>JARFJB010000954.1:2695000-3157500 GCA_036346205.1 Vesta saturnalis
TGTAACTTCTTCTGGCGGTGGTGGTGGTGAATTGAATGTAGCTGGTGGTGGCGATGACTTCAACAGGCTGACGTTCAATAGCTGCTGCCTGCTGCCGTTGGTGATGGCTCGAAGGACCATGTTTAATTCCCTGATTAGATAGATTTAGTATTTGGGGTTTAATGTGAGAGATACAGGGTGTCCCAACGATAGAGTAAAGTAAGTTTATGCTTAACTAGAATTATTTGTGTAAATATTGTATGGACCATGGGGTAGAGGTAAGAAGTGTGCATTTTTTTAAAATATTGGAAGTTATACAGGGTGTGCCATAAAAGCAGGACGTGAAAAAGTATAATTTTTTTAAATAGAACACCCCGTATTTGATTTTAGTTTTTAATTCTACGTGTCCATACAAACATATTTTGTCATACAAAAGATTGGCTGAAAGTTTTAGTTCTTGAGATATTCGCGTTTAAAGATTATTATGGTCATTTTCGTGGGGTTGATGAATGGGCAATTGTTCCGTTATTTCACAATAAAAAATTGATATTTCGTGTGAAAAATGAGTGATATTATACTAACGTTTAGACCGAGTAGTATTTCTAATTTTCTCAACAGGGTGTTTGTTATAACCATTCAAATTTGAAAATTCTCAAATTAAAAAAATCAGTTTTTTAATTGCACACCCTATATATTTTTATTTCATTTTATTCGGGATTAAAAATCTATCATTTTGTCAAATATATCCTATATCTATCTTTGATAGTTTTCGAGGAATTTCGATTTTTCTCACTAGCTACGTTACATACGATACTATAACATTATTGTGGATCCTGGTAGCCATGGAAAACAATTGCGACGAAATAAAACAAACCACCTAAGCGAGAATATTAACAGTTTTTATTAATGAGAAACAGTAATTCAATAATTATTCAACATTGCGTCTTAGTAAATGCTCAAATAGACGGCCTTCTTGCTGAATACACATATTGAGCCTTTTTCTCATGTTCTGTCTCACTTCGGATAACATAAGAGGGGTCACTGTGCGACAAGCTTCGAATTCTATTTTCATGTCCTCACTTGTTGTAGGTTTAATAATATACACCCGATCTTTTATGTATCCCCATAGGAAAAATCCAGTGGAGTTAAATCGCATGACCTGGGTGGCCATAATATAAAGCCATTACGTCCTATCCATTTCTCCGGGTATTGGTGGTTCAAGAATTCCCTTACGTCCCGATAAAAATGTGGAGGTGCACCATCCTGTTGCAACCACATATTTAGTCGTCCTTCTAAATTGATATCCTCAAGTAACACAGGCAATTCTTCACGTAAGAAATGCAAATAGCTGCGGCCCGTTAATGGATCATCAAAAAAATAGGGACCGATAATTTGGTCATTAAGTATACCACACCACACATTTAGTGACCAATAATTTTGGTTATGAACTTCTCGTAGCCAAAATGGATTATCAATGGCGTAATAGTGCATGTTATGCCGATTTACACCCCCTTACTTTTAAACGTCGCCTCATCTGAAAACATTATGGAGCACAAAAAGTTGTTATTTAATTGCAGCCGTTGATTAATGATATTGCAGAATTCAATTCGTCTTGCAAAATCCTCTTCTCACAATTCTTGATGAAGCTCAATGTGATAGGGATGGTACTTATACTTCAGCGTTGTTCGATTCACGTTTGATTTGGAGGTATCACATATCGTCGCTAATGTTCTAGAACTCACTTGGGGATTTTCTTGAATATTTAATAATATTTCAAGTTCTTTTTCTTCATTAGCTGCCCTTTTATTAACAACTTTACGTTTGAAGTATTTAACACTACCGCTAGAATCAAATCTATCCATCAAATTTTCCAAGCCAACAGTAGTAGGTATTCAACGTTCAGGATATTTCATTTTGTAGATTCGTTGTGCCAATAAAGGGTTTTTTTCAGCCTCGCCCAACACGGATATCATATCAATTAATTCATTTGTCGAATAATCCATAATTGATACAAGAATTGATAACAAGTTAAATGCGAAAACGACAAATTTAATATGTGTTTATTTTGACAAGTAGGAAACCTTTGTATCTTAGTAACGCAATTATTATTTTCCATGGCTACCAAGATCCATGCAATGCAATGTTATCGAAAATAAAGTAGCTAGTGTGAAAAATCGAAATTACTCGAAAACTATCAAAAATAGATATAGGATATATTTGACAAAATGATAGATTTTTAATCCCGAATAAAATGAAATAAAAATATATAGGGTGTGCAATTAAAAAACTGATTTTTTTAATTTGAGAATTTTCAAATTTGAATGGTTATAACAAACACCCTGTTGAGAAAATTAGAAATACTACTCGGTCTAAACGTTAGTATAATATCACTCATTTTTCACACGAAATATCAATTTTTTATTGTGAAATAACGGAACAATTGCCCATTCATCAACCCCACGAAAATGACCATAATAATCTTTAAACGCGAATATCTCAAGAACTAAAAACTTTCAGCCAATCTTTTGTATGACAAAATATGTTTGTATGGACACGTAGAATTAAAAACTAAAATCAAATACGGGGTGTTCTATTTAAAAAAATTATACTTTTTCACGTCCTGCTTTTCTGGCACACCCTGTATAACTTCCAATATTTAAAAAAAATGCACACTTGTTACCTCTACCCCATGGTCCATACAATATTTACACAAATAATTCTAGTTAAGCATAAACTTACTTTACTCTATCGTTGGGACACCCGGTACACCGTCACTCGTATCAATTGTAGACTAGACCTCACAACCCTGTTTGAGTAATTGAATAAAAATGGGATTCATCCAATGACTTATTTATTTGGTATTATTTACACCTTATATACAGATTTTAACATTACGTAGTTTATTGTTTGACCCAGTTAATAGGTCATGTTTATTCACTTAAGCGCCTTTTGTGCTTACTAGTTATAATGTAAATCATGTGTGTGTGTGTGTAATTTCAACCTTGCACACCTTTGTATCAGTATGTTTGTTGCAATAATTAGCCTGCTTCATATTCATTCTGCTTACTAATCGTTTTACATATTTCTTAATTGTTACGTCTTAATTCTATTCTCAATTTATTACTAAAAAATTGTTAAAATATCCTGTTTGATCTATGCAAGATTAAACATCGCAGATAACTATGTAAGGTTGTACAATAAACGCAATCAAATGTTAGACACAAAAAATCAAAAACTTTTAAAAGTATTTAATGCTTTTCTAAAAATAAAATTATTTTCTTTTACGTTTTGCTTATTTTATTATTTTATATATATATATATATATATATATATATATATATATATATATATATATATATATATATGTGTGTGTGCAACTTAATCTCGGTGAAATTAATCAATCTAACTTAATCAGCAACTTTACATAAAGATAAAGATTTGAAATATTAAAAATATATACCTGACCTTTAATACATGATATTCATTAGACTTCAGTGTTAAAAACAACAGATTTAATTAAAAAAAGATATCCAATTAAATGCAATTCAAGACCTTTTGTTTGTGTTGTGTTAATCAAAATTAGAAAAAAACAAACATTTTAACTTATTACAGAAATTAAAAAAATCAGTGAGGTACAATAAGATAGATACATCAAAACATTTCAAATTATAGCAGTAACTGTATTAAATAAAAATTGTAGGTAATATCAGCAAAAATAACATAGTTAAAGAAGCAGTCCGGCACTCTGTTGTTCATTTAACAGGCTAAATTTAATAGTATCTATCACACATACGCATGGATAATTAACCGAAAAACAAGAATAAAAAGCTAATTTTAAGATAAGTACGTAGTATAAATAGTTCATAAACTATTGTTTGTGGTAATATACAGGGTGATTTCACTTTAATACGCCTAACTTCATTTCTATTTCTATTTTCATTACTGAAAAATAACTATAGTTTGCATATGAACAATATTCTTTGAAGACTTCGCTTTAGAGATACAAGGTCTTAAACTTTCCATAGAAATAACAACTTTTTTAAATATCTTCATAACGGTTTATTAAAATAATTCAAAATATTAGGTGGTATTTCTAATAAGGGCGTTTCATAATTCTAAGTTTATTTCGATAGATTATGTAAGCCAGTAGCGGAGAAACAGGGTTGTTATTACTTTTTTCCAAAAAAACTTGTACACCACTGACGTTTTTTCTCATTTAGAGAAAATTTTTGAATTGCGCGATCATTTTTAAGTAATTTGGTATAAAAGTATTTTTTTGATAAAATGTACAAATTCCTCCCCTAGGTAGTTCAGTATAACCCCCATTTGGATAAGAAAGGACAAAAGAGACGATCTTGTTTCAAAAGGAAAAGGCCACGTATTTCATACCCTCCCAAGGGGGACAGCGGGCTGATCGAACTTTCAAAGCTCATTCAGCCACAATCACGGATTCCTAGCATACATACATACATTACGTATGTATGCATGGTGGGGATAAGGATCTGCGTGGTGGTCAGGATAGGATCGTAAGGAACGGAGTTAGGGTTCTGAAGGGGAAAATACTACCCCAGCATTCGCCTATGTAGCCGCAAATGGTGTGCATATACGCAGTGACCATGCCGCTACATGAATATGAAGAAAACCCCTTGAAAAAACCTCATACAAGGTAGACGGTAACGGGAACCGAACCCATTACCTCCCGAATACTAGCAGATCGTGTCACAACTACGTTACTGGCTCTGTTATTGCTTGTCTTAATTGTATTTTTATCAGAAAAATTATTAAAACATTTTCTCTAGTGTCATATACGGTTTATTACTTTCCCAATTACAATAAACTGTCTCATTATAATTCAACGAGACGGTAAACAAAAGAGCATTGGCAGGCATGGGATGTGCCGATGCGCTAGCAGGTATCTATTTTAGATAAGAAAAACAAAACTACTGTAACCTAACATAAGAACTATGACGTCATATCCGGAACGTGCGCAGCGCCATCTACATGTGCGACACAGCATAAAGTCCGGAATCAAAATAAAAAATCGACGTATCTCAGGATTTTGACCACAAATTAACGATTTCGAAAATAATGAGTTTATCCGTTACTTTCTGAGCGCACTATATATATATATATATATATATATATATATATATATATATATATATATATATATATATATATATATCTACCAAACTAAACGTTTTGTGAGAGCATTTTTCAAACCTAATGTTTCAAATTTTTCCATGTACAAATTAGCTGTAATTGGAATAAGGGGGATACCTACTCCAACACCACCAAGCTGTTCATAGAATTTTGTATTTCACTAAGAATAAGTCGCAGTAAGGTAGTGATAAGAAATAATTGTTATATCCTTCGGAAAAATGTGATCAATAGATTGATTGTCTCTTTTAGAGGAATTTTGGCAAACGTGAAACATCAAAACTGACCATTATATCACCATTTTCAGTTTTGAAATGAATTATGCATTTTTTTGAGTGAAGTGGGCAGAATATTTAATGTAACGTGGTTATTTACCCATATGAGGTTGTAATAGGAATGTAAGATGTCTTGCAAGATTGTATGTAGGAGAGCCGTTTGCACTAACAATAGGCTTTACAGGATCATTAGGCTAATGTATTTTTGGTGTTTCCAACAGATATTCTACTTTAATATTGTCGTTCATATTTAATATAACCTTTATATGATAGTAATATTATTATATATTCTTTACGTTTAAGATCAAATAAAGTTGAAGAAATTGTATGTTAAATTACATATTCCTATGAAAACAGCGCAATTTAACTTATTTAGACTGCAACAACTTTTCACTAATTTAAAAAGTAAAATTACTACTGCAGAAATATGAGATACTGTGTATTGTATACCATGTATGAATTATAATCTTCAATATGTAGGCAAAACCTAACAAACATGATGTAAACGACTTTATCAACATAAATACTTTAACATTACCTTAATGAAAGTAGAAAGTTTCTAGAAATGTGCCATTAAAACCAAACAAGCAGACAATGCATTTTATATGTAACTAATCTTCTAATTAAATGACAATTTAATAATAATGATAATGCCTTTTATTAGTTTGATGCACACAGTTACAGTTACATGAAATTGTATAAAATTACCTATATAAGTATGCATGTGCATGTAACCAACTGGGCGAAGTTCAGTTAGTAGTTACATACGTCACTACATTTGCTCTTCCACTTAACCCATTCTATTTAGCATAAATTTTGAACTAAATCAACAAAGTACTGTACGACAAGGGTGAGTTTTCGCACACATTTTTATAATTCAGCGGTTTGAATATTAAAAATAAACAAAAGTAATAGTAATCTAACCAGTCGAATTTTAATAACGCTCTACGTAAATAGTATTTTGGATTGCTGCAGCATTGAATTTCTACGAAAAATGCGGTTCTTTCAATCTCATGCCCGGAGATTTGAACTCAAACAGGTAAACATTTTAGAATTACAATAAAAATATAGAGAATTAAGGAAATGACTTATTTTATCTCACGGTGGTGTAAAACGATTAAAAATATGAATTTGTAACAGTAAGATAAATACAAAACATGCCAGATGTAATTCATAAAAATGCACAGCTCTGCAATAAACCCCTTTTTAATATATAACAAACCCAAACGTAGGCATTGTCATAAGAATCCATTTTAAGAGCTTAAATGATAATAATAAATGATTAGATCGAATACATAATCCAAAGTATAAATAAAAAAAGCAAATAAACATAAATTAAATAAACAAATGACTAGCTTTAATTCGTAATCGAAATTCTAAATTAAAAATAATTAAATAATTTTTCTTTTCGCCAATAAATAACAGCCAGTCAGGTAAGACACACACATATATATATATATATATATATATATATATATATATATATATATATATATATATATATATATATATATATATATATATATATACTATACGCGCTGCTGCGATCTCAGAATGGGGAGGGGGATATTTAAATTTTGTGATACACGTGTCTCACAATTATTCGAGTCAATCGACCCATGGAATAAAAAAGTTAAAAAAACTCAACCCGTCATTTTACCCCCTTAGGGGTGGAATTTCGAAAAATCCCTTTCTTAGTGGATACCTAAACTTCAAAAAAACACACCCTCTGTCAAGTCTGTAGGATCAGCGGTTTAGACTGTGCTTTGATATATCAGTCAGTCACTGAGTCAGTCAGGACTTTGAATTTTATATACACGGATTACCTATTAAGATAGCTACAAAAATTACTAATCAATAACCTAAAGCTAATAACACCTAAAGTTATGCTCTCTAACTTGATTTGAGTCTAGGTTGATTTCTTTGTTTTGGTACTTCACACAAAAACTGCTGCATTAACTGAACATTTAACCAATTTGGTGTATTCACAGTTCATTAGACATTACAACTCCCGTTGTAGTACATGGTTACTGAAACTGGATACACCATTACGTCACTTTTGTTTCATGTAGACAGAATGAACTGAAATAATTGGTTATTCTCTTATTCTGCTTAACGCTAAAACAGTCATATAAGCGATATTAGTGAATGGATGAATAAAAAATTAATTATTCCAACACCATGCACAGATACCAGTGGCTTAATAATAACAAATAAATGCACTCTGGCATTCGCGGTGAGATAAATGGTCGGTGTGTGAGAGAGAAAATATGAGGGCTTGGGCGCGCACCGTGTTACAATAATTAAAACGAAAAATTAGGTTATCACGTTTTTCCGGGAGATTTTACCAATTTTTCTCTTCATAAAACCTTCCTCAGAATTCAACCATTACTCGAAAAAAATTGGCAGAATTGGTCTTGCGTTCTCGAGTTTTGCGCTTAGCAACACATTATATATATATATATATATATATATATATATATATATATATATATATATATATATATATAACATTTACATTATTTATATCTTTCTTGTCTCTGTCTCCATCTTCTACTTCTTACTTCTTTTCTTGTCGGGGCCATAGGCAATTGAGTGTCAGCACTGACCGGTAGTAGGGCGATACAGCTAGTAAGAATTTTATATCGCCCGGGGCACGATTTAGCTAATAATCGGTCTGCCTGCTAATTTAATTACTAAAAATGACAATACGAAATCCTCCGATCGATCTGGCTACAAGAACGGGTCAATGTCAAAACAGACAGGCCTCATTGCTGACGACAGTGCAAGGAAATAATGACGAGTTGTTACGTGAAGTGTTAGAGGTATGGCTGGTAAAGAATTTGAAATTTCGAATGTAATAGATGAAAGGCAGCTTGACATTCAGTGTGTATCAAACACAAAGCGCACAGTATGGCGTGGAGATGGCTAGTACTATCGTCAGGAGTTGAGACGGACGTGCATGGCGATAAAGTAGTTGGAGTGATCATGAGTGATAGAGTGAAAAGGTGTGATAAACAGTATGAATTGGTATCCCACCGAATCTAAAAATATGATTGACTTGATAGTGTATAGTGGTGAGAGACACAAAAGTAAAGCGTGGATAGTAGTGTGGATCGGACCACTTTTTAGTTGCATCGAAAGTGTGTTTAGGGCAAAGTGAGTCTGCTGAAGGAAGGCAAACGTAGTACGAACGTCCAGAATTCGGTAGATAAACTAATATATAATTGGTTCGAGAATGAAATATACAGATGCTATGAGTAAAGAGCTGAATGTGAACGCAGTGTGGAATGAACAAGTAAAGACAATGGTGTTGAAAGTGCATGGATAGGCTTGAATGCCTGTGTTCTCAATTGTCCCGTCCAGATATGTGGAAGAGCGACTATAGGTATACAGAAAAAAATGTGCTTGGTGGAATTGCTGAAAAAAATGAGAATGAGAACAATCGATTGTATGCGGTGTACAGATGAAGAAACAAAGAAGCTAACGAGAATAAGCAAACTGGAAGTGATGGATGTGGAAGGAGGGAAAATGCAGAACGATTTTGAGGAAAACAAGATACTCTTTTGGAAATGAGCCAAAAATAAAAAAAGGCCCAAAACAGGACGCTGCAAGAGTGATAAATAGAAGCAATGAAATAGTATGGGACAATTGTGAAATGAGAAATTTCTGGCAAGAATGTTGCGGAAAGCTGTACAATAGTGAGGAAAATAAGAGTGAAGAGTTTAATAAGGATAATCTAGAAGGAATAGTAGACGAAGGATGTTGGGTTTAAATGAGATAGAGAAAACGGTAGCAAAGTTGAAAAACGGCAAAGGGACAGATGTGTATGATATTACTGGTGAAATGCTAAAATATAGAGGCGAAAAGCTTACACAAAGATTGTATAAATTATTCAACGTATGCCTTATTTATGGAAAAGTGTAGAGTAATTGGAAGAGCGCGATAATTCTACCACTGTGTAAGGATAAGGGCGAACAATGGTGATTTTAAAAACTACAGGGGAATAAATTTGCTCAGTGTACTTGGTAAAGCATTCGGAAAAGCCTAATTGATAGAGTACGTGAAACTATCCAAACTAAGTTCTGGGATGTGCAGAGTGACTTCATACAAAGGAGGATGTGTGGATCAGATTATTGCTCTCCAGCAGGCGATCGAAAAGTGTTTATGTGTAAAAAAAGAGGTTTACTGAGCGTTTGTCTGGGGAAAGCATATGGCTGAGTGAATAGGAAGAAGCTGAAGGAAATATTAAGTAAACATGGTGTAGCCAGGCATGTGTTAGGGTGAGAGAAGGTGTGAGTGAATCCTATAATATTGACCAAGGAGTGCAAAAAGCCTGTACCAAGTCACCGTGGTTGTTCAATGTATACATGGATAAATGTGTTAGGCAAGAATGCACCGATACAAAGATACAAACGGTGTAATGGTTGGTGACGTAAATGTAAATGAGTTCTGGTCTATGTAGGTTACATAGTCTTATTAAGTGAGAATGCAGATGAGCCAGTAGCTACTCTGAGGAAGTTTAATAAAGTCTGTGAGCGCATGTGTCTAAAGGTAATGTAACAACCCTGTTTGAGTTGCATTAAAATATACCGTAATTTAAGGTCTTTCATTCGTTCTGTTGTAAATATAAGAAACATTTTAATTATTGAAGTATAGGTATGTGGTAGGCAACTTAATTTTCATATCTTTTTAGGGGTTTATAGTGCATATTTTCTTAAAGGTTTATACTTTCACTTCCATAAATTATTGTTTTCTGATCATTTGATTCGCGCAACGCGTCATCATCATCATCTGACATCCTCCGACTTCCTAAGCATCCATTTTTTTACTTCCTGATGAATGTTGAAGCAGGAAGCTTTGTTTTGGTTTTCCACCTAAATTTTAGTAAAAAGTGCCATTAATTTGATGGTAAGATATCTTTTAACTCGTAATATTAAAAATTAAAACATTTGCTCTTTTCAGGCACTTTTATTTTACTTTTACTTCACTTTCACTTTTACTGTGATTTACACTTTAATTACATTTTAAGTACGCAGTTAATTTTGCTGTTGCGTACGCTTTCATTTTATGATTGCAATTTTTGCATTGAAAATTTTAAGAAAACACATTAAACGGATTATTCAATTTGAAATTTTTAAGAGATAAAATTCCAGTTTAGGGTGTGGTTGACAACATAAAAGCATTGTTATTGCAATATATTGCGTAACATGGATGCAAAGATGACATCACCTCGGTTTGCATTTCCGCATTATTTTTTATAATACCAGTGATTCTCAAGAAGATTTTGTATATTTAGTAACAGGTATTTAATGTTTAATGATTATTTTAGTAATTTTAGGTTTTTACAATTAGTTTTAAGATATATTTTATTTAACCCTTTCACTTTAAATATTTAATAAACATAGTTGTATATTTTTTATTGTTTTACATTTTGATAAATTTTTAGTGTAAAACTCGGTTTAGTTATTCCGAGCAGAATTAAAAAAAATAACTTGGCGTCCATGATCATTTTATTAGTGTTACATTGCAATTTTTTATATTTATATTTAAGAGGTAATTAAGCAAATCAAAAGAATGAACCACCCTATATTAATCTACCGACTGAATCAAAGGCATTATTTGTGGTGAATGGTTGTAGCTCCAGTTAGTTTAACGATTTGTGTCTTTGGAGAACTTATTTATTTATTTCTTCATTATATTATTAAATTAATTTTACCATTTACACCACTTATTTATAGTAAACGTGAACAAATCAAAGATTGTGGGGTTCAATTGGGAAGGTGGCAAGGAGAGTAGAGTATCTACCCTGCATGATGAAATTGTGGAACAAGTGGATGAATTGGTATATCTGCGTAGAATGTTCTCTGCAGATGGTACAGTGGATTGCGAGATTTGGCGACGGGTCAATGCTGGAAGGAAAGTGATTGGAAGTATATGGACGATAATGATAAACGAAAGCATCAACCTAGCTGCGAAACGAGCAATCTATAATGGCGTGTTTGTCCCGTTACTGCTGTACGCGTCTCCTGAGAGGCGCGTGCGGTAAAACCAGAAGGGATAAGATGAAGAATGAGGGTATAATGAAGACGTGTGGCAATGAAAAAACGATGATGGATACATATAAATGTATTACACTGTTTTGGTTTAGTTACATCAAAAGAATGAACAATTAACGATTAACAAAGCAAATTTATGTGGGTGAAGTTAGAGGGAAGGCCGGGTCTGGTAAGCCGCGTGAGACTCTGCTGAAAGCAGTAGAATGCATGATAAAAGAAAGAAAGATGATGAGTCTTAAAAATAAAAGGAAATGTCAGAGACAATTTTGCAGAAGCTAGGAAGGTACGCACGGATAGGAAAGCATGAGGAAGGATTCCAAAATGAACGAGGTAGGGACTGTTTGGCTTACCCCGCAAGGGAATGGCGTGAATTTTATGTTATGTTAAATAAGTTTATACCACTGTTACCATTAGTCTTAAGTTTAACTTCTTTTATATTCAGATATTAGTTATTTTGATAAATTTTTAGATATTAGACAATTTCAAAAACTGTTTCTAGTGTTTTTATATTCTTAAATACAGTTAGTGATCTTTAGTTTATTCAGTAACTTGTTAACCTATTAACTTATGCCCTAATAAAGTGTTGATCCAACAAAATATATGGGCTTATACTATAATGGGATTTCTGTTTTCAAATACCAACGAAAGACCGATATACTTGAAAAATTATAAATTAATTTTGTATTATGTTGAGTTTATATCACAAATATTATTTATCACATTAACTAGCTATAGCAATGATTGGGGTATTAATGGTATGAGAACTGTTTAAACTATACTTACCGATCTTACATCATCTGCTCTAAGTGTGCTTCGTGAGGGTCCTTGGATTAATAAATTTGAGGGTTCTTCTTCCTCTTCGATTGCTTTTTGAAGTGCTACCATCAGTCGATCAAGTAACAACGCAGCTCTTTTCTTTGGTACAACCATCTGCAATAAATCCAACTTACAATTACTAATTCAATTCATAATAAGGATAAAGCTTTATACCTTAAATGTTTTACTTAATTAAAATGAACGATTTTCTTGTTACTGATATGTTATTAATGTGAAGAATTGGGCAAAAGTGAAATTATGAACTTCTTAACAAGACAACAAATGCAAATTAAGCACTTTAAATTTAATTTACTAATGGTAAGGTCAACGTTGTTTCAAACCATAGCTAAAAGCACAACCTCGTTAATACAATTTTCATTTCAAGATAGAGCATTAGTAAATTTTGATTTTATTAGTCTACGTACATTTGTGTAAATATAAATTATCGCATTTACTATTAAATTTCATCTCAGTTTTGTTAACCAGATCTCATTTAATTTAATTAATTAACCTTTGTACATTAATTATTTTCCAATTACGTGATCACGCCTTTAACTTGAGAACGCAAATGAACCCAACCAGGTGCTTAATTCGAAAGTTCCTTTAAGTATAATTAGGGAAGGAATGTGTCGAAAGCTTAATTGTATCTAACGAATGAGTGTTGAACTGTTGATGTTCTCTAATAGTTTTACGGTAATTTAAACTGTACCGTACTACAAGTTTATAAAAGATTGATCAGGTTCAGTAGTAGATTAAAAAACAGTATTTGTAAATCTTAAGCATAATAAAAGCTAAGATTATTTTATATTCCATATTTCAGTTTACTTGAAATATACAGCGTGTTACAAAAAATCATACCAAATACAGATTATGTTTTCTGTAACATGGGTATTATTTTAAATTTTAATTTCGTCCACATCGTTTTTAAAGATTTTGTCATTGTCACGTGATAATCATAGAGCAATGAACATCATAAAGTTCTTAACGTAGTAATTAAATGATACAGTCAAACGAATCAATACAATGTGCATGTATTAACGTAACGTTGTCCACGTTAATTGTTAGTTCCAACATGCTAATTCATTCTGTTTCTTTTTAAACGTAGTATCCTATCATTAGTCACAGTAAAATGCGGATTTTATTTCCTTATGGTTAATTTGACATTTCACTATGTAAAATTTAAATTGCACTATTATGTTTATATCTTATTATACAGGGTTCCCCATAATAGGCTACCCATTTTAATATTTGAATTAAAATTTTTTTAGTTAACAAAACGAACTCTTTATTATACTAAATTACAGCTAACTCTTTGGGATTTATGATAAATATTTGGCTAATTTAAATCTAACTTTTAAAAATCACGTCTTCTAAATGACCTCCACCAACTTCAACACATTTTTCAATATTAGATAAAAAGTGGTTCATTACACGGCGTAGCAAACCTTCGTCTATTCCTTCAACTTCTTCACGAATTTTGACTTTGAGTTCCTCGATTGTACCTGGACGACTCGCAAACTTAATAGGTGGTAGGCAGCCAGCCGGGGAGGTACCATCACCCTTACCATGGGCTCCTTAATATTGGGTCTCCGATTTTCTGAGCTCAGTAAGGGCTGCCGGTTACCTTTTCTATCATCCTTAATTTATTCTCATCCTTATTCTTCCTTCTCGCCCTCACTGTCTTCCTATCGGATTAAAAGTCCCAAATTAAAAAATAAGATGGCTGTGGTTTCTAGGGTTATAAATTCCGGACGTAAAATCCTGCCCCACTCGGATGTCCGGGAGGGCAGGGCCCAAGCGACCTCGGTCATCGAAAGTATCAACTTTCTGATTCACTACTGCAACATCCACGGTATCAGGTCTAATCTTAATGCTATTCACCAACATCTTGAACAATTACAACCTGATATATTGTTTCTATCTGAAACACAAGTCTCCTCTGAAAGCTCCGAGTCACCCGACTTGCAATTTCCTCAATACCATCTTCACTCTAACTTTCGATATAAAGGAGGCGTATGTTCGTACATCAAGGACAGAATTGCTTGCAAGAGTGTTTCTTCCTTAGAAAATAAAAATTTTGACGTGATTTGGTTTAAACATTCTGGTCCTAATTTTGTGAAATTCTACTGTTGCATTTATAGGTCTCCTAATGACAGCAACTTTCAAGACTTCTTCGATTACCTTAGTATGAAAGTTTCCATCTTGCGATATCTCATTTGTAGGCGATTTCAATGTTCATAACTCTAATTGGCTTCAATTTTCATCTACTACAAATCCCGCTGGTCATAGTGCAGAAACATTTGCTATTTCATGTGATCTCACACAAATGATTTCTGAACCCACAAGAATCCCTGATAACCCTAACCATACTCCACATCTTCTAGATCTCTTTCTTACATCAAACCCTCTTGTTTATAAAACTTCCGTTCTTTCGCCTTTAGGTCTTTCCGACCAATGTCTAATAAAAATCATTTCTACTGTACCTAATTCCACTGTTGTTCGCAAAACCGATAGAACCTTGTGGTGTTTTAAGTCAGCTCGATGGAGTGATTTACGGGATTTCTTTGCAACCTTTCCATGGCGTAAATATTGTTTCAAGTCGCCCTCTTCTTCGGACATTTCTCTTTCAGTATCTGAAGTCATCCTCATGGGAATGGGGTTGTACATTCCGAAAAAACAGTACCGTGTAGGTCATTCACGTTCCCAACCCTGGTTCAATAAGGCTTGTTCTGATGCAATATCTTTAAAAAATAAATGTTACATTAAATGGAAATCTAATAAATCGGTCGACAGTCATGTAGAATACGTTGATGCTAGAAATATCTGCAAAGGTGTCATCACTAAAACTAAAAAGTTGTTCGAACAACGAAAATGCAATGAACTAGCTACATCTCCTTTAGGCAGTCGTAAATTTTGGTCTTTAGCAAAAGCCATTAGTAAAAACTTTCGAACATCTTCATTTCCTCCCCTGACATCTATTGACGGATCGGTAGTTGCTGATTCTGTAGATAAAGCCAACGTTTTTGTGGATTTGTTTGCATCAAACTCGTGTCTCAATGATTCTGGAAATGATGTGCCCCTAGCCAACTCTTCTTTATACGTTATGAAACCAATTCATTTTCGGTACAAGCTCTTGGAATCGATCATCAGTAGGCTTGATCTCAATAAGGCGACTGGCCCAGACGGTATCCCAGCTATTGTCTTAAACAAATGTTCCCCCGAACTAGTACCAGTTCTATCTAAGCTCTATACGATCTCTATATCTTCTGGGGAATTCCCTTCATCATGGAAGTTAGCAAATGTTCAACCTATTCCCAAAAAAGGTGATAAGACCGATCCCTCAAATTACAGACCAATTGCCATCACTTCCATTTTGTCTAAAATCATGGAAAAAGCCATCAATCAGAAACTGCTCACGTTCCTTGAAACTAACAAACTCCTTAGTGACCACCAATATGGGTTTAGGCAAAGTCGTTCAACAGGAGATCTTCTTTCATATGTGACCCAAGTTGGGAACAATACAGTAGAGCAGTCCGGTGAAACAGTTGTAGTCGCCTTAGATATCTCAAAGGCATTTGACCAAGTTTGGCATAAGTGTTTACTTGGCAAACTCACCTCGTTTGGGTTAAATGATATGCTTATCAACTGGGTTTCTAGTTTCCTTGATAAAAGACGAATATGTGTCGTAGTTGATGGCTTTTTTTCAAAAGAAGTTAGCATTAACGCTGGCGTACCACAGGGATCCGTTATAGCGCCTACACTTTTTCTGCTGTACATAAACGACCTTATTTCTTCAACAACTAACCCCATCCATTGCTTTGCTGACGATAGCACTCTTCACTGTAGTTGATCTCAGTCTACTCATAGTGACCTTCTATGTCAAATCAAGAAATTAAATCTGAAATGGCAAATTCAATCAACAAAGACATTCAACGTATTCTCGAATGGGGAAGCAATAATCTAGTTAAATTTAATGCTAACAAAACTCAGTGTTGCCTTATGCCCGCCAAAAAAGATCGATCATTTCCTGTTGTAAGTATGAATGGCTCAGTTCTTAAGTTTTCAGACTCTATTACTCTGTTGGTTATGACTGTATCTTCAAATCTCTCATGGGTTGACCATCTTCTGTCAGCTACCAAAACAGCTGCTCGTAAAATAGGCTTTTTGTACAGATCTAAGCAGTACTTTACCTCTCGACAACTCCTTCTGCTCTATAAGGCCCAAATTCGGCCTCATCTGGAATATAATTCTCACCTTTGGGTTAGTGCTCCCCAATACGCTCTCGATATCGTTGATCGTATTCAAAATAGAGCGATTAGGCTTATAAATGACCCGTCCTTAACTTCTCACATACAGTCCCTTGAGCATAGAAGGATGGTTTCAGTTCTTTCTTTGTATTATCGTTATTACAACGGCTATTGTGCTGGTGAATTACATTCTTTGATACTATCTCCGGCTATCTTTGCGAGTAACACTCAGTTCGCTCATTCACATCATCAGTATGCAGTACAAATCTCCACTTGTTGTACCAAACGAGCGCAATCCACATTTTTCTACAAGGCTTCTAAACTCTGGAATGATCTCCCTAGTTCCTGCTTTCTTCTCACTTATGATTTGAGAAAATTTAAGGTAGCTGTTCATAGGCATCTATTGGCAGTTCATTATCCCTCTATCCATCCTCCTAAGTGTTCCTGAGTGCTTTAGCACGATAGGCCTTATTTAGCCTGTTCAGGTCCACAATCATAAAAAAAAAACTCTTTGGCTTTTAAATATCCCCACAGGAAAAAATCGGGTGCGTTAAGTCGGGGGACCTCGAAGGCCAAGGCAAATCTCCGAATCGAGAAATGAGTCGCCATTAAACATTTCTGGCAGAACACTCATTGAGTTTCTGGCGGTATGAGCTGTTACCCCATCTTGTTGGAATAGTAAGGCATTGTTTAGTAATCCTCGTCTATTTAATTCTGGAATGAGGAATGTCTCTAGCATGTTTACGTAGCGCTCGGATGTTACTGTTACAGCGCGGTTATTTTCATCCTCAAAAAAATATGGACCAATAATACCAAAAGATCCTACTCCACACCACAAAACAACTTTTGGATTATGGAAGTTCTGTGTAAAGATTTCACGAGGATTTTCATTTGACCAGTATCTAAAATTCTGTTTATTAACCATGCCCTTCAAATAAAAATTTGCTTCGTCGCTCATTAGGAAACTGTGAATTGCTCCTTGATGTAAATCCAAAAGTTCTTGACAAAATGCTAACCTTGCTTCTTTATCTTGATTGCTAAGGTGCTGTGCCATTTGGTATTTATAGGGATGAAATTTTAAATCCCTTTGAAGAATTCGATCTAAGCTTCCCTTTGATATTCCTAGGATAAGGGTTTGTCGATTAGCAGACCTTTTAGGACTTCTCGTAAACGCAATTCTAACTCGTTCAATATTTTCTGGTGTACGAACTGTTCTTCGACGTCCAGGCTTCTTCAAATTTTGTACAGAACCATTTTCACGCCAATGACGAACCCATAACTTAACAGTTTTACGATTTGGCGCGTGACCCCTATTGTTGTTATTAAACTGACGCCGGAATGCACGCCTAACTTCTTCTATCGAATTGCTTCTTAAGCAAGTTTGTACGCAAAACACACGTTGTTGGACTGAATAATCCATGACAGTTCAAACGGATGTTGAAATAATGTCTCAAAGCACAAAAATTAAATAATTATTGATGAAAACTAATAAACTTCTCGTAGTAAAATGACGAAATTATTAATTTATAACTTATTTGTGACAGGCGCCTACCTGTTTAATAATTAACTTAAATCCCAAAGACTACAAAAGATAATCCCACAGAGAAGAACTTATTTAGTTATCTCGTAGGGAATTTATTAATAAAATAAAATGGGTAGTCGATTATGGGGAACCCAGTGTAACAAAAAAGTTTGATGTGGCTAACACATAATCGTCTTATTCTGTAATAACCCTTTTTGACTTGTATTAAAATATACCTTAATTTAAGGTCTTTCATTCGTTCTGTTGTAAATATAAGAAGAATTTTAATTATTGAAATATAGGTATGTGGTAGGCAACTTAATTTGCATATCTTTTTAGGGGTTTATAGTGCCTATCTTCTTAATAGCTTATACTACCTCTTTAAATTATTTTTCTGATCATTTTATTCCCGCATTACGTCATCGTGACTTAATTCTTTACGCAAATCCTTTCGCGCACGACTAGATCGTCTAATTTCAAAGCCTCCATTTTTTTACTTCCTGATGAATGTTGATTTGGTTAGGAAGCATTTTTTGGGTTTTCCCCTAAATTTTGTGTGAAAGTGCCATTGATTTGATAAGATATCTTTTAACACCTTATACAAAAAATTAAAACATTTGCTCTTTTCAGGCACTTTTATTTTAGTTCAGTTTTATTTTACTTTTACACTTTTAATTTCACCGCTTTTGATTGCACAATTAATTCTACGGTTACGTACGCTTTCATTTTATGATTGCGTAGTGCTTTTAATACAGAATTTAAAGTTTGATTACATTTGTTATATGAACGTTCTAGAAAATGCAATAAATGTTGGTTTACTCAATTTTAAGAAGAAAATTTATAAGGAAAATTCCAGTTTTGGGTGTGGCTTACAACGTAAAGCATTATTACAAGATATTGCGCAAGATTGATGCAAAGATGACATCACCTCAGTTGAAATTTACATAATCATATAGATACCAGAAGTTATAAAAAAGTTTGTCTACAAGATTTTACAAACAGGTACTTAATGTTTAATAATTAATTAGTAGTTTAAAGTTTTTACAATTAGATTTTAAGATATATTTTATTTAACCCTATCACTTTAAATATTTCATAAACATAGTTGTATATATTTTATTTTTTTAAATATTGATAAAATTTTTAGTTTAAAACTCGGTTTAGTTATTCCGAGCATAGATAAAAAATAACTTGGCGTCCGAGATCATTTTTATTAGTGTTACATTGCAATTTTTTTATATTTATGTTAAGTGAAAATAACACAGCAGAAATTGGGGTAATTAAGCAAATCAAAATATTGAATCGGCCCACTTGAATTTACCGACTGGGACAAAGGCATTATTGGTGGTGAATGGTTAGTGTCTCCAGTTAGTTTAACGATTTGTTTTTGGAGAACTTTTTACACTTATTACTCTTATTTATTTCTTTGTTACTTTTTATATTTTATACGATTACCATTTACACCACTAATTTTATACTTCCAGTGTCTTGTTTTACTAGCAAACAATGCATAACGGGCAGAGTTAATCATATGAGCTACGGCTATTTTAAACATACACATATACAGCGTGCGGAATTAGTGCGTCAAAGTACGATATATCCGTTATTAAAGGAGATATTCATTTTATTTTCAAATTATTTTCGTATTTACAGGGTATTACATATTACCAGGGTGAACCAAACATATTTTTTTTTAAATGGGACACACTATATTATGTCAAATTTAGGTTGAGCTCATTTCCCCATACTTCCAATATAGGGTTTCATTACGTTACACAGGGTACTTCGAAAGTTATGGTCAATTGTACACGCAAATCATTCTCATTTCAGTGTCCTGTATACCCTAGACAGAACAACTTAACAATAATTTTTTCCAGGCATAACTTTTTGACATTAGTACAGTGTTACGATAAAGTGCTATTTATTATTGCACCAATTGAATATAGAGCGAGCCAAAACTCAAACAAATGATTTAGTCATTTTTTTCAATTGAATCGCTCTGTACTTTATTTAAAAAAATGAAAATACACTTTATGTTCTTTCATTTTTATTAATCACTCCCTATAACTAAAATCGTTAATTTCTGAGATATTTTCGGGGATAATATAACCAGTGTTATGATTATCATCGGTGATAGCTCAAGTTAAAACCGATGAAAGTTGATCGAGTTTTCTATAGTTTTTAACGAGTGGTATCATCGATTATTAATCATAATACGTGTTATATTTGGTAAGAGAATATAATGAACGTTAATAGAAAATATATTCGATAGTAAATATTACAGTTGCAAGATAATCAATACAATTATTTATTTCTTTGAACCTTTTTGTCACTTTGACAGTAAACTATTTTATTCATTAAAATCATGTGACATGCGGTGATAAAATTATCCCGATTTGATAGCCTATTCTGAAATTTTTTGTTTACGTATTTTAACCAATGAAAGTAATCAAAAATGTACCATGTGACGTGTGAATTATATTCTCAGTTTAATAACAGAAAGAGATTTTTTTAACAATTTCTATTATATCAAGTTAGCCGTGAACAAATGACAGAGAGATATTATTCAGTAATAATTAGTAGCTTGTCATTTAACGTATTTGTTTGAGATTGTGTAGTGTTTATTAATTTGTAAACACTTAAATATTGTTTGAAATGAACTTTTCAGTTGAGGAATTAACGGGCATGGTATGAGTACTGGGAGAATGTATGAAAAATTGTTTATTAGCACAAAGAATTTACAAAGAGGGATATCCCCCACGAAGAGAACCCGAGAAAATAAAGTTAGAAAGGTTAGTAAATCGTTTTAATCGTACGGGTTCAGTAGTTTATGAAAAAAGAAACGGACAAAACCTGTACTTAACGAGGAAAATTAATTTAATGTGATGCTTGAAGTTACACATTATCCACATGTTAGTACACGCGAAATCTCGCGTCAGCATGATATTATTGACAGGTCCATCCGAAGAATATTGCGTAAAAATAAGATGCATCCATACCATATCCAGTTGCATCAAGAGTTACTCAAAGATGACTATCCCAGAAGGGTTGCTTTTTGTAAATAGGCTCTACAAAAATCCACAATCAGGCGAAGCCACGTTTGATAAAATATGGAACTGTGAATAGACACATTTTCCATTATTATTCGACAAGTAATTCCCATCTTACAGCAACTCATAGTCAAACTAGGTGGTCTTTGAATGTTTGAGGTGGTAAAGTTGGACCACATTTTTTCGATCGAACAGTGAATGTTCATGTTTATATGGACTTTTTAGAAAATCATTTTCCATTACTGTTCCACTAAATATTCGTCAAAGATTGTAGTTGTTACATGATGGAGTCCCCGTACATCACACTAGATTAATTCATAATCGTCTTAATACCCATTTTCCCGGAAGATGGGTGGGAAGACGAGGACTCATTGCATGGCCAGCTCATTCACCAGATTTAAGTAAAATTGACTTCTTCAGGTGCGGTTATGTGGAAAACCGTGTGTATCAAATACCTCCTACCCACACAAGATGAGATGAAGAATAGAATACGAGAAGCATTCCAGAGTATTAATGCAGAAATGTTAAGAAATGTCCGTCGACAATTTGAAGATCGACTGCAATGCTGTTTGATGTTTTCGGTGGACATTTTGAACATTTATTATGAAATGAATTAATTTTATAAGCATTTTGTCTTAATAACCGATGTTTTTTGAATTTTTTATAATAATTTTTCACACTTTTATTTGTTCACGGCTAACTTGTTATAATAGAAATTAAAAAAAAAAATCTCTTCCTATTATTAAATTGTAAATATCTCAGAAGTTAACGATTTAGCTTTAGGGAGTGCTTAATAAAAATGAAAGAATATAAAGTGTATTTTCACTTTTTAAAATAAAATACAGGGTGACTCATTTGAAAAAATTGACAAAATGATGTGTTTGAGTTTTGGCTCCTCTATATTCAATTATGCCTGAGAAAAATATTGTTAGGTTGTTCTGTCTAGGGTATACAGGACGTTAAAATGAGAATGATTTTCGTGTACAATTGAACGTAACTTTTGGAGTACCCTGTATAACGTAATGAAACCTTATATTGGAAGTATGGGAGATGAGCTTAATCTAAATTTGAAATAATATATTGGGTGTCCCATTTAAAAAAAAAGTATTTTTGGATCACCCTGGTAATATGTAACACCCTGTAAATACGAAAATAGCTTATAATGTGAAGTTTGAAGTTGCCTATAATTTTTGTAAATATAACTTTCTTGATTTTCAGGAAGAGGGCATGTAAAATGAAATTACCTTTAAAATAGGTGTTTATACCTTTTGCTATAAAGTTGATAGTGGATCAGATTGTAACTACGTTACTCTAGATTTGTATTCCAATCGGGTTTCCAAATGCAAGAGTTGTAATGAATTACTTGAAAGATTCCATTAGCGATATACTATGTTTTCTAAAATTATAAGGTATTTAATGAAACTACTCGTATTATTTATCAGACACTTCCTGAATTGTTCTACAGCAATTATAAAAGATTAACCCTTGTATGGTTAATTTGTGAAAATATAGTCATATAGGGTCACTTACTTTTTGGAAGATTCTACTCATTACGTTCAAACCTTCACCATTATAACACACAATAAAATACCTATCTTTTTTGGGTTTCTTGATGACATATTTGTATATTAAAGATATACAATCTAAACGTTTTGACAAAACTTATAGTTATCTTCCTCAGTAGCAATATTAATTAATATTAATTAATTTTTCAGTTCCGTCACATAATACCCTATAAAGAACGGAATTCCACTATACGATATCACATATAAATGTATTGTACATGTCTCCAATTATTAATGCATGCAGAACTTATAACAAATAGTGTGTCCTTATTGATATCGATTTGCATCACTGTACACTACAAACATTATTAAATAGAGTTAGTACTTAGTTTAAATACCACGTATATTTAGCACTTAGGTATTTATATTTAGCATATTTAGTAACACAATGTTTTGTTTTTCTATGATTTATCCTTGTACACTGCGTAAGTTATGTTTTTCATAATTGTCCTATAATTGGAATTAATTATTCTATTGGACAATAAATGCTATTTATTTATTTATTTATATTATCTATTAAAATTGTTAAAGATGTTGAAACAATTTTGTGAAAGTTGAAAAATTAAAACATAAAGATAAGCCTGCTATTAATATAAGTTTGAGAAACATATACAGCCAACTATAAAATTCAATTTTAGTAAAGAATAACTAGCTCATTAAAAATTAAATATTGTTCAACTGTCTTAAAGATGACAAACCAGAACACCCTAAAACGGTCGAAGGCTAACGATGAAAAATGTCAACCAAAAAACAAATTTAACAAAATTTAATCAAGTTATGATGTAAGTGTGAAGTTGTGAAAAACTTCAATTTGAAATTGATAGAAACATTCGCAAATATGAGCATGACATCAATTAAAATAATCCAGCTAAATCCAATAAAGGAATAGGTTTGTCACAAGGTTATGTATCAATGAAAAGCGCAATGCTGGACGTTTTATGTAATTTTTTAATTTTAATTTCAATTTAAACTAGGTACTTATGTCAAGTTATAGTGCCGAGGCAATTTAACGTATAATCGGTAAAGCATTCACTTCAAGGTCTAGGAAAAAACAGCAAAAAACCTAGACATAGCAAAAGTCAAAACTAAAACCAAAATCAAGACGTATTATTATGCCTAATAAGATGCCAAAACCTATTTAGACGGAGATTTTCTTCTTGTCTATTAAAATTATTAGGGTGTTTATACATCTTAATAGCTTCACGTTGTAAACGAACATAAAAATGAGTTTGTCTTGGTAATATTTCCATACTGTCAAATTGAATTTCGTGATTTAAATTATTTTAAGCATGGTCACCTACCGCAGACTTCTCTGGTTGACCTAATTTACAGATCTTATATGCTCTTTACGCCTTGTATCAAAGCTGTTTTATTGATCCAATGCATACTTTTCCACATGAACAGGATAACTTATACACTACGGAAGATGATAGCGCGTTTCAAACATCTTTGGGCGATCTTAAATGTTCTTGTAGGTATAAAAACAGTCCTAATGCCATATTTGATTAGGATTTTTTCAATTATATCTGTATCGTTAGCTACACAAGGAAGAAAAACAGCATTAATATTATGAATTGTTTTTTCTTTAAGGTTATGTCTAGAAGGTGTAATAACATTATTAATATCAGTAAGTCAATATCCATCATTTTGAGAGAATCTTGTTAAATATTTATATTCATCCTTCAAAAATTCAGGGTCACAAATTCGTTTTGCTCGATCTACTAAAGACTTAATTACACCAATTTTTTGACGGGGATGGTGGTTGGATAATTTGTGAACGTATCTCTCAGTGTATGTAGGCTTTATGTAAACCTTAAAAGATAGTGAATTATTATTTTTAGATATTAATATGTCAAGAAATGGCAAATTTCCAGTAGTTTCATTTTCCATGGAAAACTGGATGCTAGGATGTATACCATTTAAAAAACCAAAAGCCTCTTCTCCATGTCTCCAAACAACAAATGTGTTTTCTACATGTCTATACCAAAGTAAAGGTTTTTAGATGTATTTTGTAGCGCTAACGTTTCAAATGTTTCCATGTGAAAATTAGCTATAACAGGACTAAGGAGACTACCCATTGCTACACCATCAAACTGTTTAAAAAATTTACTATTCCACTAAAAATAAGTTGTAGTAAGACACGGCTGAAAAAGAATGTTTATATCCTTTGGAAAAAGATGATCAGTATATTCAACAGCTTATTTTAGAGGGACTTATGTAACAAAGTGAAACAACGTAAAAACTGACCATTATCTCACTCTCTTCAATTTTGAAACTATGCATTTTTTCAAAAAAGTCGGCAAAATCTTTAATGTAATGCGGTATTTTACCTAAATGAGGTTGTGATAAAAACGTAAGATGTTTTGCAAGATTACACGTGGCAGAACAATTGCATCAAAAATACACCTTAAAAGAATACTAGGTTAGGGATTTTTGGTAAACCATATAGTTTTGGTGAAATAGCTTCAGAGTTAGTTTCTTTTTGATTTATTCCGGAGTAGATGATAATTTAATAAGTTCTTTAGTTTTTAAAAGAAACTTCTTTGTTGGATCCTTTGGTATTTCACGATAAGTCTCTGGTTCCAAGAATTGTTCTGTTTTAACGTTATAATCGTTCATATTTAACATAACAGTTGCATCACCTTTATCTGATTTTAATATTATATTTTCATTAGGTACGTCTAAGATCAAGTAAAGCACGTTATACCTAACTTGATTGGCAGCATCAAAAGGTAATCATTTAATGGAGTTTTCGATTGAAAATTATATCTTCAAAAGGTATTACACTTGGTGTTATCGTAAAATTTCCTCCTTTAGAAAGCGCTTCAATAGCATAATCTGAAACAACACTATCAGAAAGGTTTATGTCTTTTCATAATCAAAAGGTGGTCTATTATTTTGTTGTTTGTATAATTTATTAAATTTTTCCTTTTGACGTTGACATGAGATGTCAAAATTTATTTCCATAGATTTAAATGTTATAGAATCAATTTTATCTCAATCTCTATTCAATACAGATGAAATTTCTAAGTGTAATAAAATATAAAAGGTTTCTATCGGTTTTATCCAATAACTTCCTAGTTTGTTTGATACTTATTCTCAGCTTCAGGGAAAATATCTTTACAATTAGACTTCATTTCCGGAAAAATTAAATGTTTAAGCTGAATAAGCTTAATAATATTAAGTGTTAAGAGATTCATTTTCTAAAATTATTTTCGTGTATACAGGGTACTCCAAAAAAAGGCGGCAAAGTAAAAACAAAATTTTTTTAATGGGACACCCTGTATATTTTTACATATTTTAATTCACCCTAAAATTCTGCATTTAGCACCGAAATTTGTATAGCATATTTTAGTAACGTTGCCAACTAAATTGAAAAATTGCTTAAATTTGTGAAAACACGTGGGTCAATCAAATTTGTAATATTTTTTAACTTATAATAACTGGAAACAAAACGAAAACGGAAACGGAAATAGGAAGGATGGTAGAAGTTCCTTAAGGACAACACAGATTAAGGTTTCTCTATAGACTGCTTTATATGGTGATGCCAGCACTGCGAACTTTAAAACCTAATTTTCGAAAGTTTTTTAAATAGAACACCCTGTATTTTATTACTTGGGTCTGTAGGAATTTAAACCTCTTTAATTTTTGTAAAGGTCTTCCTATACCTATCTTTACTAACTTTGGTGGTATTACAATTTTATTTAAACTCTTGCAAAAATCTGAATGTTCACCACTGTCGCTTTTTAGTCACCTATGACAGAAAATAAAAACAAAACGTCAGTTTGGTAATTTATTTATTAGTTACCATCAATATAAATATGAAAACAATGTATCCATAGTGGACGATATGCCACAAAAACATTGGGTGTTCATCAGAAAATGTCATCAAGTTGTTGGCTGTCATGTTACATTTTAGTTCTGTCAAACCCCAAATTCAAATGAAATAAGAATACATAAACTTTTTTCGATATATCTGTCTTCTTTCAACATAAATCTAAAGCCAACTTGATGCCTCTTTCTAATGATGATCCGATATTTTAGCGATTCAAGCTTGAGGATAATTCTTAAAGTAAATTATTGGGTAATTATTCGTTCCAAGTGGCCCCGTTAACTTGAATACAAAATTTCATATGTTTTCCAATAGTATGAGTCATGTTTCTACACATTTCCCGAGTAACTTGATACTTGATCTTTTATAAATCCCCATATACTGCAATCCATTTTTGGTAGATCTGGTGATCTAGCCGGCCATGGCACTGGTGCTTCTCTTCCAATCCATTGCTGCCCATATGATTCGTTTAAAAAGTTGGTAATAGGCCCTGTATAATGCAAACGGGCTCCATCATGTATGATGGAACTTCATTTGGTATCTGAACCATTAATCGCGGTAAATTATATCCAAATATCCTTGTCCAATTACTCTTTCATAAAAATACGTTCCAATAACTTAGTCTCGTACAACCTCTCCCCCAAACATTTAAAGACCATCTGTTTTGGGAATGGGTTCTTATGATCTGGGGATTGCTTGTAGCATAATAATAAAAATTATGTTTGTTCACGTTTCCATTTTGTGAAATGGTGCTTCATCACAAAATAATGTTAAATGTGCAAAATTTGGTTGTTATCTCACTTTCTGCTGCACCCACGCACAAAAATTCATTCGCCTCTGAAAGTCTTCTTCATTAACCAAACATCATAAGTATGCGTTATGTTTGCTGTCAGTATCTTCTGAATCGGTGATCCCCTAATATCTAGTTGATTAGAAATATCTGTTTGGAAATGTGGGGTTTTTGATTTACTGCTAAAAGCACATTTAATTAACTTTTTTCGGTTAAAACACATTTGTTTCTTTCAATTTTCTGATAATTTACACTTCCAGTTGTTTGAAATCGTTCCATTACCATTACAAATGCTCTTCTATTAGATTGTCGTCGGTTCGTACATCTCTCGTTATAATCCTCGTCGCTACCAAGCAGTTTTTGTCGCTAGCTACTAGTACAAAAACCATATCCACCAATTCGGCATTTGAAAAATTCATTTTCAATAACTTTTGAAAAACTGGCACACTAAATCACTTTCAATGTAACACAATTGTTAATATACTAAGTATCATAGAAAGAATAACACGCAGTAATAATCAATTTATTTGAAAAATTTTTGGTATGCAAGTGTATAGGAGTTAGACTAGCAAACGATCCAAATTTGATAAAAATTAAACTGTTAACTTTAAAAAAAAAATGAATAATGTGTTGCGCCACCACGATGGTTTACGCACTCATTAACACGCCTGGGTATACTTCTATTGAGGTGATCGATTTCCTCCTGAGGTATCTCATCCCATGCTCTCTGTAACTATCTCATCCCATGCTATCTGTAACTCATGCTGCAGAGCCACTAGAGTTTGTGGGGGGCGGGGTAAATTGAATAATCTTCTTCCCATAATATCCCAGACGTACTCAATGGGTGAAAGATCGGGAGATCTCGGTGGCCAAGGCAATAAAGCAATTTGATTGGCCTCAAAATTAGCCAAAGAAGCTCTAGCAATATGAGATCGTGCGTTGTCTTGTTGGAATGTGCTGTTGGGGATGGTCAGAACGTAAGGTACAATATGGGGTTCTACAATTTCCTGAATGTAACGCGCAGCGGTAATGAATGCCAAAGGTGACCTACTTCTAATAGCAATAGCCCCCCATACCATAACTGCAACTGTGTGGTGCACATGCCTTGCCACAGAAAACTGGAGATCTTGTCTTTTACCACGCCGTCTTCTCACCCTTGCACGACCGTCATGTATGCCCAAACAAAACCTGGACTCATCACTGAAGACAATTGAGTTCCATTCTTAGTCCCAATTTGCCCGTTCTCTACACCACGCTAGACGATCACATCGGTGCCCAGAAGTCAGGGGTAGCACAAAATGGGGACGGTATGGAAAGAGTCCAAAAGTTCTTATCCGGCGATAAACTGTTCCCGTCCCAATCTTCTGTTCTGAAAACCGCCGGTCCGCAGGACGAGAAGTGGTCCCGTAGAGCCAATACTGTAAGACAGCGATCTTCGGCTTCTGTGGTTCTTCGAGGACCTCTTGTACCTCTCGCTCTTCGTGTAAGGCCCTCTTCGTTCCATGTCGGAACACAGACTGTCACTGTGTTCAAACTCTGTTGCGTTCTAGCGGCTATATCTCTCATACACACACCAGCATCTCGCAAGCCCACAATTCGACCCCGATCAAACTCGCTTAACTGCAATATTGGGTGTATAGTTTCAAATAAATTCAGTACCTATGTTGTTGGATGAAAAGTATAATATGAGTTGAATTAGAAAGCATTACACGTATATAACATGGGTTTCATAACAGAAATTCTAATATTTAAGAATGAAGCTGCACCACTGAAAAGGTTGAAAATAGATTGTAAGCGGATAAAAACATTTTGTACACTTTTAACGAAGTATAAATTAATATTTACAATAACAAATTTAAGATACAATGCACAAATTGTAGAAGATAACGAGTCGCCGATATTTACAACCATGATCGTGTTGTTTTGGAAATGACAAAAAGAGACAGCACTTGTCAATAAAATTGTAACGCCCCTTTCTTTACAATAATTAAATTTAAAAGGGTTTAATTTAATTTACCTCGGTCTAGCTCAAATCGGTTCTTGTCTTAACAAGACGGGGGTGGTTCGTATCGTGGCGCTCAACACTGTACTCTTTGAATAATACAACAAAACTATTTTAAACGTATTTTACCTATTGTTTTATAAATCTAAGATAACCTAACCTACAGGAAATAACATTAATATAACGAAAAATTACAATAGTGTAACAAAACAAATCTGATTGGGTGTTCCTCGGGATGTCCTGGTTAGCAGCGCTAGTTTGGCTGGTCCCCCGTGGACGGTAGTGGTTCTCACTGGATCCTGAGCCGTTTCTGTGGAAGTATAAATTATTGTGGTTCAATGGTTGGTGTGTTATGACCCAAAAATCCCACTAATGACAATTTAATTTTGTCTGTTACGACTGCTCAGGCTTGCCTTGTACACGGTAGCCTGGGATTTGTTCAGGTGGCGCTATGTAAAATTCTATATAGTTTAGATAAGCTGGGGCAACGAACGCGTTGGTGTCTTTAAGCCAACGAGAAAATCAATAATTTAAAGTAACCTTGGTGCGCACGACTATTCTTATACGTGATTTGACTTTCACACTGGCTGGATGAGCTCAGTACTGGGAATGCTTTATACAGGACAGGTTACTATTTACATGTATTAAATGCAAATTGTACGTACGCGTTTAATTATTTAACCTAACTAAACAAGCTAATCTCAGGATTTTCTAGTTAATGGAGAACGTATTTACAGTAATGAAATGAATATCTGACATTTAATTATGCCCGAAAATAAATGTATTAATTCCTTATTATTAGGCAAAACGTCTATTTTTGTTAAACGTGTATCCTTTTCGTATTAGCGAAACTTACTCTAACTAACAAATACAGGGAAGACGGAGTTTATCACGATCTTTTATTTATTATTTATTATTAAAGATTGCTTCTTTATTAATTGTTATAAACGAATTAATCGGAGTGGAGTATACACGACCTTTTAGGACTGCGCGTAATAAATTGAACAATTCTGAGAATTGTTTCCGACGGAATGCAGGTGTTTCAAGTAAGTGATTTGAATGCGATTGCGAGACGCGGGAGTACGTTTACGGTAATTTATCACGTAGACGCACCACGGGTTCGTCTTTATATCTGGAGGATCACGGGGGTGATCTCTACGAATGCGGCTTCTGGTATTGAGATTACCTCTAGGTCAAGGCGTCGCTTGTTTGTATTGCTATTCTCCTCAGGATCAAGTCGGTGTATTGTATGTGTAATGTATGTGTAATATCTGGTTAATGGAGAGCCCTTGCTAAGATTCTGGGTCCAAGCCCGTCGACTGCTATATCAAGGGTTCTACCTGGGAGAGCGTCAGAATTTGAGCGAATACCCTTCTTTACGCTGGAGTAAATGGAAGATGCCTTCTGGGCGTTAGCCCGAAGTAGCAACGTCCTGGTTTGTGTGTATGTGTGCCGAAGGCAACTTCAGTCTTTACAGCCTGTCGTCTACTTCTAGTGTGTATACTGGTTGCAGAAGGTAACTTCAGGCAATACAGCCTGGCGTATACTTCTAGTGTGTGTGTGTGTGTGTGTGTGTGTGTGTGTGTGTGTGTGTGTGTGTACTGGAACGGTTAGATCACTTCAGGCTCTGCAGCCCGTCGTTTCTCTAAGTGTATGGTGTAATGTTTTAGAAACGTGGTGCAATAAAACTTACGTGCTGTTAACCTTAGCGTAACTAAACCAGCAGTTTGATTGTACAAAGCTGATTGACTGGTGACGGCGGCGAAGTAACGCGGCTAAAAATGCACGATGATTCAGGATAAACGGATGCGGTAATCGGCAAGTCGGCAACGTATACAACGACACTAACTACGGTAGGCGCGGTCTAGGTCTCGGTTCTGGCTGCTGAAGACGCGAGCGTATCAGGATAGCGGAGTCGCGGAGTAACAAGTAGCGGCAAGTGATCTCGAAGCAAGTAGCACAAAATAGTTGCGAAACGAAGCAACAGAAAAGTAGTCGCGAAGCGAAGCAACGGGAAGTTTTTTCTCCCGGTAGCGCCGCGGTTTTTATAACTGATTCTCGCTGGGTGGATCCGGCTTCTATGCAGGGGTCCTCTGGCTGTGATTGGCTGGGGGTTCTCGGACGTAATAGCATTTTATGCTTTTTAAGATCTACGTCGGAGGGGATAGAAATTAATTATTTATGTTGCAATATCGCGCAATCTTTTGTAATGGGTTCCAATTTTAAACAACTGTACCTACCTTAATTACTGTAGGGCAATTAAAAAAAATTAATTACATAAATTTTAGTGAAGTTAAGCTGGATCTTTACAAAATCAATATAAAATTTGTTAAGAATTAAAACAAAATAAGCAGCGTTTGAAAGTTCATGTTTTGGTCTATCAAGACATATTAGTTTTACAGATGATTTCCACTGAATAATCCAATATACAGTGAGGACATAAATTCCGTCGCTCTGCCTCTAACTTTTGAACCGTTCGTTATATTGCGATGAAATTTGGAACAGCATTATATGACACAATTGCCTATTTCTACTTTCCAACCTACACACACACACACACACACACACACACACACAACACACACACTATATATATATATATATATATATATATATATATATATATATAAATATATATATATATATATATATATAATAAGAAATAGGCCGATTAACTCAAATAACATTTGAAACCGCAGTTACAAAAACGCGTATAGTACATAATTAGTAACTCAGCGCGGCCCCCACTATTAACAACTTCTCGGAACGCTTGAAAGATCCATGAACAGGCTAGCACTAAAGGAACGTGAAGTAACAGAGATCAAATAATTGAATTAATGCCATTCTTGTAACTAATTAATTATTATTATATGATAAATAGACGCATACATTCTTGAGGGGTTAGTTTAGAAAATATACTAGTAACATCAAAACTTACAAGCATATTATGTAGTGGTAATTATATGTTTTGCAATTTGTTAATTAGTTCTCAAGAATTCTTAATGGAATCTTTTGGTTTGCATTTTAAATTGTTTGTTATTACGTGGTTTAGTTAATTTGCCTTTATTGCTTTCATATCTCTTATAAATTGTATTCGTAGATTCATCTATTCATTGTTACTAACAATTGGACAGATTGAACTAACCGTTGAAACATAAATGCCTAAAGACCAGATACACGCTAATATTTTGTGTGATGTAAGTTTACGAAGATGAAAGTACTTTAGTGGGTTACTTCTCTACCAGTTGATAATGATGATAATGAGCCACCCTTATTAATTGGTTTTCAAAACTTTGAATCAAAGGAGCAGTATACTGCGTTGATTTCGTGGATAACGTGATATCTCGAATAAAGGCACGAATTGATGTAAGAAAAACAGTTTTATTGGGGTCTCTTATCACAACAACGAATGAACACAACCGCCAGCTCGTATTTAGGCCTTAGTAGTCGTGGATACAACGGCCACTTATCACAGCAAGCATTGTTGTTGAAAAAAAAGTAATGTACTTTCTACTTACAGGCTGTACCCATCGTATTAAAATCTGTTTCGTTAACACTATTCTTACCAAAAATGCTGATTTTGTACAATTAATGATTACAGATCTAGGTTCTATGTGATGTAAAACCTTGTTAGATTTAAACTGCAGCTATTGATATGGGTTAATGGAATCTGTCATGTTGGCGGAGTATCTATTATTGTTAGAAATGACATCTACATTATTTCACTGCAAAGCGATGAGTCCATGCAGTATTTCGATTTATGACCGAAGAAGCTCCATTAGAAGCGCCCACAGTATTCTTGCCAAGGTACGCAATAGATTAATTTGTAAAGTGGTAATTTATTACACATAGATCTGTTTACAATTACGCGCGTACTATCTAGATAACTACATTGTAACCGACTATTATTTCTACAACGACATTAAGTACAAACGTTAGATCACTTACGCACTGTAAAATGAGCATTCATCCACAAAAAAACTAAATTCTGTTACTCTAGCAGTATGTTTGTAAGAGCATTCATTACATTAAACTTACACAAGTTTAGCTTTTGATGTTAATTGTCCAGACTTGCAGTTTACAAAATGTATACACAATTTTTGTATTCACAACACTATACGTTTGGATATAACCCAGTTACGTTAATTAAATTACTAGGTTTAATAACATCGCCACAAATTGAAGCTGTTATTGTTTTTGCATTGAAGGCTTTAGCATTTAACGTCATAAATTAATTTTGCCAAAAGTTTCAACAGTAAATGTATGCTTATTTAATTATAGTAGGTTAGGATAAATCGTTATACAATGTAAGAATATTAGTAGACATGTGTTCAGCCGAGATATATTCAGAATTAAATAATCAAGGGTATTGTTAAGTTAATACGCTTTTCGTGCACACTAAGAGCAGTTAACGACTGGAACCACGTTTTGCACGTGCCTGTGGACTAATGTTTAATGATGCCTTTTGGTTAAAATTTGATTTACACTTTCACATCATAAACAGTGCAAGTGTAATTAATGGAGACGTAATTGCATCTAGAAAAAAAATAGTTCGATTCCATTTTTCCACCTCAGCAAAATCGTTTTGTGGCAGCGATGACGGCTGTATCAAAGCACTCACTTGAAGAATTACAAGTTATTACGGCTTATCATATCCAATAACTATAATCAAAACTTTCCAATAGACAGCACGGCAGGCACTGTTAAGGTAGAGGGGTTCATAAAAGTATTGAACTACTGTAACGTCAGATAGTAGCCGTTACTTTAGCACTTCGCCAGCACATTCTTTAAAGGGGCCACTATTTAGTTTGATGAGTCGTGCTTTGTATAATTGGTTTTCTATACACATAGTTATTGTACGAAATGGTCGAATATTGTATTAAAGTAAGTAGGATTTTGATGGTTAAATAAATTGTAACGAAAATGAAAACGAAGCACTGGAAATGTACCTTTTTGGACACTCAACGGAAATGGGCCATATTTCCTTATTACAAATTTTGTATAAATATATGTTAGGATTCACCCTTAATATATACTGACGATGGCAAGCCGCATACGATTAATCCGAACGAAAATGGTTAACTTTTGAAATTACTAACTTAACTTTTCGCGTTCGTTGAAATATCTTTCAAGAGTTTAACCTGAAAAGGGAAAAATTCACATGCAACAGGCTAGATCTCAATTTAAAAATTCGATAATTTGTCTTGCCGTCGCTTCACAAAATCACCCCTAACAATAAAACAATAATAAAAGTATACTTAGAAAAGGTTGTTCAGTTACAATTAACATCAGCAATAATTCTTGAAAATCGTGAGATGTCCGATTTACATACAACAAATGTGTCTACATCAAAATTTGAAATTTGGAAGTGTCTACAGTGACAAGCTGTACCAAAACTTTTTGAGCGCGATAGTACATTAAAGGAACGCTTCTGCAAGTAACTAGTGCTGTATTTTCCCCAAAAAGTGTATAGCATTAAGTTCTTACTCTAAGTATACTATGTTGTATCCAATTGCTCAAGTAACTATAAAAGTTGCGGTGAACATTTCCTGTATTTTTCTTCTTAAAAGATGATGAAATGAAACAAACGATGGGTTGATTCAATTCTCAGAGAAGGCTGCGTCTGTAACGTCACAGTTTGCTAATAGCGTGTAATATATATATATATATATATATATATATATATATATATATATATATATATATATATATATATATATATATAAAACAACCTTTAGGCACCAATATATAAGAAAATTTATATATATTTATAAGAAAGTGGGCGGGATTAGCTGGTTGACCTCCTAAATGTTCATTGTTGTAACGTGATGGTTTGTTTTCTTTGAAGGGCAAACTTTAAATATTGGACTATTTAGTTGGAATCCATAACTACTTTAGACTATACTATACATGAATGTTCATGAGCCAGTAAATTGACTTAACTATTATTCCTTTACATTTAACGCAGCAAACAACTGTCCCTTGTAGGAAAGGATTATTGCAATACAATTACAACTATATGCATATGTGTGTATTTTTTGCATTTATAAATATTAACACGTTTCACCATTAATCAGTGTACGATGTAATTTTTAATCTCTCAGTGGATTGAATTATGTTACATTAGCCTTCATATACAATTAGCTCTTGAGAAAACTTTAATGGCACCTTGTTTGTCCTTTTAGTTAATGCCAAATGGCTTAAGATGCTGAGATATGGTACTTTGAATTAGTTACTACACATTAAAGCCAACACAAAATTTGGCCCTATTGTTGTGATTAAGTAAATTTAATGCATTTTTCGCGACCACATGCGTCTTAGCTATGCGATGTGAAAATCGTTATCTTGCACCAATTTCGTTGGAAAAACGTACCAAACTATTACAATTGCTCAATATGTGCATTTAATACATTTTCTTTGAACACATGTATTTCCACGAAATGTCAAAATCCTTATTTATGTAGAAACTTTGTTGGAAAAGCCACCCAAATCGTTACCCAATATGTTAGTTTAATACATCTTCCGTGACCCTATGGATATTAGTTAAGAGGTGTTAAAATCGTAATTTATACACCAATTCCTTTGGGTAAACGTACCAACGTTTCGACTCGATGTGCAATAAGTAAAGTTCTTTCATTTTACGTGATCATATGAATTTTGCCCAATCGTTGTTTATGCACCAATTTCGTTGGGAATAGATCCCAAAGCATTTATTGTAGTCCAATAAGTACCTATTATGCATTTTCCGTGACCATTTAGATTTTGACCAGTAAATGTCCAATTCATTCTTTATGCACCAATTACGTTGAGACCAGGTCCCAAAGCATAGCATCTATGTTCAATAAGTAAATTTAATGCATTCTTTGCGGCCACATGCATCTTAGCTAAGAGATGTGAAAATCGCCATTTTGCACCAGTTTCGTAGGAAAGATGGACCAAGTTCTTTGAAAAAACGTCTAAACACGTTAGCTTTATGCCCAAGAAGTGAATTTTGTGCATTTTTGTGATTACGTGCATTTTGACCAATAGATGTCAAACTCGTTATTTATGACCAAATTTCGTTGGGAAAACGTCCAAACACATTACTTTGATGCCCAAGAAGTGGAATTTATGCATTCTCGGTGAACACATACATCTCGACTAAGAGTTGTCAAAATAGTTATTTAAGCACCAATGCAAAGGCGGTAGATCGATACCCAAGAATTGAATTTGCGGTGACTACGTGCATTTGGATCAAAATATATCAAAGCCTTGACTTATGCATAAATTTCGTTTAAGGAAACGTAAAAATGAAAGGCACATTTTTATTCATAATAGTTTTTACAAAATCATTGCAAGAATTTATAGTATTGTCAAGATCGTTTATAGTATTGAAAAATTCGTTTTTCGTACGCACGTTATCTCAGTTTAAGAACGTTGAGAATGATCAAGCATTCTCAACGTTCTATTATTTCGATGAGAAAAAAATTAACTTGAAGATTTTAGAATAATGGTTATCATTTCATCTACCACGTCTGTGAATCTGTATTTACTATCTAATTTATTTGATAATTTTTATAATTGGACCATATCTTGAAAGTCTCTATAGATGGATTTCGTTAAAAAACTTTGACCGTATTGTGAGAGACAAAAACTAAATTTTATGGCCTTTGTAGTGGAACACCTTGTTGCGTACGATATGTTAAATAATCTTATTACTTTATCAATTTTATTTTAAAAAGATTGATTATATTGGTGTGATACGCTATTACTAAAATTCGTGGTTCTTACTTTCTTATACGCGAAGCGCGATGTGTTGTTCTCGCAATACAAATTAATGCAGTTTTCAACAGATTTAACCGTTTGCACAGTTTTTAAAATCTTCTAGACCTTTTCAACTTGTGTGTGTGTGTGTGTGTGTGTGTGTGTGTGTGTGTGTGTGTGTGTGTGTGTGTGTGTGTGTATCTTTCTCTCTCCCTCTCTTTCTCTTTCTCTTTCTCTCTCTCACTCTCTCTCTTTCTCTCTCTCTCTTCTCTCTCTCTCTCTCTCTCTCTCTCTCTCTCTCTCTCTCTGTGTGTGTGTGTGTGTGTGTGTGTGTGTGTGTGTGTGTGTGTGTGTGTGTGTGTGTGTGTGTGTGTGTGTGTGTGTGTGTGTGTGTGTGTGTGTGTGTGTGTGTGTGTGTGTGTGTGTGGTGTGTGGTGTGTGCGTGTGTGCGTGTGTGCGTGTGTGCGTGTGCGTGTGTGCGTGTGTGCGTGTGTGCGTGTGTGGGTGTGTGCGTGTGTGCGTGTGTGCGTGTGTGCGTGTGTGTGCGCGCGCGTGCGTGTGTGTGTGTGTGCGTGTGTGCTGTGTGTGTGCGTGTGTGCGTGTGTGCGTTTGTGCGTGGGTGCGTGTGGTGTGCGTGTGTGAGTGTGTGCGTGTGTGCGTGTGTGCGTGTGTGCGTGTGTGCGTGTGTGCGTGTGTGCGTGTGTGCGTGTGCGTGTGCGTGTGTGCGTGTGCGTGTTGCGTGTGCGTGTGTGCGAGTGTGCGTTTGTGCGTGTGTGCGTGTGTGCGCGCGTGTGTGTGTGTGTGAGAGAGTGTGTGTGTTGTGCGTGTGGGTGTGCGTGAGCGTGTTTGTGTGCATGTACGTGAGAATGTGCGAGTGCGTTTACGTGTGCGTGTGGGTGTGGATGTGCATATGCGAGTGCGTGTGTGTATTGTTTTCACAAATAAGCGTACATTATAGAAGGCGCTAGAATATACTTTATGAATATTTCATAACCTTTAGGTTCATCAAAAAATTTCAAAAAACGTTTAGTAGGGACAACTAAATTTAAGATTTCGTAAGGATAAGGATAATAAACAAGCACTAAACAATCAAAAAGGGACCTAAAACACTGTAAATTCTTAAAAAGGTATACAAAAGATAATTCAATTTTATGTAAGCTATTCTTATGCAGATTTGTCGCATGAAACTAAATAAGCCTTAGCAATAAAAAAAATCAGAAAAATCTGATGTGGCAAATGATAATAATGCAATAACGAGTTTAAAATTCAGACATTATTTTACTTAATAATTTTTCTATTTGAAACTTGTAAATTATACTATACAAAGATCAATTTAAATCCGTTTACAAAGGTAATACAATACCCAGGAGAGGTCTATGTAAACAAATACTTAAGTTTTGAAACTTAATTGTATTCCACAGATTCAAAAGAAACATGAATTGCCAAATCCAGAACACTTCCATGAATCGCAGTATTCCTATAAAAATGTGTAACTGTACTATATTGATCTTTAGTATTAGTGTGTCTAGCAAATTCGACTATAAAATTGCCCTATTTATTGGTATTATTTGAAACAGTATGCGTGATATTAATTATTAAATGTGGCATAATTCGAAAAGTGATGCGGTGTTAGTGTTGTCAATGTTTGCGTTAAATTAAGAATCTTGGTATTAAATAGTGCACAACATTTATTAAAATAAACATAGGCTGAACGAAAATAACATAAAATAAAACTTGAAAGGGTTTTTGTCTTCCGGTGAAAGAAATACGTTCTTCAGGTCTACCTATAACGATACATAAATATGCGGTTTTCAACCGCTTGAAAATAAAAAATAAACTCCATATCGAGTTACCTAGTTGATTGTTGTTTTGACAAAAGCCTACATTCCAATCACACCAGTTTCGTTCTTGACTAACACCGCACGACTCTTCGAATTATGCCATATATAATAATTAATATGGCGCATATTGCTTCAAATAATCCCAAGAAATAGGGCATTTTTGAACTAAGGAGAAAGAGTTGCATCGATTTCCGGGAAGAACGTAGTGGGTTGCTATTTAAAAATATGAACTTTGACATCATATCCGGAAAGTGCGCAGCGCCATCTACATGTGCGACAGCATAAAGTCCGGAATCAAAATAAATTATCGACGTGTCGCACGATTTTGACCACAAATTAACGATTTCAAAATAATGAATTTATCCGTTACTTTCCGAGCGCACTGTATATACATAGTTTGTTTATCTTTTCACCACTAAATATTCCCGTAGAACACAAGTTGTCTGTACGCTTGTTCAGTTCCTTGTACAATAGTAGAAGCATAATTTTAATATTAATAACATTGCTTTTTTTCGTGTACAGCGTAAATACTTTATGAATGTATAAAATGAAATATAAAGTAAAACATATCTAAATCTTTTTATATAGTATCAATATGTTACCAATTCGTGATGTTGATTTAATTTTGTAAATATAATTAAAACTGTGTATCACAATTACAAATTCTGAAAATATATTAATACACTGGGTTTCTAAATATCTGAAACAATAAACAATAAAGTTGGTATTTTAGTGTAGGTCGCCTTTTTGTTAACGTGTTAGTACTTCTATTATGGCGTTAGGCATGATAATATCATGGGTGTTAGGTACAAAGTTTTACATTACCGTGACTAACGGTTCTTTAACTGTATTGTCTACCTGGCGGACCCTAGATTATGTTGAAGTATACTTCATCCAATATCTAGTTACTATTATCTTCATGTTATGTTAAAAAAAATCTGTTATACAGAAATGTATTTCATTTCACTAATGTAATAACAGATTATTTCTTTATAATGAAAAGTTTGGGTAATGCACTAGTTATGTTTGATTACGGAGCACAACACGGATTTTTTCATGTACTTGAATAAAACAATTCAGTAAAACTATATCTTAAAGTGGATTCTACGACAGATAGCGTACTTTACATAAATTGCTAGAGTAATTTTAATACTAAAAATAAAACTTCTGAGTCAATTATGGAATGTATCAAATGCAAACCAAAATGTAGAAATTAATTCAATTGATAATTAAGAAGAAAGTTGTTTGTGATTAATTTATGCATTTGACTTCATTTCAACTCTGTGTCTGTCTAATTCTATCAATGTTTGTTATAATAATAGGTACCTATCAGAATAAAGTTCCGATAATTGTGAAAATCGAATTACTTAAGAAAGTTAACTGAAGAATAAAATAATCTACTGGTTAATTCGAAATCGCTACCAGTGCCCATTCCCTTTTAAATATGGACTAGCTAAAAGTAACAAAATCTTTATGATAACATTATTTTACACAAAATGCGTAAAAGTTTAAGTCACTTTTATTTTTTACTGTTATGAATTATGAATACGAAGATGTAAAGGTACAGGTAGGAATACAATTTTACTAACAACGGGGTCATTAAGCACAGTACATCCGGTTTAAGATCGCAGGTATAAAGCGGTTATCTTTAGACATCTATTCAAGGTTGTCTTCTTTTGTTTACCAAAATAACTAATGGACGCAAAAATAATAATAATTGACTATCGATTATCCTGGTTAATATAATTTTATAAAAGTGGTAAACGTTCAAAGTGACACATATTTGTTTTACGTTCATTCAAAAATCGAACACATTCTGCTTGATTTTTAGCGTAAAACGTAACGGTTTATTACAAAAGTGCAATAAATATGTTACGGGACGCTGCACTGGTACTTATACCAAGCTGATTTAAGAGGTCATACTGCAAATGAGGACTAAACTTCATTTGTTAACATGCCAAAAATTTTAGATTATTAGATATTTTTCCTTTTTTGATGTAATTAAGTGAAACATGATTAAGCCATTGTGTAATTAATATACCATTAAAGTTACATTCAAAGCACTGGAAATCGTATCTAAACTATCAAAACCAAAATAAGTCATTACATTGAACTTGATCACCAGTTAACAAAAATATTTTAGGAGATAGAATACTGCAAGGTAGTTAGCTAGACTATTGCACACGTATGTCAACTTAACCTCTAAACCAATGAAATAACACCAATTTCAGATTTTGAACTAATTACATTGCAAATAACTGATAAGTGTTACATAAACTTATTATTGTTTGTAGCTACATGTTTAATAACTAGCTAATTGCAAACTGAAACTACTCGATGAACAAGATTAATTTTTTACACACTTTTCGTTATTAAACTTGCAATGCAATGCAATAGTCAAGTAAAATATATTTCGTCCATAGTTCCTTTGCTTGGGTTATACTGGCTAAGGATGCATTCAAGCTTGTTGCAATAAAAGCTCATTTATCCTGTTAGCCAGTGCTGTCGGCAAGTCACGACGCACTCAATATATTACTGTTAATAATTGCCGTATTTTCTATATTATTAAAGATCCAAAACAACAATAATCTAATGCTTTATAGAGAAGTTATTTCATGCTTAAAGGAAGAAATAACAAACGATGCTACACAATTGATAAAATTTGTATTATTCAATTATTGGTCAACAACGCATTGCGTTCAAACATGTTTCCAACGAATTTTGTGCATATACACCAATGTTGGTTTTTGATCAAAATCCAATTGGTCGAGAGAAATGCTCTAATTTACTTATTGTGCAACGATACAATGCTTGGGGGCGTTTTTTCAACAAAGTTGATGCATGAATAGCGATTTCTACTCATGTTAACCAATATTCGTGTTGTCATGGAAAACACATTAAATTTACATATTGGTCGTAGATACAACTCTTTGGGACGTTTTTTCAACAAAATTAGTGCATAAGTGAAAAGCATTTAATCTCAGCCAAAATTCATTTGGTCACAAAAAATTAAATACTTTGGGATGGTTTTCCAATTAAATTGGTGTTTAAGTAGCTATTTTGACATTTCTTGGCCAAAATCCATATGGTGACCGAAAATGTAATAAATTTGCTTATTGGACATAAATAAAATGCTATGAGATGCTTTACCAACAAGATTGGTACATAAATACGAATTTTGACATCACCTGGTCAGAATCCGCATGATAACAGATAATGCATAAAATTTACCTATTGGGCAGCGAAGCAATGCTTTGGGATGTCTTTCCAACTAAATTGCAGCATAAATAAGGATTTTGACATTTCTTTGTCAAAATCCATATAGTCAGGGAGATTGCAATACATTGACCTATTGAACATCGACAAAAAGCTTTGGAAAATCTTTTCAACAAAATTGGTGTATAAATCACTGTTTGACATCTTGTAGTTGAAATTCATATGGCCAAAAAAATCGTAAAATTTTCTTTTGGGATGCTTTTCACAAAATTAGTGTTTAAATAAGGTCTTGCATCTCTTGCTCATGATCCATATAGTCACGAAAAATACATAAAATTCACTAATTGAGCATCGATCCAATGGTTTGGGACGTTTCTTCAACGAGATTGATGCATAAGTAACGATTCTGATGAAAATCTGTATGAACACAAAAAATGCATAAAACTAATTTATTGAGCATCTATATACCATGTGACGTTTTTATATAAATTTATACATGATTATGTTATCTCCACTCAGAGTAAGTTATTAAGTAACTTTTAATCTAGTATCGTGCCTTACAAGATTTGATAAATCTTGCTGCTGATTGTAATATTATTTAATATCAATTTTTGTAAATAAAGCTCTGTATAAAGCACTAAATTATATGAGACGTCTACAATATTTGTTTTACTTAAACATATAATTTTAAATATCTACAAATAAATTGCTTACATAATATATCATAAACGTATATACACACACACACACACACACACACACACACACACACACACACACACACACACACACACACACGCACACACGCACACACGCACACACGCACAAACGTACAGTTCGTTTGGAAAAAAAAATAATTTTTCTTTAAGTGGGCGTATGAAATGGAATTTTTTAAATTGTGCATTTGAGTCACATTTATGTTGTTCTATTACCCTAACAAATTTTTAACGCTAAATCTAGACCACTCTGTATAGGTTGGAATGTAAAAATATATCATTTGATTCCTACCGTGTTACTTGCTAGTTTCTCATTGGTCCTGACTTAGTAAGATAAGCGGGTTGCCAACCAAATTCCCGAAGGCTGGCGTTGATATCGAGAACCAGAAAAATTGCTTCAAAATTCACACTGGTGCCACTACGATCAAAATCTTTCCTTCAGCGAGATGCTAAGAATCTTGAATGATCGTAGAAAAGAAGAAAATTGCCCATTAAGAAAATTATTAGCTCATTTCTAACATAAAATTTGTAATATTCACTTCCAAAAAACACGTTAAAATTTGTTTGGGTGAACTCATTATATTTATTTTAATCGCAATTAACTCCATAATTCTAACGATAATGAGGAATTTTTCTTATACAAAATTAGTCTAATATTTTTTTAGAAAAGTCTATCGTGAACCGACTGTAGATACTTTATACCTGACACGGAGTACTTCAAATACGGTAGCTGAAATGCTACTTAAATCTTTAAATGTCAAATTCTTCTTACAAAAGACTCGATATTTCAACTTGTGTAAATCATTTGATTCATTTGCAGAACAAGAAAGCTACAAATAGGGTTGTAGATAAACGGTAAATATTAATTGTGCTATTCACCCCACGATACTCGTCAAATGATTCATAAGAAACAAAAGTGACGTCACAATGTATCACTTTTGAGTAACTATTCACTTTAGTGGAAGCTTAGTTAAAATGTAAGCTTTCTTTAATTCACTGTCAATGCATCATATTCATCAAATATACAATTAATATAGCAATAGTGATTAAAGCTTCAGTAAAATAAAATAATAATCATACTAGAGCAACGTTTAAATAAATTGTTGACCTCGAATTGCATTTACAACCATTCCTAAGTACTTGACTTTAATGTTATAAACAATGAAATGTTGGTGGTTTCATCCACCACTTAAACAAGAAGTGAGATGAATTTTGTTTCTCTTAAAACGTATAATACAGGTTTATATTTTATTACGATTTATTTTTATCGCTTCAAATAAAATATAAATGGACGGGAATCCTTGGACAATTAGATGGGAAATTCTAATTTTCTGGTCTTATCGGAATCAGTTTAAACTATTGGAATTTATTTGTTCCTGCAGGAAGAGAGTTATAATACTTTATTAAGTATTCTGGATACGATACACAGGAGATTCGCACAAAGGACTGTAGCTAGTTTAATTTTTTTCTGGACACTAAACAAGAAAGTTCGTATTTAACGACTGGAATTCAGGATTATTCCTACGGAAACGAGACTCTCTGGAGATTGTTATGCGATTGTCTAATTGCAGGTGTGGCTGGTCTCAGAGCCCGATTCTGTATATGTTAGGTACGTGGCGGTGGGATAGGTTAATTAATAAAACGGGCACACACCCTTTAGTTAATTAGAAGAATGCTAGACTGAACAGACATATAAGGTCCAAACATGTGAGGTAGTAGTATATCTGAGGAATTCGCAATACTTTTCAGGCGACAACCTGAAAGCAAAGAGAGAGATTTTGTGTACAAGGAGGTGTTGATTTACGCTGGGCACACATCCGAGTAAGTGAATAGTGTACAAGTGTGGTGATGTATTGCAGACAGGATCTAGTGATAATCGGCCAAGCCAGAAAAGAAATATTTTAGCGAAAGGTGATCTGCTGAATATGATCGGGAAAATATACAATCAACTCCTAAATGGGCCGACAGGTAGAAATAACGGCTTCTGATTCCAACTAGGTCGGAATAAAAGTCAGGGACGAAGGCAGGATGGAAGTCGGTGAAGCCTTCGGTAAAGAGATATTTAACTTGTTGTTGCACTTACGCTTATATAGTATGAGAGCTATGCGTGATTTGGTGAGACTATGGAGGTGGTACTTTGGTGGGGTCTAGCGTCGAAATCTAAAAATGATTTCTAACTGCGAAAGAAGGGGATAAAATTAATTATTGTAATGAACATAATCATTTTAAGCAAAGCAAATGTGATAATTAAATAATTAATATAAGGATTTACGTAAGGATGTTGGGATATTTACACTTGTCAAGTTGCTTTGGTATGTGTGAATCCTTGCGATATTGCAGGCTCACATTCCATTAATATAAGTTATTTGATTGTGATCTCATTATATTTAGAATTTACATCAGTTCTACATACATAAAGACAAAATTTACATCGATTGGGGCTTGAACCTTGATGGCGCAGTTGGTTAGCGCGGTACTCTAGCAAAGTACAGGTCGTAGGTTGAAATCCTACTCGAGGTAAACTTTTTATTTATGTATTTAATAAAATTAATAATAATTCTTAATTACATATTTACCTTTGAACTTATTCGTTCATAATAAAAACTTATAATAATTTAATATTAGTCAAGTTGCTTTGGTATGTGCGAATCCTTGCAATACTGCAGGCTCACATTCCAGTAATATAAGTAATTTGATTGTAATCTCATTATATTTAGAATTTACATCAGTTCTACATACATAAAGACAAAATTTACATCGATTGGGGTTTGTATCTCGATAGCTCAGTTGGTTAGAGCGGTACTCTAGCAAAGTACAGGTCGTAGGTTCAAATCCTACTCGAGGTAAACTTTTTATTTATGTATTTAATAAAATTAATAATAATTTTTAATTACATATTTACCTTTGAACTTATTCGTTCATAACAAAAACTTATAATAATACAATTACTGGAGTTTACCAAGATTAAAAAAAGCTGTTATCTTGAACGTAATAAAAATATCTTATGTTTTAAGTTTAGTACTACGTAAAAAATGATAACGCTGTGAGGAAGCGTATATTATGATAATAACAAAAATGAACAGATTATCAGTACAGTTATCCTCGAATCACAAACAAATAAATCTACTTCCATAAGAAAGTAAATCGCGACCTGCGACCTTTCATACTTCAAATCCTAATTATTAAATCGGGAAGATTCTTGCAAGTTGAAAACTCCCAAGATCATCTATCTTAGGTATCTGAATTTTAGTTAACTCCTTAAAGGTATAATAATGTCCTCAAAGAGATAAATTTGACAAACATTCGTAATTTGGTATACAGTAATAAGAATAAAAAAACGTAATACACAGTATGTAATATTACGGTAAACGGTGTGATACACTTCGCAAAAATTATTTTAACCGCCTGAATGGCGTCTATGTAATACTATATACAATAGAAAACGTATTCATCCGCCTAAATACGCATCCTAATATTAAAAAAATCTACGCCAAATTTCATCCACACGTGACAGCGTGATAGGATTTATAAACAAGACGAGAATACAGTTGCGGAAGTAACTAGGAAATCAGTTTTGATAGGATATTGTTTTCTAGGGTAGAAAAATTAATTACACTGTTGACCTCGGGGAATCATTATAACCGTAACACCCTTGATACCTTATTTACCATAATGAACCCAATAACAAAAAAATAATATCTGTTGTTTGAAAATAAAAAATGAGGATATAAATGGATAGAGGATAAAATAGTAGGATTTGGTAGTCAAAGTCTTAGGATGGTTTTCACACAAAAATCGAGATATCGAAAATATTGTTTTTGAAAACTTCAGTTTTTTATTCTCCCATCCTATAGTACCTTAATTGATATATAAATTGCACTATTTGTTGTGGACGTAGCGCACTTCGTTTTTTTTTGAAAAATTCAAATAAATGTCAAACTTTAGAGCTCCATAAGTCAAAATCTATTAAGTTTAGGTATAGGACATGTTACATAAAAATGAATTCAAATATTCAAAAATACACTAGGGTTTCCTATGAAACAGTAAGTGATTGTCATTTGTTTTTTTTTGCTTAAAATATGCACATTACTCAACCCAATCGTTGACCAAAATTTCAAATTTTTAACCAAAGCCGTTTTAAAATGCGAGCCTGGATGGTAATTCCAGTATATTTCGAAATGTACCGGGTGGGCCATAAACTTTTCCACTTTTAAAAATGCAATAAATAAAACCACAGGTTGTATTTATATTACTGTATATTTACAATCATGAACAAAGATGGGAAAATCATTTCTTAAAAATTATATCATTTAAACGTCCACCAATTCGACGCTGCCAGATTGTCCCGTTTTCCTGCATTCAAGTCTTATTGTTATAACGATCAAACCGCTGCAGCTTTGTTTAAAAACTGAATGACCGCGTGCATTTTCAAAGAAATATGGACCGGAAATGCGGTTTGAACACATTGCTACTCGCACCGTCACCTTTGGAGAATGCAAAGGTCTCTGGTGCTTTAATCGAGGATTTTCTGTGCTCCAGAATCCGCAATTTTGTTTGTTTATATGTACATTGAGGTGGAAATGAGCTTTGTCTGAGAAGAAAATGTTACGGAAGTTGATGAACCGTTCGAACATTGTTTCAACGAATATTCTTAAAATTATATCATTGTCTTTTAATTCTTGCAGTAACTGTAATTTATGTGGATGCAGTTTGAAATCTAATTTAATAATCCAGCGCAAAGACGTTTGCGGTATCCACAAAGTATCTGAACGTTTGCGCGTTGCCAAGCTCGGATTGTCTCGTACAGACACGTTCACTTGCGCGGTGCTCTCTTCGCCCCTTCTGCTCCGTGGTCGTCCGGTTTGTTTCTGATTTATGGTTACACCGGTTGTTTAGAATTTTTTACCCATGGCCTACTTAAACTAACACTTTGGCAATGATTAATATTATGTAATTGGCAATGAGCTCGAAATAAACGGTAAGCAATGACGTAAGAATCATTGTTTTTGTAAAAATGTTTTACACAAAACGCGCGTTGTCCTCCGGTAAAGCGATCCATTACGATTAAATTTCCGAGAAGCGAGGAGTCGCGCGTGCGTGATCCCGCACCCCTCTCTAATTCGGCTACTCCGTCAGGGCTATCACAAAACTGCAAACATTTATGGCCCACCCGATATGAACTTTTTATATTTCAAATAAAATTTTCATGCCGTATTTATCAGGTTTTAGATAAAGCTCTATAAAAAAACATTATAGATAGAGATCCGGCTGCAAAATTGTGTAGGTATCTGTTTTTTTATTAAAACTGAATTTAGATGAATGATTAATGGCAATGTAATGTATTACTTCCGGGTTGCCTATAAAAAATTAGCCGTAATTATTTTTAAATAAATATGTTATAATTAATGTATTTGTATGAATTTCAACTATATGATTTTTAAGGGAATGAAACGTCATTTGAAAGGTAATGCTGTGAAGAATGTTAAAAAATATGGTTGCCATCTACCAGTCAACCGCAACCTCTAGACAACCAGGTGTAAACAGGTACATTATTGTTGATTATCGTGTTTTTTCAAGAATATATTATACAAAATTGAAGTTAAATTTGTGCTGAACGCAATAATCCATGGTTGCTTGTAAAAAAGTGGCCGCAAGCAGTGAACGTGCTGCTTCATGCTGTAAACGAGATATAATGTAATATAGTCAACGTAATGTTGTTTTTCAATCTTTTATGTGTTAAGCATGGATTTTTTAGTATAATGGAAATGTTTATCGTGTAATAAAAGAGTAATTTTTTTTTATTATAAACGGTGTCCCAAGAAGAGCTCCGGATTTAATTTTAAAGAAAAACACATTTATTTTTTTTAATTAAGCATTTTTATTTCAACATAAAGAAAAATAGTTTCGATCAAACGTGAAATACACATCAGGCAAATGGACACCACGAAACCTCTGGCACAGGGTTATTCTTTTGTTGAAATTTTGAATAACTTTTCCGCATAAATGTGGCTGTATTTCGCCAATAACACGCTGTATTTCCTCTTTAAGATGTTCAACTGTTTCAGGCTTATTCGCATACACCTTTTCCTTCACATAACCCCAAAGAAAAAAGTCTATCGGCGTTAGATCGCACTATCTTGGTGGCCTATGTTCATCGCCAAATCGAGAAATGACTCGGCCTGGAAACTTGGTCTGTAGTAACAGCATTGTTTCACGTGCAGTGTGACAGGTCGCACCGTCTTGTTGGAAAAACACGTCCTCCGCATCAATTACATCCAATTCGGGCCATAAAAACTCCGTTAAAATTTTGCGATACCGCACACTATTAACAGTCCTTTTCCAACCGCATTTTCAAAGAAATACGGCCCAATCACTCCGCCAGCCCAAAATGAGCACCAAACGGTTACTCGCGGTGGATGGATTGCTTTTTCGTTCCATAGTGCTTCTGGAAATGTTTAATCTTTGACCACGATGCCGAATGGAAGTTCCTGGATTCTCGGCCACAGATTCCCTTACTGTGGATATATTTCGAGGACCACGACAAACAATGGTCCTCTGATCAATCAGCGTAAATTTGGTCTCAAATTTTTTAATTAAACGCCTCACTGTCGATCCATTTGACGCATTATTGCGACCGAAAACTTGACGTACTTGGCGAACTGTTTTCGCAAAACTTTCACCATTTTTGTAATGTGTTTTTACAATAATTAAACGTTGTTAATGTTAATTCTGTTTTTGACGAAATAATGCCATAAGTTTGCACTTTACAAAGGATTTATCGTTAAATTCAATTAAATTTCCACTAGTGTGGCACAAAAAACACGTCTCTATTTTCAAAAATCAATAATAAAAACAACAAAATCCTCGACAAATATAAAATTGAGCTTTTACAGCACGATGGAGTGCGCGCATTCCTTGCCTCTCGCTCACACTTATTTAAAGTGGGAGTAATTAGTTCAAATCATGGCAACCACTGTTTGCGGCCACTTTTTTACAAGAAACCATGGATTATTGTGTTCAGCACAAATTTAACTTAAATTTTGTATAATATATTCGTGAAAAAACACGATGAGCGTAAATAATAAATAATGTATCTTTTTATTTAAATAATTAATCGGATATTTCACCTTATTCCAGAAAATATTTATTAATGCGCTACTAGTTTCAAATGCTATGTATTCATTTTGAAATGCTTTTTATAACCGGTTTAAAAATAATTTGAAATCTATCAAATAAACAGATATTAAAAAAAAAGAAAAAATCATAGTATCTGTTTATTTGATATATTTCAAATTATTTTTAAATCGGTTTTATGTGAATGTACACGTGTACCTATCCGCGCGCAAAGAAATATCCGTGGACACAGCGTTTGTATTATGTACAACAAGCCGTTTTTAACAAAATAAACTTTCTATTATTATTGGAAGCTCTACATCGTAAGCTACGTGGATTGTTAACGCTCTGTTAATTCCTTTTACTGATTCGTAATTTGAATTCGCACGATGGAATTATGAATTAAATAGTAACTTAAATTATGACACCGTCAAGGCAGGTTTCACCTGTGTATTAACATAGAGCTTTAGAGCATTATGGTTAAAAGCAGTCACAAAAGCATCAAAATAATTATTCATTTATCTTTGGCTCTACGAATGTTAGTGTAATGATTATAAGACTCAGAGGCTATCCCAATGGTATCGGTAGATAGAACTAGGTGTATTGACATTATACCCAATAAATTAAATACAAAATTTCAGAAAAGCTAATAAGAAGTCAGTAACTGTAGGTAATAGAACGTTGTTTACAATTATCGGTCCAATGACTACTACCTCTATAAATACTTAAATATAACAAAATCAAAAGCATTAAGGTAAATCTTACCTTACTGAGGTAAAATTACAACACATTAATGCCACTTTCAGGTACTGTAAAATTTCAGAAAGTAGATTCGATGAAACCCCCTAAAATAGATACATAAGAGTTAGCTAGGTATTAATGGTAATACACTTACCCTGTCGAGATTAGAATAAGATACATACAAAGGATTATTTACGTTCTTAAGCATTCTTTCACAATTATTAAGGTTATGTCGAACTTGCACTTATCGGAAAGTGCTTTTTTTCAAATGATTAATTATATGGATGATAGTTGTTAAGATATGTTGATAGTTAAATTAAAGAATGCTTTATAAAACAATGACAGACCACATTTCTCATATGTGACACTTTATGCTTGTCGAAACCGCTTACAATGTATGAAACAATTAATTGCAAACAATTACTTCATCTAATGAGGAATAAATATAGAACCCACCAGTCGGTGGGTTAACTAATAGCCAGAAAATATTTAAAATACCTCAGAAATTAAAATATCACCATCGTAAATCAAAGTCAAATTGAGCTTTGTACCTGTAGATACCAATCACGTAACCAGTGACAACAAATCATACCAATAGATGATTCAAACGAATCACCATCAAACATCTCGGTTGAAGAAATTTACTTAATTAAGATAAATAATGTATTTAAGAAAATATCTAACCACGATATTAGAAAATCAGCAATATACGTTAAATGACTTTTTTAACAGCTCTTAGGCTAACCTAACTGGTGTTACAGCATGAGTAACAAATGTAACACCATCGATTACTGTTGCATTTCATGCTTCGTTCCTTTATTGGAAGCACTAATAACATAACATTTGCGGATAGTTATTGCTCTTTTCTTGTTTCTTACTAATTTGTTGCTTGCAGGAGTACCACCAACTGCTACCGCTATTAGAATCACTAACTATAGAATCGGTGCACCTCATGTAGCTTCACAGTTTCTCTTGGTGCATTGCGGTTTGACTCACCATGACCTGATATTTTAAAGAATGCGATCATTTCCTTTAGTAGTGATGGATTCGACCCTATTGATGGATCTGTAGTGCACATTGTTAGTGTCTGTTGTGAGTAATGGTTCGAATAATCGCCGTCGTCGTTAGTACTTGGAATAAGAGCTTAAAACCAGTACTGCACAATTTTTTTACTTAAGAACTACCCGTGGAGCTAACGCAATCTATAAGCACTAATTATTTATTTATCGTTAATGGTTATAGTAAGAGTAACTGCACTACAGGGTTGCTTTCTTGGTAATGATCGGTCGTGTTTACACAATTCGTAAATAATTAAACGACACTAAGGCAGCATTAACAATTTGTACAAGTTCTACTATTAGTCCTTCTCATAACGGTAGATTTTCAGCACTGTACAAAGGGGCATCGTTTTCTTTCAAGGGAGTAGTAGCGTTGACTCCACAAAGTACCAAATAGAACTAGTTAATCACTAACGATCAATACAAGTCATGCAGTTAGTGGTTTAAACAAGGGTAGGAAACCATTACTGCATAACGGGGTTCTGTTTTTTTTTACAGTAGCGCTGGTGCAAAACACTAATGGGCACTAACGACGCACTTACGAACCCCGCATATCCGATCGTTATTGCCTTTATTAATCGTTCTAACATCACACACCATTTTACTAGCACTATATACCATTCCTCAACTATATTTTTGTAACTATACCGCGTATTTCACGATGAACGACACGGACTGTAGCGCTTAGATGCTACCGATTTTCAAAATTTTTTTCAATGCAATAGAATATAGCATCATAATTCCCACATCTTAAAACTATTTCCATTTATACAGGGTGTACCAAAAAATAGTAGCGCGTCAAAGTTGTGTTTTTTAAATGGAACACTCTGTATATTTTTTTATACTCGAATTGTAGTAAAATAAACCTAAGTTGCTGTTGTACTGTGTATACGTAACCCTTACCAGTTTCTAAATATTTGAGATTTTTGCAAACCTGTAAGCTAAATTTTATCATTTGATACCCGTACTATAGTACAATGATAAAATAACTATTGGTCACTACGAATAGTCAATAGAATGAGCTATCAAATCCCACATGACAGGGTGTTTAAAAGGTTAATCCTTTTCATCCTTGCTTAAATATAATTAACTGCCTAGTTCAAATGGAATACCCTGTATATTTTTATCCATTCATAAGAATTTAATTGTCTTTCAAACTATATTAGATTTTCATATAACTAAAATGAATGGTTTTGCAGTTATTCCCATTTAATTGAAATATTGACAAGAATTACGTATTTTGAAAGAAAGGATATATCCATGAGGCAACAATTGTTCTAGGATTGACATTTGCAAACTGCCATTGTCATTCTGTATTTAAATTGTAATACTGTCTTTAACTGTGCTTGAACTAATTACAAAAAGTCGAAAATGAAAATGTATTCCATCCAAGAGCGGGTCGATATGGTTTTAGTGATCGGCAAATGCGAACAAAACTGTCTGTTCGCTACAAGAATTTACGACCAGAAATACCCAAATCGCAACCATCCTAATAAAGCTGTTTTCGAAAGACTTATAACATTATAAACGGCGTCAAATTATAACATTAAAACAAAAGCGATGATGTAATATATAAAACGCCACTGCCGTTGGCTCAATCGGTAAATTAAGATAAGGGAGAGTTCTAATATACTGAGTTTAATTAACATACCTGAAATACTGCATGCTTCCCATCTGCTTAATTATTTTCACTTATACTTAATTAATAAGAAAAATATGTAATGTAAATAAAAACAATAAAATGATACCTCGAGCGCCAAGCTATTTTTAAATATACGTTATTGGAACAGCTAAACCAAGTTTGTTGATAATAATACAACATTAATCAAAATGAAAATAAAATTACAAGACACACTAACGTTTATTTAATAATCAATTGTAATGGAAAAGGTCTTAAACCTATTCGTTAATTACTAAAAAATCATACCTTTGAACAATTCTGTATATATTTTATTACCGCTGGTAACACATGAAACGGAACGGTCAACTAGATGAAATTATTATAGCATCATTGTGGTGCAATCTCCAGATCTAAGGTTACCAGCCACATCCCACTGGAATTATCTAGATAATTTATTCTTAATAATTTGAATCCATAATAATTAATGCATTACTTTGAAGTTTTTAGTATGTAAAAAAATTGCTATTTATGATGTAAACCAAGTAAAATAAGGTATTTAATAAAAGTGGTACTTTAAAAGTAAAAAGTAAAAAAAAGAAAGTGCCTAAAAAAAAGCAAAGGCTTTAGTTTTAACTATAATGAGAAAAAAAATAACTTACCATCTACCGATGGCACTTTACACTAAAATTTAGGGAAAATTCCACACAACTACATGCTTCATGCTATTACATTTAGCAGCAAGTGAATTGAAAAAGAAAAAAAGGGTAGTTATTACGCATTGCGCGGCTTTTAAATGATCAGAATACCATTTCTAAGGAAAGGGAAATATGAATCTTTATGAAATATATTCACTTAAAAAATATGCACTATTAAGATATGCAATTTAAGTTGCCTACCTCATACAAAACTTAAAAACTTTTCTTATATTTACTACTAAATGAATAAAAGATCTAAAATTAAGGTATTATTTAATACAACACAAAAAAAAAGGTTGACTTCTAGAGAGATTCAAAAAGACCGGCAGCGTAAGTTACGAAAAAGTGCAAAAACAGGAAACAGTTACAGAAAATTAAACAAATTTTCAACATGCAAGCCGTTATTGAAGGTCCAAATACCAGTTTAAGTGAAATTCAACACGAAACAGGAATAAGTAAAAGTAGTGCTCATAGAATACTAAAAAAGTATCGGTACCATCCCTATAATATTCAAATCCAACATTTAGAAGAAACTAATTTCCCACGAAGAATCGAATTTTGGTTCGTGCGCAATGCAAAAGTTTAGTAGTGATCAAAACCTTTTTGAGTACGTTTGGTAAATGGTCATAATTTTCATTATTACAGCACCGAGAATCATAATTTATATCGAACAATAGCTAGGCACCATAGGTGGCCTTTAAATGTGTGGGGTGAAATTATTAAGATTATGTTATCGGGCCTTATTTTTTTATGCTGATTTAAATGCTTAGCCGTTTTCACAATTCTTTTAAGAAGAACTACCAGTATTATTGGAAGACATCCTGTTGAATGTCATAGAGCGTACGTGGTTTCAGTTGGATGGCGCTCCTGCGCACTTCGGTCATGGTGTAAGAAGTCATTTAAATGAACGATTCCGCGATAAGTGGATTGGAAGAGGTGACCCCCACAACTGTGCCTCAAGATCGCTCGATTTGACGTGCCTCGGTTATTTTTAAGGGGCTACATCAAAGATATTGTTTACGTTACTTCGTCAACGACAAAAGAGGGCAAGATAGGACGTACCCGGTACGATTTTTCTACTGTAACTCCGTTAATACTCGCAAATGTGCGAAGTAACTACGAAGATAGAGTACGTTTCTGTATCGTCGAAGATAGGAAACAATCTAAACATTTAATGAAGGAAGCTCACGTACAGTTTATTTTCCTCCTGGATATCCTTCCCTTAGGGATAGTTAATTCATGTAAATATTTCCAGTAAGTGGGAATAACTACAAACCAATGATTTTAGGTGTGGGAAAATCTAATACAGTTTGAAAGATAATTAAATTCTCCATTAATGGAAAGAAAAATACACAGGGTGTTCCATTTGAACTAATCAAGTTAATTATATTTAAATAGGCACCAAAAGGATTAACTTTTTTAACACACTGTACAGATTTCCTCCATCCAGTCATATGGGATTTGATAGCTCATTATATTAATTTTTCATAGTGACCAATAGTTATTTTATTATTGTATTATAGTAAGGGGTATCAAATGATAAAATTTAACTTACAATTTTGCAAAAATTTCAAATATTTAGAAACTGGTAAGGTTTGCGTGTACACAGTATAACAGCAGCTTAGGTTTATTTTACTCGTACAATTCAAATGTGCAAAAATATACAGGGCGTTCCACTATTTTTAGTACAGCCTGTATAAATGGAAATAATTTTAAAACGTGGGCATTATAATCCTATATCACATTGCATTGAAAGAATTTTGAAAATCGGTGGCGTCTAAGCGCTACAGTGCGTGTCGTTCGTCGTGAAATACCCGGTATACATTGAATTTAAGTTTTTAAAATTCATGAATTTTGTTCTTAATTGTTCTTTTTATCTATTTTACTTAGTGGCTTAAAATACGCAAATTTACATAAAGTTATTTAACATAATAGAGGTTTTGAACTAATATTTTTCGTACTAACTCAATTAACAAATTTACTTCTTAATATAAACACAATTAATGACATTTTCGCTTGGAAAGAAAATAATTTAAACTCAATTCTTGAACATCCAGTCTTTCAAACTCACATTTAATTAACTTTTCTGCCAATGAAAACTGAACCTGTGTTGTTAGCTGTAGCAACTTATTTTAAAAGGTGAAAGAGTCTTAAAAAAATTTATTCAGATTTCAAACAGAAAATTTAATACCAAGTGTTTCCCTTAAAAGAGTAAAAGAAATAGTTGCTTAAATTAGTTTCATCAGAAAGTTTTAAATTGCAGAAAATTCAATACGAAAACTAGCACAAAATATGCGGAACTTGTTTACGCATGTAAAACAAATTTCCTAGTTTTTTCTCTTCAATTTGCGTTACTAGTTTTTATATGATTATATATTTATTCGCCAATCGTAAATTGAATTGGTTTTAGTATGCAACGGCAGATTATAAAATAGGCACTATTGCATATTTATTTTTTTAAATTACTTTTGATTTCTTAATAAGGCTGTTTATTGTAGTAAACCAAGTATTTACGTCTCATTTTAGACATTGCGCATTTTAAACGTAATATCATATTGTAATGATTCTAAAAATCGTTCCAAATTAATTTTTTTATCCTAGAAAATAATTCCTATCAAACCTTATTTCCTAGTTATTTCCGCAACTGTATTCCCGTCTTGTTTATAAATCCTGGCAGTTGCGCACGCCTTTCCCACTCCTGTCCAGTTTCCCCTATAGACACCAAATTCCTCCGGGTTTCAGGACTGGAACTAGCAGACTAAAATGTGTTCTCGGAACACATCTCCAACAACCTTTCAACATCCAGTATTCTAACGATTCAAGATCTCTAGAGAGCCATTAGAGATCTAAATTCCGTAATTCCGGAAGCGCTCGATTTCTCAGTCCCATCGAAACATCGATATTTCACCAAACCGCTCCCACGGCACATCGTGAACTGGATCAAATGGAAAAGACTAATCTATCGCCAATTCTTGCGATTTAGGGATCCGGCTCTCAAACCCGAATACAACCACCTTAACGCCTTAATCAGACAAGAAGCAAACACTGGAAGTCGACCTCCACCGCTATGATACCCAAACTCTACTAGGGCCTAACAACTCTCCTCCTATAGACCTATTTCCCTCCTGAGTTGTCTCACAAAATGCTGTGATTTATATCCAGGCGACTCAGGGACCATCTTGAAATCAACAGCCAATTCGACTTCTGTCCCAATCGAACGTGCCACGATCCCCTGTTGAAGCTGCTTACAGGAACCACCATAACATTCAATCACCATTAATGCAATCTGGCTGTGTTTCTGGACATGAAGCAAGCATTAGACAGGATCTGGCACGCTGTTTCCTGCAACCTCAACGTACCCGAACCCTTCTCTAAACTCCTACTCCCGTACCTGACTAATCGGTCAGTTCGAGTCAAAGTAGGAAACAGCTTCTCCGATACTGTTCAACCTACAGCAGGCGTACAGTAAGGTTCTGCCTTAGCCCCGATCTTTTACACTAACTTCGCTTCGGGCATTCTCGAAGTTCCACAACCCGAAGTAGTCGTTGCGCAGTTTGCGGATGACACTGCCTTCTGTGCGGTGAATCGGAACAGGGGAATGGTCTCTCGGCTCATATTAGAAACCCCAGAACTTTTCCTGTATCGCTTCCCGTGACGCCAAATACTCAGGTTACCTTTCAGGTGCACTAGCGGTCTCACAATACAGCACGCACACGTACCATCCATCACAAACAGAATACGGACTTTACAAAGAAACTTTGCACACAAAAGAATTTTCTGCGACACAATCCCAACCAGAGAGATCCTTACCGCTCCCTACTGCTACCGTGCAACGTGTCTAACCATCATATGGCATAAAAACAGGAATGGGCTCGACTAAGCTCAGGCGTATGGTCGGAAGACCGCAGAACACTCGGATGCGTGGTTGTTTTGGAGGTATAACTTAAAGTGATCGTAATATGGTTAGATAGGAACCGGATATGAGTAGGCGCCACAGAATTTAATAAGGAAATACTCAACAAGTGTTGAGAGGAGAGTAAACCCCGTAAAACCTGAGACAGAATTTACCAAAAAAAAAGAAATAAAAATGAAGGAAGAAATAGAAGTGAGTTAACAGTTCCCCCGATAAAGTAATTTTTATTGTCGATATCCTGACAAAAGAATAAAAAAAAATACATTAACGTTCCACCAAAACCCACGATGGCAAGCAGTGAGCATCAGCTTGTGCCCACGGCAATTATAATTTAAATTTCAATTAGAGAAAAAAAAAGTACTGTTCGTATTCGGAGTTGGCTAATTTAACGCATAATCCCATTGGGATGTTTAGTAAAATAAAAAAAAAAAAAAAAATTAATTCATAAACTTGCTTGCCTTACGCTTCACACAGTATACAGTAAATTGAAAAGCTCGTTCGGTCCACAGCAAATAACTACCGTAACAAAAAAAGTTATCAAGAAATTTATAGGAAATAAACTGGCCCGAACAAGAAAAAGTAATGTACATAACAGATAAAAATTAAAAGACAAAATTACAAATTCACATGAAATGAAATGTTTAAAGTTTGCAGTAGTTCACGTAATACAGATAATCGTTACACCCGGTATATTGCAATCAAAACAGGAGTTAAATCGTAGGGTGAATGTAGCCACAGAAGCTAGAATTAATTGAGTCAAAATGGTCAATATATATATATATATATATATATATATATATATATATATATATATATATATATATATGCCATTTTAGATAAAATCATTTTGTGAACGTGAACTGCTGAAAGCACCTTAAATATATAAATTTAATTAAGAGGTAACAATTGTCAATTGTTTGATTACAAAATTAGTATTATCAGTTCATTTATTTTCGTTGTAGATATTCACTAAGAACCCCCTAGGTGTATTTGAAATTTGGAAACACAATCGTGTGACCAGGTGATAAGGAAAAAAAATCTGACCTTTCTTGTTGGACCTACTACTTATTTAATCTTGCAAATTTCGGTTACTATTCCAATGATCTAGCAGCCTTCACGTATATGGTCATAGATGTCAGAAAGGCTCATACCTTCCAGCGATAATCATGTACTTGGATGTAACCTAAAAGTAAAATGTGAGCAGAAAATTTAAGAAGGAATGCCGTTAGAAATGTAGGTAGTACAGAGATGCTAAAAGAAGGTAAATGTAAGTACAATGTTTAATTAATTATGACTGTTCGTGTTCATACCTTTTACAGGTGATAAACTAGCCGGTAGTGAAAATTCAACGTAATTTCGATTGAAGTGTCTATATATTTAAAGAATTGGTATTGAATGCTTTTATATTCGAAAGCCTGAAAACAATTTTAATTACCATGAAGTTATCGAAACATATACCACTTACCGAAGATGTGGAAGAATGAATAATTTCAATTATATCCGCCTTTTAAAAGCGTTAGTAATACTTTTACTTAACAAAGTATTACTTTAAGTTAGAATTATCCACAAAAATAATTCTTCAGCATCCAGAACCAGAAACGAAAAATTTTCTAGAAACGCAACATCCATCATCAAGGGCGTTCTTAAAACGGAAGAAAGAAAAGTTGCCAAAAGTTAAAAATGTGTAGAAAATATGTATTTGTTATAAGTATATCTATTATTTGACCCTAATAGATCCCAGGTTCCTTTTTAACTGCTTTATATTAAATGATACGAAACCTTAGAGATGTCGCGGAAGGTATTAAATTTGACTTATCTTAACTAAATAAGAGATGTGTACGAAAGTTACATACGTTAATTTAAATGCAATTAGAGATGCGTAAAAATTTGCGAAATAGTAAATTGGAAGCATTCAACCTAAGAATAAATTGCTGTTTTTAGTAAGTAAATTTGACCAAATGACGAACGTTATCAAAAAGAAACGTTTTCCAATTAAACACGTAATAACCGTTTCCCTACATTCCCACGCAAAAAAACAAAGTAAAATTCAAACTACCTCCCGCGATCCTAACACAATTTCTCTGAGGCGATAAAGGAATCCCTAGACAATACTCCGTATGCCGTACGCATCTCTCCATCTATTTGATGACCACCTTACAATATACCGGCAAACGAATTGGACTAAACACACGCAGTACGCTACACCCAACTAAACAACACCTACACTTAAACCGATTAGCACACAGATTCAAACAAATCTAAATCCTTTTTTTTTCTTTTTTTTAACACCTCATCTCATGGTTGTAAATTAAAATTAGAGCGCAACAACAACAAGAATAGAAGGGTTCAAAAGGGGAACGACTCGTGAACAGTCTACGCACAAGATTTACATAAACTAAAATCAGTAAGTAACTAACCATAAGCATGAGCATACTAACAAAAAAAAACTTCCCAAAATCACTCCATTTATACTCATACTTATACTTGAACCTTTTAATTGCATTCCGACGAATACTTATTTTACCTGTGCCTTGATTATAAATCCTGTCAACCCAATTTTATTCTAGATCCTGACATCTGTACCTTTTAATTTATTCCCTCCAGGTTCTCGCCAGTAGTAGCATTATCCATCCCCACATAATTAATGCCCTATCCCGCAAGAACCTAGGGAAAAAACCCGAAAAAAACCCGAAATAAAAACCCCTTTTTTAATCTTCTAGCTAGCACACCATACCTACAAGTTGCATTCCTAATAAGTAGCATATGGAGAGCATTGCTATCTGAAACATACCTTAAATTCATTTAAAGTTACTACGGATTAGTCAAATTACTTTTATTGTGTTATTAATATCACAGCGTAAGTCAAATACTCGTGCTACTTTCCGTTACGGAGAAGTCAGTGGTTTACACTAACGTCTCTAACACCAACAAAAATCAAAATTTTAAAATACCATTTCACAAACTTCTTAAGAAACGTTGAATTTACAACATATTAAGACTGTACGATTTTATTTGATAATTTTCCTTTTATTTTCATTACAGTGTCGAGAGATTTTGATTACAACCCAAGAGAACGATCAAACACACGTAACAGCAGCACTCAATCACCGTCAACACGAAGAAGAACACAGGGCTACGAAATATGTCTAAGAAATGAAGCAAAGGGTTAAAGATACCTTAGCGAAACTGATTCAAATATACGCTGATCTGATAGTTTACTTCAATAGTACATATATATCCGGAACATACAGAGGGATAGGTGGGGTAACGACAATGCTTCAGTACTGTTGCGAAGGAACAATTAACCACATCGAGGGTTAGAATCACCGATTGGTTAATTTAGTGGGCCAAACCCATCCCACGGTATGGGTTTTAATTATTAAGGTACGTCAAAAGGTAGCTGTCGATAAAACAAAAAATTGTAGCACCAAAATGTGGGTCGATTAACCCCAAAAAAGGAAAAACGAAAATATGTACTGCTCCAAAGTAGTTTGAAAAATATTTTCCAAAACTACAACGCCGGCCAAAGAGATATGATAAATTTCTTAGAGATCATGTCACAACATTCGGTTTAATTAGCATTAATGATAGTATTATGGTAATTTATATATTATAGTTTATCACAATTACTTTGATTGTGATTTGTGAAACTTGGCTAACAGAATATCTCAACTGAGTTTTTTTTTTATTTTAGTTTCAGTGAACAATCTGCAAGTTGAGTTCTTGCATAATTTCGGGAAGTATTTTTTCCGGGTTTCTTCCGGGGGTTTTTATTCCGGGTTTTTCTTCCGAGGGGTTTTTGGCTTGCTCCGCAAAATAGTGAACTGAAAAATTGTTTCTAAGATATTTCTTCGGTGTAAGTACCCGAGAAGCATATAATGTACGCCTTAGCAAAATTCCTTTGCAAACGCGGGTTTCGGCCCCATAGGTAAAGCAATCGTACGTCGTGAGCTATACTCTTCCCCCTTCAGAGAGCGTTCTATCGTGAAGGAGTACTTTCCTTCTTGTTCCCTTCCAACCGCAGGGTACTTTTACCCCGGGTTGGTGTATTCTCAACTATAAGGGGGCACCTTATACAGTAATTCCATTCTCTCTCTCACTCCTCTATAACACGAATAGCAAAGCAAAAAATATCCATCTCTCATCATCCTTCAATTCCACCACCATTGCGACCACCTGCCCCGTCGTACTTCCATCAGCATACCATTGCATTTAGATCGTATACGGCTTCTGCATACCTACATTTTCACAAGGATCACCTGCCTTTACTTAAAGAATTGTTCTTATTCCCTTTTGAGACGATCCTGTATAATTTAAATAATTTCCTTCATTAACCTCCAATCCAGTCAACATAAACACGCCTCGCATTAAAATCATATTTAAAACACAAAACTTCCATTTTCATTTATAAAAAATTACAACAGACACACATTGTTGGTAACCAACGCGAATATTATAACTAAGTATTCAATTTAGCAAAATAGGTACCAATGTTTCATGTAGATATATATATATATATATATATATATATATATATATATATATATATATATATATATATATAGTATATATATATATATGATATATATATATATATATATATATATATATATATATATATATATATCAAATTTTCAACTGTAAAAAACTTGCTAACGCAAGGAGGGAGTTTCCTATTAGACACAATAAATTAATACAAAAACGCAATTAAAAGCAGTTGCACACCTTAAGAAGTGAAGGCAACTTAAAGTACGAAGTTGTGAATTAGAAGACATACAGAACGGAAATGATGCTCAAATTCCCCGTTGCGCACAAGTCAAAATGGCTAAATATCCATTATAGACCATATACAAGGTGTCCAGAAATTCTTCTGATAAACGCAAACTACACATAATAGACATGAGTCTTTGTTGACTTAACCTAAATTACTTGTATCCAAAAACGCCTCGTAAGGAAGATAGAGCTCTTTGAAATTGACACTGTCCAGTCACTTTTTGTTAAATATCTTTAAAACACCGCTATGTAACAAGTTCAAACTTGGTACAACAAATAAGTCGATAATGACAAACCGGCCACTGAGAACACTTTGGTGGGCCAACAGTTTTTTTAAGAAAATTTTTGATTTAAAATTTTTTAGTGGATTTTACATCAAATTAAAATACTTTACGATATGTAATTAAAAAAAATTAAAAGAACTTATAATAATTTACTTTACGATATATTCCATACAAAATGTGCTCTTAATTGAAATCACTCATGCCATTTGAGAGAAAAATAAAAATTTAAACTTTTTGTGTTTCTGGCAGAAAATACCGTTTCATTGCTAAATTATGTTTTCAATGCCTGGTTGGCTGTGATAAATTAACAAAGAGTGTCCGACTTTACTTGTTTTAATTAGACATTTAATTTTATGTAAAATTTTATAGAAATCATGATTCATAAAAAAATGTTTTATTTTCTAAAGATATTATAATACACTTTTTGTATCTCACATAAAAAATAATATTAAGGGCAACTAACAGCAAGTAACAAATTTTTTTTAAATAATTGTTTGACATCAATACAATTTGACGTAATGTCAGATTTTGTTGATGTGTCAAACTAGGCATTGTAAACATAATTTAGTAATGAAACGGTATTTTCTGCCAGAAACACAAAAAGTTTAAATTGATTTTTATCGCAATTAATTTTTTTGTACGATTGAGCTTTTTCGTTTATTTACCATATCTGTTTCCAAGACGAGACTCAACTCGTCGGTAAGTATTTACTTAACGACGTCTTTTACTTACCAACGTAAAATTATATATACCTGCTATATTTCACAACAATGAGAACAAAAAATTTGGGCATTTCTATTTAAAACGTCACTTTTGACTTTTCGTTTATTTAGTAGAAATTAAATAATATCATTTGTGGCAAATTTAATACAATCGTGCAAAAAACAGTGTGAGCATCACGAACATTAAGGGCTCTACCGGTATCCGGCAAAATTGGAGATTTAGCTGCACCCAGTCTCCAAACATTGTCGTCGACCAGTAAATGCCTCTTACTGTTATTGATACTCAATATACTATTTCACAAAAGTGTATGTGTTAGCTTTCATAAAATGAACAGGTAAGCAATATATTTACATTACAGTACAACATTTCTATTTTTGAAGAATCAAATAGTCATTTATCACAGACTAACATCAGAATACTCAGATCATTAATGTCAAAATTACTAATGACTATCAATTTATGGCACGTCGTGCCATAAAGTCATGCCATAAAGTGTCGTCCTTAAAACGAAGTAGATACTAGTATATTATGCAATTAGTTTATAATGCAAGGGATTATGGCAGGATTAATAATAGAAACAAATGCCATAATCCCGCATTACAAACGAATTTTATGTGCTATTTTGTCGTGGAACTAGCCACTTTGAGACACAACTTCAATAAAATAATAATTTCAAATCGTTACAAAAGAAATATTACTTTATAGGAGTTCATGAACGGTCTTATTATAGTTGCCATAGTTTTGCATTATAGGTGCCATTTATTTTTTGTAAATAAACATTTATAAGAAAGAGTTCGACAGATTTATTGAGTGGATGCGCAAGAACAATACGGAAACTGTTACAGAGAAGGTTTTGCTTGCGTATTTCCTTAATCAGGTAAGTTCATTACATCATCCATTAAAGGTAATCATTCTTTGTATTTATTTTATTCGCCGAAAAACTACAAATCGTCTTCATTATGGTGCATGTACTCCAAATTAAAATGTATGTTACGTCTCAAAAAGGACGTGGACATCAGCAAGTTTTCACAACTTTCAGCATTCTTGAAAAACTGTTCTGTTGGGTACATACCAGAAAAGTCATTAGTGTTTTGAAAAGAGCACTTACATAATTTTTTCTTGAAGCACCCAACCACAAATACTTATGAAAGTAAATTTTTACTTTTAAGGTTATTCTTAATATACAGGGACCTTCAATGAGACGTTTCTAGAGTACTGCGTGTATTAGAATTCTGAAAATTTTTATACTGGGGCTCTTCGCAATTTCCAATCGATTAAAATATTGTCATTGTTGTGCGACTTCCGGTTCTACCGAAAGTCGACGTCAACTCTATTATTTTAAATGGAATGTGCCATTTTTATTTTATTTTCTGATTGTACGTCAAATTTAAGGGTAACTTTCATTAGCATACCCTATCCTTATATTTAATAGTTTTCGATATATCTTGAATTTTCGCAAAAATCATCATATCTCCGTTATTTTTTCACCTAGGAAGTTCAAATTTTAATAGATAAATCACGAAATATAATCGAATATCTGGGATATGATAAAGCTAGCTTGATTTACACAGGGTACCTAAAATTACTGTATCAATTGTGAGAAATTAAAAATCAAATAACTCGCTTATTTTAAATGGAATACCCTGTGTTTTATTATGCCAACAACCGCATTTTTTAATTCCTTATCGATTGGTATTTGCATTCCCTATACCTAAGTATTACGGATTTGAAGATATTTGGATATTATTGCGGTCATTAAAATAATGGGGTGGTTAACTGTCAGGGTGGCTTTGAAACCAAACCCTTAAACTTAAAGGTTTTGGCAATTTATTTTTGTTTTCGACGGAGTCTACCACGTACCCTTCAGCAGCAGCATCGTTTTTCCAATCCCCGTACCGTTTTAAAGTTCTAATGTCAGCTCCACTATCTGTCAATATTGTGGCAGATGTTCTACGAAATGAATTTCCTGTGTATTGATCGGCGTTGGGAATATTTAAGTACTTGCCAATCTGTCGAGGAATCTGACCGAATGTGTTAATGCCAATAGGATTACAGGTACATTTACACCCATTTTAGAATAAAAGAAAATTTTTCAATCTTCACATGCTTCGGTCTTAAACTCATGTACTTCTTAATGAGGTCAATATAATTTACTCTCATCGTTTAATATGGTAAAACCAACCCCGGGTCTATGTGTTTTGGTAACTCTAAAACAAACTGCAAAGACAGAACCTTCTTCTTTAATATCCCCAACACAGATTGTACAATTATATGCATCTGCTACCGCCAAACACACCAAATATTGCAACTACCTAAAATGGAATCATATACAGGGTATTCCACGTAGATCTTCAATTAGACGTTTCTAGAGTACTGTGTGTGTTTCAAAGCCACCCTCAAAGTCACCCTGACAGTTAACCACCCCATTATCGTATTCACCGCAATAATATCCAAATATCTTCAAATCCGTAATATTTAGGTATAGGGAACGCGAATACCAATCGAAAAGGCATTAAAAAATACGTGAATTGGCATAATAAAGCACAGGGTGTTCCATTTAAAATAAACGAGTTGTTTGATTTTTAATTTGTCACAATTGGTACTGTAGTTTTAGGCACCCTGTGTAAATCAAACTAGCTTTCTTATATCCCCGATATTCTATTATATTTCTTAATTTATCTATTAAAATTTGAACTTGCTAGGTGAAAACTAACGGAGATATGACGCAGTAAATGAAACTACGTTTTTTGATAACTTTTGTGAAAACTCAAGATATCTCGAAAACTATTAAAGATAAGGATATGGTATGCTAATGAAAGTTAGCTTTAAATTTGACGTACAATCTGAAAATAAAATAAAAAATGGCAAATTAAGTTTGAAATAAGCGAGTTGACGTCGACCTCTGGTAGAGCCGGAAGTCGCCCAACAATGATCATATTTTTACTCGATTGGAAATTGCGAAAAACCCGAGTGTACAAATTTTCAGAATTCTAATACACGCAGTACTCTAGAAACGTCTAATTGAAGATCTACGTGAAACATGTTGTATGTGATTCCATTTTAGGTAGTTGCAATATTTGGCGTGTTTGGCGGTAGCAGATGCATAGAATTGTACAATCTGTGCGTTGGGGATATTAAAGAAAAAGGTTCTGTCTTTGTAGTTTATTTTAGAGATACCAAAACACATAAACCCGGGGTTGGTTTTACCATATTAAACGATGAGAGTAAATTATATTGACCTCATTAAGAAGTGCATGAGATTAAGACCGAAGCATGTGAAGATTGAAAAGTTTTTTTTTATTCTAAAATGGGTGTAAATGTACCTATAATCCTATTGGCATTAACACATTTGGTCAGATTCCTCGACAGATTTCCAAGTACTTAAATATTCCCAACGCCGATCAATACACAGGAAATTCATTCCGTAGAACTTCTGCCACAACCTTGGCAGACAGTGGAGCTGACATTAAAACTTCAAACGGCATGGGGATTGGAAAAACGATGCTGCTGCTAAAGGGTACGTGGTATACTCCATCGAAAACACGAAAAAAATTGCCAAACCTTAGGATTTAGTGGCAACAATTCAGTAACCGAGAAATATCGATATTAACATCTTCAAGCAGTTCAAGCGAATGCCTTCTTGAAACATCTGGGGGAATTTCAATTACCAGAAAATCCAATTGCTCCATAAATATTAACATCAGTAAACAATAATTTCTTTAATATTACATTAACTACAGATCATACTCTAACTGTACTATTAATATAAATAAATAATTTGTTCAATTTCTTTGTTATTATTTCGCCATCTATGCGACTTTATGGCACAACATTACAGCACACATGCCACAAAGTGACAAACTGTTATCGATTTTGACATTAATACCCAAGCCATTCCAATGCTAGTCGACGACAAAAGGATTTTATTATATTAATGATAATAGAACAATTTCATTCGGTAAAAAACATGGTAACAGTATGCAATTGTTGAAGGATTACTTTTAATGATAGAATATTGGTAGAAATCAACACTGCTAGTCGGCCAAAAAATAGCGCGTGAAACGCTTTTTCAAGGCGGGATTATGGCATTCGTGATATGGCCACCTTCGCTTCGCTCACGCAGTAAAAATCACTCATGCCATAATCCGTTACATTTAAAACCAATTTCGTAATCTACTATTAATGATCACACGTCAATATTATTTTCTTAAGATTCACTTTATGCTTTTCCATCCGTTTTTCTTTTCTAATTGGTAGAAATTATAAATAAAAATGAAACGAGTAAAATCGAAAAAAGAAAGCAAGAGAAGAAAAATGGAAAAAATGTCACAGTGTATTGCTAAAACATTGGATTACTGATACTGACACTGAAGACATTGATTCCACTACCATCATCGAAGCAGTTTCGGGTAAAAGCGTAGTTTCAGCTTCAAATGTAAGCAATCGTTCACTTTCCAGTAATGTAGGGTCAGCACCAGAAGAATATATGCCGCAAAAGTATAGAAAATTAAAAGATATTAGTCAGTGGCCTTGAACAATCGATGATAATATGCGAATATTATTAGTACAAGGTACATTTACAACATCTAATATCTGATTTTGATGAAATTGAAGTAGTACGATCAGGTACGTTAGTTAAAGACAAACTAGAAAACCTACCCGTTATTACTTCTTTCAAACTCTGGAAAACGGTGAAAAAATGTTGAGATCGCGGATGAAGTACTCTCCTTCTATGAAAATTATTTACTGGTATATGTATATATATATATATATATATATATATATATATATATATATATATATATATATATTGGGATGATAAAAATGTGGAAAAATGAATAAAATTATTATGAATGATTATCTCAATATGGGGATGATTTTAATTTTATGAGATAATTATTATTTATTTCTATTAGGGGATAAATGAATATTTAATATAATTTACTATATATTTAAATTTGTCTCAATAGGGGATAGGATAAATAATATAAAATTTTATACTTTTATAGGGATAGGATGAATATTTAAATTGCAAATATCAATATAATGATATTATATAATTATATTTATGCACCAGACTAGCTCTAATCTCAATGTGGGGATAGGGTTCAGGATTTAGTGGGAAATTATATTTGGTTTGAATATATCATGTGAATTGCCCTTTATAAAAAATATCATATATGTAAAAAAAAATATCTGAACACAGGTTGTTCCAAATAGATGCAGGCACTTTCCAATATGATCGAAGATCTTTATGTATGAATTTCACTGCTACCATTTACCCACTAGCTGCACACTGGTGCTCGGGTTGTTGATCACGTTCGCTTCGGTAACTGGTAATATTTCTCCACTTTACGGCTTAACCCCAACCACAAATTTTAAATCGATAATATTTTATTTAAATGTATTACTGCTTTCTAATTGTATCGTTTATATGATAGTTAATGGTTGTAAAAGGTTTAAGTTAATGTCACTTTATTTTAGGTTCCGGCTCAAATATAAATTATTAAAAGAAAATCGCAGCAACAAATAAAACACAAATGAAAAAAAATGATTACGATTTTATTTTGGTAAAACATAACCAATATTCAAGTTCAACAAACGAAATTTTTAAACGTTCAATCAACATAAATCGTCACAAAAAAATAATTCGTAATGAATTTTACGAAACTGCACAGGTATCGGTAACCTAACTTAAATATTTAAACTATTGTCGGTATAAAAACAATTGCGCCTGATTTCTCGTCTTTCCGTTTGTTATTAAATTTTTCCCGATGATTATTTAGGTTAGAAAAACTTACTTGAAACACAAAAACACAACACTATTTTAACTTTTTCAAAAAAACTGACAAATTATAGAGAGCTATTCACATCCAGGGCAATTCCTTTTATACCCTTTTGGTTGTTACTACATCTTCAATTTTTTTTTAGCAAATCTAAATATGTAACCATGTTTCTGATTGGTTGAAAATAATTTACATACTTAACTAAAATAGAAACTTAGCAATATCTTTCTTATACAATTACGGATTCAAATTCTAATGACAGAAATGAAATCTGTGTAAAATTACGCATAAATAGATATCCAACAAGATATGGTTCTTTTAAATATTATGCAAAATGACCTATTCTAATTTAAATTTGCTTATATCTAACTAGTCTTACAAACTACACTTAATTTAATTACATATATGTAATACTGATAAAATTTAGCATAGGAAAACACATTTAAAGTCCAAAATCGTAAATTTAAAGGAATTTTATGTTTACCTAGTAAAATTATAAATTCAACCCCATTTCATAAAATTTTGCGCTGAAATGCTTTGTAAACTTTATATTACTATGTAATAATGAGGAAGACCTCCTATTAATCACTTTATTAATACAATTTAAGCCTAACATAATCAAAAAAACTATAAATTTGTGAAAAAACAAAATTTAAAACATAACCAAACTTAATTCTAAAATTACAAATAACTTACATTTAAAAACGTTTATGTAACTCAAAATGTTATCCTAATAACTTGTAATAACTGTCTTTATTGTATGTATTGTTCATCTCACTTGCATTGTATAATTTAATGTTACATTAAGAAGTCATATCGTTTAACACACTTTCTTGAAATTCTACTATAAAAATGTATCTACATGTATATGTCTTTGTGTGAATATGTTCTATGCACTGTTCTTAATATTTAAATTGCATCACTAAGTTTGTCACACAATCGCTTCCAAAAATATGTGAGAAATGATCATATTAAGTTCATATTATAACCCTTTCCTGAATTTTATCAAATTTCCTACACTCTAAACTACTTATACAATATCCCTAATATAAATCTATCTTTACACTTTGTGTTAAATACCTGTAAAATATTCACATGCCAAAATACTTTTGAAAAATTGAAATTTATTGAAACAAACTAAAATACTGAATTGAATTTACGGAAATAAGTTTATTTAACATTCCTGACATTTTGTTAGTAGCACAATGCTTTTTATGATTAAACCAAAATGTATAAATGTTATTCAGATTGTTTTACCCAAAACAAATCCACTTTCTACCCATCGTGAACCAAATTATATCAAATAAATGTCTCGTACATGTATCATGCTTGAAATCACCCTTTTTTTAAAGAAATTACTAGTTAAAACTATCCGATCCTTGTCTTACTCCTATCTAAACATCTCAAATATATATATATATATATATATATATATATATATATATATATTTAGATGTAGAATCAAATTTAAAAAACGTTTAATTTTAGAAATGTTACATATAAAAGTTAATAACAAAATTTCTTGTAACAGTAAAAAAGATTTAGAAAGCTTACCCATAAATTATAATAATATGTTGGAAAATTTAAAATAGTAACCTTGTACATTATTTGTCATAATTGTCAATTTTTAATATTACTTTTAGTTCCTTTTGTTGTTAAATTCCACTGATGATGAATACAACCGTATTCGAAATATATGGAAAATGTTGAAGTTTGTAGTTCGTTTTTATTGACACACGTACCATAGTGAAGAAAGAGGAGAAAAGAAAAAAAAAATTTTTTATTAAATATTCGTCAAATTACTTTAAATTAATAAATATATATATATATATATATATATATATATATATATATATATATATATATATATATATACATACACACAGTGCTAGTCAAAAGTCCCCTCCCCGCCTTGTGTCTATTGAACGGTTTTACTTATACTAATGAAATTTGGAGGGTGAATGTAAACGGATATAAGCTTTTCAACTAGTCATGACAAGTGACGTAATAGTCATATATGACGTCACAGGGCCACAGTGACCAATAATTTTAAATAGTACCTTATGGCAAGTGACATCTCGTTTGGAAGGTATTAAAATTATCTATTCAGTAATACTAATTTTGTTAGGGTTTAGGTTGATTTTGATAGAAAAATTAAATAAATACTAAAATTATAGTTTGGCATTTAATTAATCAAGATTCAAGGACCAATTCTTATAATAAATGTTGGAAATGTGCTCCACTTAATTCCTGACAGTAATACATCCTATTGCTAAACTCTTGTCGTACTAGTTCAAATGTGTCTGCGGAAATTGCTCTACACTCTTCAACAATTCTTTGTTTTAAAATGTGCATACTGCCAGGTGCTGTAGCGTAAACCTTAGATTTGAAGTACCCCCACAGAAAAAAATCTAATGGTGTCAGGTTTGGTGACCGAGCTGGCCATTCTATCGGACCTCGTCGTCTAATCCATCTGCCACGATATTCTTCATCTAAATAACGTCTTGCTGCACCATAATGGTCAAAATCAAAATCAACCTAAACCCTAACAAAATTAGTATGACTGAATAGGTAATTTTAATGCCTTTCAAACGAGATGTCACTTGTCATAAGGTACTATTTAAAATTATTGGTCACTGTGGCCGTGTGACGTCATATATACTATTACGTCACTTGCCATGACTAGTTACGAAGCTTATATCCGTTTATATTCACCCTCCAAATTTCATTAGTATAAGTAAAACCGTTCAAAAGATACAAGGGGGGGGAGGGGACTTTTGACTCGCACTGTATATATATATATATATATATATATATATATATATATATATATATATATATGTATAAATTTATTTGCAAAACGTTCACTGTACTTTATATACACAATTTATTATTGGCAATATTATGTCACAGCAATTTATTTTATTTGTTTGAATAGCTTTGGTTGTGAATATTCATTCGTGACACACAAATAATTATAGTGAATTTACAATACATAATATTTTTAAATATCCTAATATTCGAAAAAAAAAATTTTCGCCAAATTACAACCACACGTGACATCATTAATTAAATAAACAAACAAACTTTATTAGAACACGTTTAAAATAATTTCCGCTCCTATTTTAGCAGATCAATTTTAGTTAGTATTTCGTTATTATTTTAATGCCGAGGTGTGAAATTAGTCGAAATTTATACTAAATCAGACTTAACCTTAATTCCGATGAAAATAAGTCACCTACAAAAATAAACATCAAATATCTGATTAAAAATAAATAATTTTTTTTGCCAAATTTAGGTTTTGTCAATGCGCGGGCAAGATAAAACTTAAGTTTAAAATTTTTTTTCTATACACAGGATATGCCAAAAATCTGAGACGAACCAAACATGAGTTTTCTTAATTGTAACACCCTCTATATTTATTAACATTTAAAATTGTAATAAAATTTCAAGAAATTTCAAGGATATTATATATTAGCTTTAATTTTTTCTGAGATATTCATAATTTTATATGTCATAGATGCAAGAGGGGCGATTCTTTGACTTGGTATAACATCCTAACCCTAACCGTTTAAGATAAAGAAGAACGGTTTGTGTTATTTCTTTTCTTCATAGTTACTGGTAGTTTAATATCACCCACGTCTATTTCTGCGTTACTTTTAGAAGGCTTGGTAATTAAATTTCGTATGTCAGGAATTTCGTGAACTGTTATCACTCGCAAAATCATGGATCACCATGGTTAGGGTTTTGTACAACTTATAAATCAGGGACGATATTTAGATCATCATAATAACTGGTATTTCTTCTTGTGTTGATTTTAATAGCTGATTTACAGGGGTTTGTATCACTTCTAAGTTAGGGATGATATTTAGAACAACATACTTAAAAAAGTGCTGATTTTATTCTCTGATTCACAGGGGTTAGTAGTACTTCTTAATTGTGGCTAGTAGAGTTTTTATACATTTCAGATTGCAAGTTATATTAGTTGTGCAAACCTAACATGGTAGCATGTTTAATATCAGGAGCTGGTGATGCAAGATAATGATTTAGCTGAAATGGCAAATTCAATCAACAAAGACATTCAACGTATTCTCGAATGGGGAAGCAATAATCTAGTTAAATTTAATGCTAAAAAAACTGTGTTGCCTTGTGTCCGCCAAAAAAGGTCGATCATTTCCTGTTGTAAGTATGAATGGCTCAGTTCTTAAGTTTTCAGACTCTATTACTATGTTGGGTATGGCTGCATCTTCAAATCTCTCATGGGTTGACCATCTTCTATCAGCTACCAAAACAGCTGCTCGTAAAATAGGCTTTTTGTACAGATCTAAGCAGTACTTTACCTCTCGACAACTTCTTCTGCTGTATAAGGCCCAAATTCGGCCTCATCTGGAATATAATTCTCACCTCTGGGTTAGTGCTCCCCAATACACTCTCGATATCGTTTATCGTATTCAAAAGAGAGCGATTAGGCTTATAAATGACCCGTCGTTAACTTCTCACATACAGTCCCTTGAGCATAGAAGGATGGTTTCAGTTCTATCTTTGTATTATCGTTATTACAACGGTTATTGTGCTGCTGAATTATATTCTTTGATACCATCTCCGGCTATCTTTGCGAGAAACACTCGGTTCGATCATTCACATCATCAGTATGCAATACAAATCTCCACTTGTCGTATCAAACGGGCGCAATCCACATTTTTCTACACGGCTTCTAAACTCTGGAATAATCTCCCTAGTTCCTGTTTTCCTCTCACTTATGATATGAGAAAATTTAAGGTAGCTGTTCATAGGCATCTATTGGCAATTCATTATCCCTCTATCCATCCTCCTAAGTGTTCCTGAGTGCTTTAGCACGATAGGCTTAATTTAGCCTGTTCAGATCCACAATCATAAAAAAAAAAAAAATATATGCAATCATGTTTTACTAAATTTTTGATGTTGGTTTAATTTCATGGTACGTTTTATTAAGGTGTGGCTTTCATATGTAGAAAGCCTCGAATTATTGTATAAATTACTTATATCTGAATGAAACATACTTTGTATGGAATAATAACGCTTCTGGCCCATCTCTTGTTACATAATTCTCCTTCAACCAAGTTATTTTTATGTTTCTGAGATATATGGCGAATTGATCTTTGTAAACCACAGTTAGAGCTATTTTTGTCTATTTAGGTAAATTTCATACGAGTAATAATGATAATAAAACTTTATCTGATTTGATCTATTTAGAATATAAGGTTTGGGGATTTTAATTTATAAGAATTAGTTTTTTGTGGTATATATACCGGGTGCCCGGAAATAGCATGTACCTAGAAAAGGAGGTGATTCTACATGAAAAAATAAGACTTTTTTTTTCCTATGAACTTATATGCCCAGACGTACCGTTTTAAATATACAGAGGGTCAAAGTTGAATTTTTTTTTCAGTTTTTTGACAATATCTCGAGAACCGTTTGAGATATGATGTTCAGCTCTCATACACAATTTGTGCTCATTAAATCCCTTGTTTTCACCGTAAAATAAAGTTTTTTTGAAAATTCAGTGGCGTGGATTTTGGGTATTTTGTTTGTTTCAATCCCCCTACTTTCTACGCCACTGAAAGAAATTCAATTTCAAGGAGCGCTTTAGAACCGCCTTTATTTTCTCTACCAAAAAGGTACTCTTGGTTAACAGCTCTAAAGTTGATCATTTCCGAGAAAAAAACCATAATTTTAAGAATAATTTTATTACTTGCATTCTTTCGGAAATGTTATGCCTACTGTTAATAAATAGTTAATGAAAATGATTCTTAAAAATAATGTTTTCTCTCAATGAAAGCCATTTTTCTCGGAAACAGTTGAGTTTAGGGATATCAGCCATGAGCACCTTTTCGGTGCAGAAGACATGGCCGGTTTTAAGGCGCTTCTTAGAATTGCATTGAATTCAGTGGCGTAGAAATTAGGGAGGTTGAAACCCTCAATATACCCAAAATCCACGCCACTGAATTTTTAAAAACCTTCATTTTACAGCGAAAGCAAGTGACTTAATGAGCACAAATTGTGTATAAGAGCTGAACATCATATCTCATACGGTTCTCGAGATATGGTCCAAAAACTGAAAAAAAATTCAACTTTGACCCCCTCTGAGCATATAAGTTCATAGGAAAAAAAAGTCTTATTTTCTCATGTAGAATCACATCCTTCTCTAGGTACATGCTATTTGCACTATACTATTATTATCTATATATATATATATATATATATATATATATATATATATATATATATATATATATCCATTAATTAGCTTCCTTTTGTTTATTTGTTTAAGTTGTGATAAAAATTTAGTGCTAACTTGTGTGAAATTACATAACGAGTTACACCTTTTAAGAATGAATTAAACTTTTGAATAATTTGGTTTAATGATGGCTCTGAAATTACTTATTGAGCCAGATCGATTACAAAATTTAATTATTTTGGATTCCCTTACAGATATTAAGATACAGAACACTGTTAAGAAGATATTTTATTAAGTAGAAATTCCATACTGGCGAACGTATAAATATGATTTTAAAGAGAAAGTATTCAGAAAATATTTAAGTGATTTATGAAGAAAGCACAGATTGTTAAGTTTTTAAATTTTTCAGAAACGAACTAACGTTGTGGTGATCTAAAAATTGATAAACCGACATTTACTTAACTCAACTTGGATTTTTCTTATGTACAAGGTGTGATTAAGAAGTTTACGACGGTCCCTATACTTCAAAATTTTATTAACCTTTTGAGTAAATTTCTGCTTAAGTGCGATTGAACTTGAATTGTGTACGATTCTACTGAGTAGGATACAATCCTATCTTGCACAGTCAAGTAGGGTTAACTTAACACCCCGCTTAAGATTATTTATTTTAGAAAAATTTATGATAGTGGTGGCGCCTAGAGACAATTATTCGGGAATTGAGTGTTGTTATTTGTGAATTGATGTGAAGTGTAAGGTATTTATATATATATATATATATATATATATATATATATATATATATATATATATATATATCAAATTTTCAACTGTACAAAACTTGCTAATGCAAGGGAGGGAGTTTCTATTAGACACAATAAATTAATACAAAAACGCAATTAAAAGCAGTTGCACACCTTAAGAAGTGAAGGCAACTTAGAGTACGAAGTTGTGGATTAGAAGGCATACAGAACGGAAATGATGCTCAAATTCCCCGTTGCGCACAAGTCAAAATGGCTAAATATCCATTATAGACCATATACAAGGTGTCCAGAAATTCTCCTGATAAACGCAAACTACACATAATAGACATGAGTCTTTGTTGACTTAACCTAAATTACTTGTATCCAAAAATGGCTCGTAAGGGAGATAGAGCTCTTTGAAATTGACACCGTCCAGTCACTTTTTGTTAAATATCTTTAAAACACCGCTATGTAACAAGTTCAAACTTGGTACAACAAATAAGTCGATAATGAAAAATAATATATATATATATATATATATATATATATATATATATATATATATATATATATATATATATATATATATATATATATATATATATATATATATATATATAATATATACCGGCGTTGATTTCTAATTTGTTTCAAATGTGCAAAATGATTTTAAAAAGTATTTAGCGTTGTTTAATATTTTCGTCCATGTTATTAACTTTGAAATGAATAACTAGAAAGAAGAAATAATTCTCATGGTAAAAACTTTATACAGTGGTGTTAGCTTACGGAGGGTTAGAGATTTGTTTGCCATTAGTTTTGATAACAGACCTAAACCGTCTTTAATTTCCGTTCACGATTATGTGCAGAAATTTGGAAGATTTGGAAATGTTTCTGTCGAAAATTAAAAAATAATTATATTGCAGGAATTCGACAAATCGAATGATCTGATTACACTGAAAAACGTGTGTTGGCAAGGGTAAACCTGGACATGACAATTAGCCTAAGACAAATTACTGTTGAAGTAGGTTTACCTAAAACACGGTTATGGGACATACTCAGGGGTAGCAAAAATTACGCCCCTACAACGCCCAGTGTCATCAAGAGATTTTGGATTTTCATGAGGAGCGCAGTAGTGAATTATGTGAAGAAATGCTAGAGCGCACTAATGCTGAGCGTCGCTTTTTCTCCACACTTCAAAACACTATCTTTTGGACCCAAGCAAATACTCGAGTGAATACTAGTACGGCAACTCAGTATCCTCAAAAAATTAATATTTGGGCTGGGATTTTTAACAATAACATTATTGGTCTGTTTGAAATCGAAGGAAATTTAAATTCAGAGAACTATTTAGAATTATTAGTAACCAAAGTTGGGCCTGCATTAGAAAAAGTTGCAAGAAAAATCAGCAGATCTGGTTTCAACAAGACGGCTGTCCTGCACATTTTGGTTTAGATATTAGGAATTTTTTTAATGATTTGCCTTCAAGTCGTTGGATAGATAGAGGTGGTGGTATAAATTGACCTGCCAGATCTTCTGATTTAGCCCTTTGAGGCTTCTTACTGTGGGGCCACCTGCAAAGTAAAACTAATAAAAGGCGCCACTCAGATATCAATTGAGGGAGGCTATAGAAAATGAGTGTTGATTAATTACCGAAACTAACTAACGTTAGAAAAGGTTTTTATAATAGATTTGGGTATTTTTTGTTTCAAAACGGGAGTTTGTTTGGCTATTTATTGTAATTCTTCTTCCATTCTTGAGATTTTGCAATAGGGTGTTAAAACTATAATTTTATAATTTAGTATTTAACTGCACAATTGCGTTTTTAGTCAAAATTAGTTTCAATTTTTTTATTAATACCATTTAACTATTTTGAAAATTTTTTCTTCATTGCAGCAGTTATTCATTTTAAAGTTAATAACATGGACGGCAATATTAATCAACGCTAAATACTTTTTAAAATTATTTGACACATTTGAAACAAATTGGAAATCAAGGCATATCATATTTAAAAAACGCTAATTACTTATTTAGCGTTTTAAACTAAACATTTAATCTTTTATTAGTCTTGTAATTAGTACCTTTGGATATGCAATCACCTTAGGTTTTGATACATAAAATTAACTTTTCTGTCGGTTGAATGGGAGAGCAGGAATCTGCAAAAACGTTCATTCCAGTGTTAAATTCCTATGTTCGGGTTTGAGGTCGGATACCGGATTAATATATAATATATATATATATATATATATATATATATATATATATATATATATATATATATTTATTAAACGAGTCGGCAACAACTCCTGTAGATTGAAATGGTTATACGGATTCAGAAGTTGGACACGAAGAACTCTATGTATGGACGCCCCGAATACAGCTGTAGTTGCAGATAACTGCCGAATACTGATTACAGGATTTTGTTCAACTCGACGTAAAATACCATCTTCAACGGGTATGGAAGTTGGACGTCCAGCATAGTATCTCACTTTAAGCTCCAATGTTTTTTTAATCGTTGAATTAAAGTTTGAAATAATTTTCTGTTGGGTTGGCGACGATTTGGGTACAATTCGTTATACCTTATTGCTGCAGCTCCCCCACTAAATAGCCCTTGGCAATAAGTCGCCACCGTATCGGCAATATACTCGATAATAACTCAGTAGAACAACAATAAAATGGTTTAATATAAAATAACTGCCAGATTACAACTTGCAAATAATGTAACAAATGCATTAATATTAGTGTGGCAATTGGTAACTTGATACAATCGTATTTCGTGACAAGCTTTAAAGTAGTGAATTAAAATGTTTAGGTGCGTTTTTCTTGAAAGTACACCTTTTTATGTAAAATTAGTTTCTCCATCATAAACTTTACCCGCAGAAATGAAACTGTTGATCATAATAAAAAAATGACTGAAACTAAAAAAAATCGACAGCGCCCTCTACAATATGCAGAATGGCTCACAAACTCAAAATATTCAGCTTCGTCCGATGTGGATGTGTTCCAATTTTTAGCTTTATACATCATGTCATTTCTGAAATGTACCCAGTGTTAAAAGTATTTTTTATCACTTTAAAGAGCTGTAACTTCTTCAGAAAGCACATTTGTTCTAAGGTATGTTTGGTTTAATCGATCCCATTTGACCTGGGGTAAGTTGCATTTAAGCTGTGTCCCTATACTTATGGGATACCCTATATATACATGTATATATATATATATATATATATATATATATATATATATATATATATATATATATATATACATGTATGAGTATGTGTGTGCGTGTGCGCGTGCGCATGCGTGTGCATGTGCATGTGCGTGTGCGTGTGCGTGTGCGTGTGCATGTACGTGTGAGTTTGCTTGTGCTAGCGCGTGTGCGTGTGCGTGTGCGTGTGCGTGTGCGTGTGCGTGTGCGTGTGCGTGTGCGTTTGCGTGTGCGTGTGCATGTGCGTGTGCGTGTGCGTGTGCGTGTGCGTGAGTGCGTGCGTGTGCGTGTGCGTGTGCGCGTGCTGTGCGTGAGCGTATGCGTGTGCGTGTGCGTGTACGTGTGCGTGTGCGTGTGCGTATGTGTGTGCGTGTGTGTGTGCGCGCACAAATGAACAAGTACGTTAACCGCAGCTTTCGAATTTTAGTAAGAAGATATTTATGTTACTTAAATTACATTAGGTATTAAAACTTAAGAATTACGCTAATATTTATTGTAAACATTGGAAATTGAATTCAATTGTTATCGAAATTCTGGTAGGTGCCTAATGAATATGTCAAAAAACATTCTATTAAAGTATTGAGCGAAAGGAAAAAAATCGATTCTGTTAATATCTGCTTTACTTAGTAAAATGTCAAATCTACTTACCATTCTTGAAATAGCTACACGTTTGGAAACGTTCAAAAAGTTTTATATACTGTATTGCCTTACATAAATTTTGTGAATAAAATTATTCGTATGAATAGTAGTTAAGTTCAGAAAATCAGTCTATATCACTACATTTGTACGCAATTAAAGTAATATAAATAACACATCATTAAAGTCATCTGAGGAACAAAGACAAACTTTTGACCAACAAGCATAAAATAGTAATGTTGCGGAATTTACAAGCATGTTCTATAGGTAGTCGGAAAGTGTCGCACTACCGCCAAATTAATTAATTAACTAGTTTCGAATTTCGAAAGTCATTAGTATCATTTCGTGATAAAGTTGTGCTATAAAACAATAGACGAATTGTATACCTTGCCACTTAGTATGATTGTTTTTATAACAGCAACCAGCTTTATACTTAAATGTACAAAAACTTAGAACGTAATATATAATCCAATCTACACTAATAGATTATAAATTAGGCCGTTCCTAGAAGGTAAAAACATTAAATAAGTAAATAGTATGTAACCTATCCTTACAAGTAATTACTAGGTATGTCTGTACAAGGTGATCGATTAAATGGTCTAGTGTGCTGAATTTAATAAAAGCACTTTGAAAATGGTTGCACTTCCGGATCTAGACCCATTATTTTATTCGCACTGTCTCAACAGCCGCCGGCGGTACTCTTAATCAACAGAGGAAAAACCACCGTCGGCCGTTTTTTTTTTGCTTTGTTTATATAAATGCCCTCGAAATTACTTAAATAATTTACGTTTTCGGCGGCTTTTCAATTCAGAGAGCTATAAAACCGAGGATTGACGGTTTTATTTTATTTGACCCACTAATACCGCCGTTTCTTTAGGCAGAACATATTATTATTTCTTTAATGCATAATGGATATTGTTCAGTACTAATATAGTAAATAAAAGTCGTTCTTTATATGTTTTAGTTTATAATAATTCTGAACCATTTTTAACAATTTCGTTTTTATAAGAAATATATATGTACCTATTATTAAACCTCATGGACGTTAGCTTGTAGCTTTGTAATCTTGGAGTTTTAAAATGGTTTAGAACTATAATAAATCGAATTGTACAAAAAAGGACTTATTGACTATATTAGTGGTGATCGAAATCCATTAACAGATAAGTAAGGGGCCGATAGCTCAGTGGAATAAAGGGCGTAAACGTGTCCTTTATTTTGAAACTAGGATATCAAAAAAAAGAAGCAAATAATCTAATAAAGAAAACTCTCACAGATTGTTACGTCAAATGAATGAAAATAATTGAACGTTGCCGCTGCAATGTTGCATAAATCAGAAATTTCCGTAAAACGAATCAATCACTAGGTAGCTCGAACGTAATATAATAATGGCAGTGACAATGGAATTAGGTCACATATTCTATTACACTCAGTATTGAAATAATAGTCTCAAATACATTAATGCTAGTCATAGAATGTGATAACAATAGACATAAAATAAACAATCGGAGTCTTGAAACAGTTGTCAAAATAAAATCAGTACACTTTCTGAAGGGAGTAAAGCACAATCCTACTTTGAAAAATCTAATAATTAAATTGGGGTGACTTGCAAGATTAAAATTCCCAAAATTATCTACCTTAGACACCTTAAATTCAATTAACACCTTAAATGAATAATAATGATCGACAACATAAATTTGACAAATTTTCGTAATATTTATTTTGGTATACAGTATTTAGAACAAAATAAAGGATAACGCACAGTATGTAATGTTACGAAACACGGGTGAATATAATAAATAAACTTAATAGCCTGAAGGATTTTATACGAAACTATAAACAAAAAAAGCGTATTCATCCGCCTGAAAAATACAAGTAAAACACTTTATTAAAATCAACAACAAAAAAATAGACGTAGGAAATTGTTCACTCTAAGCTCTCTCTTTCCTTTGAACAGCAGTATAGGTAATTCTCGTGTAATTGACCCTTTTGGTAATTGAACTGTGGACACCAATACTCTCTAATATCCCCGACGATTTCAACGAACCATCTATTTTTGAATTATATTTGTATAAATTTGGTGGTGAAATTGTTTAAACCAAAACCAGGTTATTAGTAACTGTGCCAACTCGTTTAATAAATAAATAAATATATATATATATATATATATATATATATATATATATATATATATATATATATATATATATATATATATATATATATATGAGATGTTTAGAAAGAGGAATTGAAGTATCGGGACGCTTACATGACAATTTGGGTCATAAAAAGGGGTAATTTCTAGCTCGATACAAGTGCGAGACACAATTTTACATAAATGTGGTTCACGATGTGTTTAAAATAAATTTATTTGGTATAGATTGATCTGAATATCATTTGCTTAGTTTGGTTTCATCATAAAAGCAATTTGTTGCTACCAAAATTGTCAAGGATGTTAAATATAACCATTTTCGTAGAGTGATTTTAGTAGTGCAATTTTTACAATAAAATTCAATTTTTCAAAGGTAATTTGGCAAGTAGACATTTCACAGGTGTTTAAACATGGACTATATAGTTAGGATTATGTTAGGGATAGTGTATGTTTAGTTTTTAAAGGCAGGAAATACAAAATTTACTAAAAGGGTTATAATATGGACAGTATAGACAATTTTCGCACACATTTTGTTAGTGAATTAGTGACAAAAATTATAATACATGATTCACAAGAAGAAAACATTTAGAACATTATGGCATACAAACATTTATAGTGCCGTACATTTTATAGTGTAAAAATTCTAAAAAGTGTTAGACGATGAGACTTTTTCAATGCAAGACTGAATAACATTATGCATTGCAAATAAGTAGTGAGAACAATAAAGACAAGTTGTACAAACCTTAAACATAACATTTTATGTGTTAAAAACATTTTTAATATGAATTTAATTTCATATTTAAATTTAAGTATGGTTACGTTGTAAATTTTAGTTTTTTTCATAATTTTATACTTTTTCCACATTATTAGATTTAGTTTTTGCTCTTAAAGCAAATAATAGATGTTCTTTTCAATATAAATAAGTTTTTATAAGGATACAGCGTTTTATCCGCAAAATTTATGCTAAATCTGAGGTGAATTCTAGACAAATTTACAAAAGCTTAAAATTTTCATTAAATTAAATGTTTCGAATATAAAAGATATGTTTTCTTATGTAAATTGTCCTCAGAATTCCATTTTCGCAAGTAATTTTAGTGTAGCTTGTAAGTGTAAATAGTTAAAAGCTTATTTTGATTAGATTAAGTTGTTTCGTTTATTAGTATTAGGAATTATTGCTTGTTAGGTGTCCTTGTATTCAAAATTTCATGTAGTTTTCATTTCCGTTTTTAATTTTCATTTCCGACCATGTATAAGAAAGTTACGGCCAAAATTCCATTTATGTACAATTCATAATTTTGATTATCCAATCACATCCATTGTAAATTTTGCAATATGGCTGTAAAAAAATTGAAATCTCTGTAGCAACCAGAAACCTATAAAAGCAAGCACTCAGGAATCATTCTCTCTCTAGAATTTGTTCAAAAAGTGAAAAGAGTTAAAACAGTGTTGCTAAATTTGTGTTTACATAACCTAATTTATTATCGTCGAGAAAGTTTACGTTACGAATAATTTCGAGAGCACTTGTTTTTATATCTTCGGTTAAAATTAAATAGTTCGGTCACCGATACCTGTCGTTGTTAAATAAAATAATTCTGCACGATTAATTGATGTCACGATTTTGTGTAAATTTGTTTTCGAGTTTTCCGATTTAAAATAATTCTTATATACCAAATTAAATTCCATTTTTATTTGGTCAAAGTTTGTTTTATTTATCCGGACAATTCCTCTTAAATAAATATTATTTTCGGTAACTAAAATAAAAGTGTGTTAACAAAAATCTTGGATACTTAATAATACATTTTAAACGATATCACTCATAAAGATTTAAAACCATTTTAAATAAAAAGTTACCATAGCAAATAAGTGTTTGGAGGTTGCCGTTTTTTGGAAAGAAAACATCTTGAAGCTTGGAAGTTGGTGTCTTCGAGAACCGAGATAGCAGTTGGATTTTAGTAACAACAATAGCCGAGGGAACATTGCCTGCCTCCAGCTGAAGTTTGAAGACATCATTCAATCGACAGGAAGGACTGTATACGTGAGTTTTAAAATTTGATAACCCTGTTTATTGGTATTTCCCTGCAATTTATATTTGTTACATGTTATTAATTAAGAATTTCAATTATTTACTTGTGTAAACACCTGTGAAGCTGATTATTTCCTTTTCTTTTTCTAAATTTTCATTTTGATCCAAACATTAAAATTTCTTAATTATTTGACATTGTTTTGACAGCTTTAATTATTTTTCACTTAAGTTCATTAACGCATGCGTTAGAAAGCAAATTCTATTCAGAGCAAATTTTATACGTTAAATTAAATTACATATAGGATATTTCTTATATTAAAAAAATTTTATCTTCAACTAAATCCCTGAACTCTATCCCCAATTGAGATCCCTGAGCTAGAACGGTGCAATAATAACATTAAGAGTTAAATTAATCATTTCAATCATTATTACATACAACATTTAAATTCATCTAAAACTAAAATCAACCTGATCTCTTTCCCATATTGAAATTATTGAACATATTGAATTATTATAACATCCCAATTTATATATATATATATATATATATATATATATATATATATATATATATATATATATATATATATATACACATACATAGTGAGTTTGAGATTTTCACGTATGTCATATGTATTCCATTTCATCCGAACCCATGATCTCGTGCGTAGATAAGATGCTGGTAAAAACCTTGGTTGACTTTGTAACATTTCGGAAAACTCTCATTTGCCATCTTCAGGTCACTAAAAATCTTGTTTTGTTTCGTGTTATTCACCTATTTCTCTGCCTTACTTTCTTTTTCCGTTTCGCTAGTTTTTCTGCGAATTGTAAGTTGTTAGTGTACGGTTCTTGCTTAACACCAATTTCCATATATTAGGTAGTGCTTGCGTGTCATCTCGTGTATTAACGTTGTTTGGGCGTTTTTCGTTATTAAACACAAAGTGATGTACCCTGAAGAATTGGAAATAATATTATATATATATATATATATATATATATATATATATATATATATATATATATATATATATATATATAGTACCAACTATAGAAGGTTGGTCAGAAAGATTATAATCAACAGACGGTTTTATAGTTTTATTGCCAGTTAGTCAATCAAAAATGTCAAAAACAATTTTCGTCCACATAAACTATATATATCGACCTTCCTGTACTGAAATTGATTCTAGTTTCCTTGAAGTTACAAAACGTAAATTAACCATCAGTGCAGTTATTCCTCCAAAGCATTACGGTTTAACATTTCCACTTAGATTCCACCTAGATTTCCACGCGATTCTCCTGCCTCCTACCTAGAAAAGGTATTATAGTTTTAATACAGTTCTTTGTAATTCATATAGCTCAATATTAAATTTGCTGTTTCTTTCAACGGAAATCTACGTAACTTATAATATTCGCAATTATAACAGTATGGATACGTCCCATTTCGCTATTTGTCAAGAAACAATTGAAGAAATTGATAAAATAGAACGATATGAAAACAATCATTCGATTGAGTAGGCCTAATACATGGATACGCGAAGCTATAATGGGGTCCACAAGACGGCGATGGAGAGACGATGTATGCAGAATGTACCAATAACTAGAGACCATATGCGACAAAGTAAGAAAGCCTCTAGGTCGCAACCACTCAAGAGTCGATGAGAAAACTGGATATTAGAACCAATCGAGACAGCATCAGAAAAAATAATACAGCTCTAATTAAGGAATACGGGGAAATCAAATGTTTAGGACACCTGACTGCAAAACTTGGGTTTCGTTTTCGAGCACCAGTTCGGGTACGGACTTTCTTATCGACAGATGTCTAGTTGCTCGACATAATCCATTATAAAATAAAATCTGTAAAGACAGATATAAGGATCTTCTTTTCATAACTGCGGTACTGGTACTTAGTTTTTGAAAAGGGTACGGTCATTTTTACTACATTTCTGAATGCGCTGCGATATTTCTACTTGTCCTTGATGTTAACCAAGCACATCTATAAAAAAACACGCGCTATAGAACTAGAACAGCTGATTTATTAGACAGATTTTTTAAAACACTAATTAAATCGCTTATTACCGTACAACCTTACGCAAGCCTTAAAATTCTTACGTTGGTTAATACTAACCCTTATTATCCCGAATTATTATTTTTTTAGTTTTTTTGTATTTTTTTCACACATAAGTGGTTTATGTGATATTTATGAATGGGAGTATAGCATTTATTTTTAATATATATATATATATATATATATATATATATATATATATATATATATATATATCACCAGGTGTTCATTAGGCCAATAAGTGTACTAAATATTTGAAAAATTTCTTCGGAATAGACATAAAAATTAAACTACATATGAAAATAAAAAAATAAAAAAATTAAATAGTTAAGAAAACGAAGAAACACTATTAGATCATACTATGAAAAAACCTACTACAGTGAATGCAGAGTCCCAAATCACATTTTCCACACATCGATCTCACATGTGAACTGCAGCCTTCCTTCGCACAACGTCTACGCTTGTTGTTTGGGATATACACTAGAATGTGATCTAACCGATCTAAGTTCACCATTTACTCTGTTTGACGTACTACTTGATAAGCTTGGTAATTACGCTCTATAGCTATCCGGTAATCCCATCTTTTACTTTCTTTTTTAAATGTCAATTGTTGTGTGAAAGGTATATCTTTAGGAATTCGATTACTTACTGGTAAAAAAATTATCAGTGTATAGTTTGTATGGATAAGTTCTCGAATCATTTGCATCAATGCAGCAGTACACTGTTCATATAGCTCTTCATCATCATCAATATTCTTCAGATTTCTACCTTTGGTGTTTAGGCACCACATTCTAAAACCTAAGCGGTTTGGTTTATCGCGTATAAATTGTTTACATGAATGTCATCCAAAGTACCTAACCATTGACTAGTCGCAGTCTATACCTTGTTCAGGTACAAAATATTGTAAACACTTTGTTTGTAAGTGGTCATTGGAGGACGGACCTTCCAGGATTTATCATTTCTATCGATTTCATTATTGTCAACTAAATGCATAAATTTCATAATTTGCTCGAATCTGTTCCTCCTCATGCAATTTTTAACCAAAGTGTTTCCAAAATCTCCCTGAAAGTCCCAATAATATCTTTTACCGGGCTTATGTCATATCCACTCAAGATCATTGTACCTATAAAGCATTTTATTTCTTCTTTACTTATATTAGAATCCGTTCAATTTTTAAACAGTGCATGTCGTTTTGTTTCACTTTGTATGTGTTGCAAAAGTTCATCGTCCCAAAATAGTTCGAAGATCTCTTTGAAACTCATGTTTCAAATTCCGAAAAATTTTGCAAACAAGGAAAGTTTCTCGTGGAGGAATACAGTCTCCTTTTATCCAATAAAATGTTTTTCTTCTTTTTTTAACTTTTGTGTTCTCATGTTCCATTTCTATTTCTGTGTCATCCCTATCACTATTTATTCGTCTTACTTCAGTTTGAGCACGAAGTTGACGACCGGGAAGATGATCTAAGTACCCAACTTCATCTTCATTACCTGGCTCCTCCTCCGCAAGAACGTTTACTTCCGGCGGTTCTGTAAAAATACTGTCTTCATCTTCATAAGCTAATTCTATAGCCTCCCTAAGTGTTATACCACAGAAATAGATAAATATTTTTATATACTTCACGTATATTTTACAAAACAAAATTATAGCTACAAAATGTAATTTGGTAGTGGATTGTCCTAGTGTTATGCTAAACACATAGATCTCTATTATACAAAAAAACTTTTGCAACAACCTCCTATAAATATTATGAACAATATATTACTTACACAAATCTATCAGCCATTTTTTCAGAAATAGCGTGTCGCCGTTTTAACAAAATAACCAGAATGACTCTTTTTGAAAGCAACATGTGAAATTTATAATGACAGAGGTGAGATACTAGCGCCATCCACTGAGAGGTAGTTTAACAACTCCCTAATTGCTTAATGTAAACTATTAAAAATACGTTACATATATGTAACGCTAGGATAATAAGGGATAATAGAAAAATTGTCGCCGTTTCGTTTGAAAGTGTTCTATTTAGTGTACATTTTCAATTAAAGTTGAGCTTCATCAACTATGAAGCTATTGTATAGAAGTTTGTAATGGAGCCAAGTTTTTGTATCGGCTTGTGAGATCCCACACAACGACTACGGGTACGATGTTTTATTCGAGCATAATTTAGAAAGTATAGCCTATCAGCTTGCGAAAGTAATTAGACCACTTTGGATACGTGGTCAAGAGATCTATTATTTGTACTGGTGTAAATGTTGGTAAGCATAAGCCTTTCGGAGTTAATAGTTGTATTAACTAATCGTGAACATAGCGAAAAGTTAACTATGTAACTTCAGTCACAATTGCAGAAATTATTCTTCAAACGATAGTTAGGATGATTATATATATATATATATATATATATATATATATATATATATATATTCGTACAGAATCAGTGTACAGATATGTATTATAGAAATTTAAAGTATAATACTTGTTCATTTAAAGAAAATAATGAATTTATTACGTCAAGATAAGATATTTCAGAAAAACTCTGTTTCCGAGGCACGTTCATTGAAAAATTAGTGCGTAGCAATCATTTAATCAATATATAGTGCCTTAAGTTATATTGCTATTAAGTTTAAGTCATTTCATTATATTAAACGTAGAAGATTCCAAGCACGTGTTATTGAATCAACTTGATTCTTAGCGGAATTTTAGTTTTTACTTATTGTAAATTATGTAAATTCGATGAATTAGATGAATTGGACTAATAAAGCTGAGAATTATAAATCAATTAAAGAATACTTAATACAAATTGTAGATAAATCTCAATGGCGTAACATAGCTTGTTAACCTTGCGCGAAATTATTATGTATATTTACACAAACTTTACTATAAAAAATGTGAACATACAGTAAAGTACGGTACTTTAAATTACCAACATTACAATTTGAATAAAAGTAACACCCTAAATGGGTGCACAATAATTGTTTTATAATTGCCCCTGGTTTGCTAGCTCAGTTTTCTCAGTGGAGGTTCTGTTGGCAATTTTCAACATTCAAGTGTGTGTTGGGTTGCCTATGGCTAAACTAAATTAACACAAAATGTGTATAAATTATATAATAAAACCGTAATTTGAAAAAAAAAGGAAATTAAAATATAATACTTTATAACAGATTTTTATTAAACGTCTCTCTGCAATTTTTCGCGGTTTGTGTTTTTGCAAGGGTTAATTATTAACAGTAAATAAGGTGGTTTGTTTACATTGTTGGTATATGAGAATATAAAAGAACAGCGTTTTTCTCGTGAATGTGGGAAGTAACAACTACAAATTGATTTTTAAAGTAATAATTATTCTTTTACTAATTTTGAAATAATGTAACAATGAGTAAAGGAAAATACAGGGGTTAAAGTGTTGGTGATTTAGAGGGGTTAAATCTATGGGATATAAATATTCGAGATTGAGGAGGCTTGGTCCTTGGCCTATGTAACATTTGTAATGTAATCAGCTGATAGCTTGCTTTATGAAGTTTGTATGTTTGTGAATGTGGATTAATTTTTTATGTTAATGAATATTATTAAAATAAATTGAACGTTGTGATACGAATGTGATCGTATCAAATGCATCTATGGAATACAAGATGTGTTTTAATTATAATGGTGTAAAATCAATACACTGGAAATGAAATGGAAGTAGTTTAATTTAAAGCTTTGTTTTATTTTGCCACCATAATGTTCTTTATACGCCTCCAAATGCGGGCGTAATGTGGTCTTTATAGCACGGAAATGTCATTGATGCTAAGCAGCATGATTGACAGCAAACACATGACATGATATATAATAGCAATATCACAGTATCTTAGTAACAACAAATTAGCGTACTGTCGACTTTATTTCACTGCCTTTGCATTTAAAAACTTGCCGAAAATACTGAATCTTTTTAATACTTTGTTCCAGTTTCATGGTGGAAAATAAAATAAAACATTGTATGTACCACGGGCATAATTGTAGATTATGACTCTCAGGAATATAAAAGCCCTCCGCTTCGCGTCGGGCTTTTAACATTCCCTCGAGCCATAATCTTCTGATTATGCCTTTAATACATAAATATCTATTAAATAATGTGAAATGGAATTGGAGTGCACTACATTATGTGTGATAATTAGTACTGGGGTTACTTGGAATCAAATTGAGTGAATTCCATTCTGGTGGGGTTATTTTGAAATTACAAGGCACGGTGATGGAGTAAAATGGTATCGACACTAAATAGCAGGAGTTCGCAAAGGAATTTAAGAGGGTGTGTGAAAAAGGAATTATACAGGGGTAAGTAGTATATTTATAAGGTGCTGGTGAAGGTGCAGGTTTTATTTTGGTGCATTAGGATTAGCTATTTAATTAATAATTTTTTTTATACCCTCTTCGGGGGTTTACCTCCGAAGGAGTGGTAGATAGGGGTAAGGTTTACGAGATGGAAAATTGTAGGGATGTGATTTATGCTATACTGGTAACGGTATGAGTTTTATATTGTGAATCTGGATTAGGTAGGTAACTAATCATTTCTATATACTCTTCGTGGTACTGACACCGAACAGATGTTAGATAGGGATAAGATTTATGAAAGGGTAATAAGGAAAATTAGTGGGATGTCGTAGTATAGGATTACTTCATAATTGGGATCGAAATCGCCATTAATAAAGTAATACTATTAACTATCCTTATCTACCCTTCGAGTTACGTACACCGATAGGGCACATTTGATATTGTTTCTCGGATGCTAGGGTTAGAGGGAAAAGGGGGTTTGTGAAGAAGCCTTACTTCTTGGGACCGCAGCCACAAGTAGTAGAACTTTACCTACTTTATTGGATAACTACTTACCTCGTGGTAAAGACACCGAGAAAGTGTAAACATGTACTTACGTTTCTGGATAGATGATTTGTGAACTGGAATTTGGTTCTCTGGAGATCAGAAACTATATTAGGAATTGATTATTTTAAGCAGACAGGTAATTTGACTTTCACTGGTCAGGGTTTCTAGATCAAGTGGAAAATGAATTCGAACTGAAACAGAATAGGATGAGTGAAGGTAAGCATGGTTATTTATATGGGATTTACTAGGAGAGAGATGAGGAGTGGGAAACTGATAGGATTTATAAACAATGCTAAATCCACTTTGAGCAAACAAATAGGAAAGAAGTTTTGATAGGAATTTCTGTACTAAGATTGAATAATTGATTTGTAATGATTTTTTAGGATCATTACAAAATGTGCAATTTTTTTAAATTTTAATATAGGGGACGGAGTTTCTCAGTGCTGACTCAAGTCTAAACCGACTGCCGACTGCATTCAAATTATGTAACAGAAAAAGACTAAATTTGTTTTACTTTGAACGTAAGAAATAAAATTGTGTTGTAAACTATATAAAATACATAGTCTAGTGTCAGAAACATTCGGCACAAGTTATTGATGAAGATATAATCACATTTTTAATTAGAATAATTCATTTTTTACGACAGCTATAAAATGCACAAGATCAAATGTGTTGCTAACATGAATTTATTGCAAGAGAACTCACGAATAATCACGTTTGGTACAGCCTAAGGTAGCGTCAAGATTTCATATTAAATACAATAATTTAATTACCAGCCATACATATTATTAAATGATGATATTATAATTGCATTACCGTAGGTGTGTATGGAAATACTACGTGTAATAGTAATCTTAACCCTACAGCAAAGAGCGATTATGGAATACCATACTGGGTGGTTTCAGAGTATAATTACCATTTTAGTGTGAACTGATTGGTAGTATCACTATTTTACGTAAGTACCCAATTCGAATATACAATTTTTAGTAGTTTAGATTAAATGAACTGTAGTTTACAAAATTCGGAAAAAGAACAAGTTTTTTAGACACGAGCTGCAAATTTTACACGAACTGGGCGATCGAAAGATTAAATTCTACGAATTAATATCTCAATAAATTAAAGAAGTTGTAATCTTCCCAAAAACATCTGCTTTAGTAATGACTGTACTTTTGCTCTAAATGGGTTTGTCAACAAACGCAACTGCAGGTAATCGGAAAATTTAAATTCATATTTGTTTCGCATAAAATCAATCCTTCAGGTAAGTATTCTTGTAATAAGATAGTTGAGCCGACATTCTTAGAAGAAAGCTTAAAAGGTGAATTGTATCTAAATTTATTAGAAGTATTGCTAGACGTGCACATTATTGGGATCCATATGGGTTGCATTTCTACACTAGCTTGGTTTATCAAATTTTCTGCCAGTACGATGTATGTGGTTTCTTTGAATTTTCGGCGAGTTATTCCCGTCCTTTGCTATTATCTATATTGTGCCATTAGATTCGGTGGTCTTCGTTCCAGACATGCTGCGCTATTATTGATCTTTCTGTTTCGCCTTCGCGGATGTTGTTCTTGTGTTCCTATGGCCTCACTTGGAGTGGTCTACTGCTCCCTCCTATGTATGGCCCACCACCATCGCATGGCAGGTTGTATACGCAACTCTTGGAATTCTGGTCTTCATTGGATGGTTTGTTTCTGGTTAGTATTCCCCTGCGTGTTCTTGCCCATTTGAAGACAGTGTTTAGTTTGCATCTTCTGTCTGTCCTTCGTATTTTGTCCGAGGTACCTGCTGTATGTGGTATTACTGCCTAACTTCATACTCTTGTGGTGGTTGGAGCTGTGGTGTAGGTAACTCCCCGTGAGGATGAGCTTCCTCTACACAGTTGTCGTGAAAGTGTACAAGTACATCCAGGAATAACAGTTTATGGAGGGTGCGCGGCTTTTTAGATGGTTTAAGAATTCATCCAGCTTTTGCTTACAGTGTTGCCAAACAACGAAGGTATCCCCTTCGTATCTAAGCCACATACTCGGTTTTTCCGTGAATTCGGATATCGCTTGGTCTTCGAAGTGTTCCATGTACACAGCGCTCTCTATGGGTGATAGTGGTGAACCCATCGCCATCCCAAACTCCGGTTAGTAGTCTTCTACTTGGAATTATATTATCAGAAGTTCTATTATTGTATTTACCGAGAGTTGCGTGCGCTAGTCAAACGTTTCATCGTCTTCCAGCCTGTCCCTTATGATAGTCAGTGCCTTATTGGTGGTTGTGAATGGGCTCGCGATGTCGAAACTTAACAGTATTTTTTGTGGTTGGCTTGGAAGTTTGTAATGGTTTCCATGAAGTGCTGCGTATTCATAACCATAAATTCGGTTTTTCCCGATAAGGGTGTGATTATGCTCAGCAGATAATGTGCTAATGGATGACAAGGAGAATTTCTCGAGCACACAATGGAATTCCTTCCTTGGTAGGCCGTCCGGAAGCGGAGGTTTATTACAGTGTGAGGTGAGTTTAGTTCCCTGGTAATCGAAGAACACCCCCTTATGTGTTATGATGGATGACAAGGAAAGCTTGTTCAGTTCACAATTGGTCTCAGAAGAATTCTTTCTTTGTGGATCTTTAGTGGGCCCTACAAATCTGGAGGTACTATAGCGTGGGGTGAGCTTAGTTCTTTGCTAATTGTAGAACTCCCCTTTATGTTTTGACGTAGGCTGTATAGCTGCATAGGTTTGACATAGTGAGGGGTGGGTTTAGTTTTCTGGTAAACACATTATCACCCAAAAGTGTAGAATTAATTCATTTTGTAATGCTCATCGTTGTTATAAACTAAATCCTGACCATTTAATTTTCTGGCCATTCGAATTACTGCATTTGAGGGAGCACATAGTTTTGTATTGCTCTAGTGATAGTGGTGAACTCATCGCCATCCCGAACTCTGGTTGGTAGAATTTGTCTTCTACTTAGAATTATGTTTTCGGGAGTTCTATTATTGTGTTTACCGAGAGTTGCGTGCGTTTGTCTAACGTTTCATCGTTTTCCAACCTGTTCCTTATCATAGTCAGTGCCTTGTTGGTGGTTGTGAATAGGCTCGCGATGTCGAAGCTTAAAAGTATTTTTTGTAGTTGGCTTGGAAGTTAGTAATGGTTTGCATGAAGTGCTGCGTATTCATAACCATAAACTTGGTTTTTCCCGATAAGGATGTGATTATGCCTAGCAGATAATGTGCTGATGGCTGAGGTTTGTTACAGTGTGGGGTGAGTTTAGTTCACTGGTATTCGGAGAACTCCCCCTGATGTCTTGTGATGGGTGACAAAGAAAGTTAGTTAGTCTCAGAGGAATTCTTTCTATGTGGATCTTTGGTAGGCCCTACAAATCCGGAGGTGTACTATGGCGTGGGGTGATTTTAGTTCTTTGCTAATCAGAGAACTCCCCCTTATGTTTTGAGGTAGGTTTGCCATAGTGAGGGGTGGGTTTAGTTTTCTGGTAAACACTTTATCACCCAAAAGTGTAAAATTTATTCATTTAGTAATGGTCATCGTTGTTATAAACTAAATCCTGACTACTTAATTTTTTGGCCATCTTCTTAACTGGACATTAAAATCACTGCATTGGAGAGAGCACATAGTTTTGAGAGGAAGTCGCGTGGTTGCATAGGCAAACGCTAAAATTAAGCTGCATTTAAATTTACCCTCTCGTTATCTGAATCTACCTTTCGTTACACTTTTTTTACCCAAATTACGAATTACATTTAGTGGCTGCTTTTGAAATAAAAGTCCTATATATTATGTAAGTCACTAAAAGAAGGATATCCAGATAACATACAATATAAAGCAAAAAATACAAAAGCTGTGTCGATGCAACCATATCAGAAACAATAATAACGGAACAATTATGAATATATATTTTTAGAGGAGGTAGTATAACACTTGATCGTGTTAAATTGTCTCATTTTGATCTATTGTTCTACAGTTCGTAACAAAACTTGACCGCAATAGGAACATTAATAATAACGCGATATTTCATTTATGACAGCGTTTTCTACTCCTGTATACGTAACATACGGATAACCAAGCTTTCCATTACGTAATAAAAATTAGACTGTTTGTAGTAATATATATATATATATATATATATATATATATATATATATATATATATATATATATATATATATATATATATATATATATATATATATATATATATATATATATATATACAGAATTAGTATAAAGTACGGAACCCATAGCGTATCTCCTTAACGGTTTATTATTTTTAAATAAAATTGATCTAACACCCCTCGATTTTTTTCTGTGGGGTTATTTGAAAAATAAAGCATACAGAACTAGACCAACAAATTGAAATGAGTTAGAGTTACGCATAAGAAACTTTTTTTTTGCTACAAATGCCGGCCGAATTTTTGCAAAATTACTTGCAAGAATTTGAAGACCGTTTAGGATATTGCCAGATAGCAGAAGAGCGTAATTTTGAACATTTACTATAATTTTTGTAATTCATGTATTTTTTGTTCAAATTAATAAATTGTTGTTTCCGAGTTTTCAAGATTTGTTTTCATTAGTAATAACCCAAGAACATCGATAATCGAAATAATTTTACAACACTTCTCGAAAGAATGTTGCCGGGCAATAGAAATATGAATATAGATGTTCATTGTATCCAAAACTAAACAAGGAATTCAAAAATGTAAAAATATACAGGCTGTTCCATTTAAAATGACAAAGTTGTTCTTTATTTCCGGTGTAACCGGAAATGATACAGTAAATCTGCATTTTGGATATATATATATATATATATATATTATATATATATATATATATATATATATATATATATACAGGGTGAGTCAGTTTTTGTAGACAAACTTTAACAGGAGATAGAACACATGTTTCTAAAAAGAAAAGTTCCTATAAACATATATCGTAAAAGGCTTCGTTTCCGAGATACAGAGTGTTGAATATAATTTTGTTTGTCTCAAATTTTAATTATAAGTCATAAACGAATGCTTAGATTTTTTCATGTTGGGGGGATAATGTCTATTAATTAAGGGGCATAAAACAAGCGATAAAAATGTTCACAAACTTGCACAGTGGCGGAGTGGAGGGGGTGCTCAACCACTTTCATAAACGGAACTTCTACGCCAATGACTAGTTTTTAAAAAAACTATTATTTTCATTATCTACATACAGTTTAACAAAAATAATGTACCTTCTTTTGTTTCGAAATTCCTGTGCGTTTCCGAGTTATTTTGATTTTTAGTGTTTGATGTGGTACTAAGTTAAGTAATGTGCTTTATGTGAATAATTGAATATAAAGTTTTTAATAAAAAAGATATAATAAAATATTTAGATCGTTTCTTTAAAATTTCAAATACATTTTCATTTATATATAGGTAGGTTATCGGTTTCTTTTAGTATCCATTGTTATTATCCTCGTATAAAAAGAAACGCATAATTATTATTGTTATGCGGTCAATACTTTCTGTATAATTATGTATGTACCAATTTCGCCATAAACATGTATGTAGTTTTAAGTGAGATTCTAATAAGTTATAGACCGCTCGCTGCTCACTTGCTCTCATTAAAGGGCCGCCACTGTATCAAGCCATACCCAAATACAAGACTTTTGTAAATTGAAATCTGTTTAATACACTAATTTTAACAATCCTTATTTATAATTGTAACAATATTTAATTAATAATTGTAAAATTAATAAGAATTCTTAGCAATAACGATTTATAAATAAGTAACAATAACACTAGTGTAATAAAATTAGGCACTTTGTTCAAATTGTAAACCGTTCTTTTCAATACACATTTCACAGCGACGTACAATAGAACGTCTTAAGTTAATTAAATGATGCACCCTTATTTCATTGCAAGCATCTCTGATGCGATTGTAAAGTTCTTCAAGTGTATTAACCGGAGTGGTATACACTTTTTCCTTCATGAATCTCCATACAAAAAAGTCAAGTGGCGTTAAATCGTGGGATCTAGGAGGCCACGCCACTGGACTTCCACGACTTATCCACCTCCCCAGGTAGTTATTGTTTAGCCAGTTTCTTACATTTCTGCCATAATGGGCCGGACATCCATCAAGCTGAAACCAAGAATGTCCCCTTAAATTCAAAGGAATGTCTTCCCACATATTAACATGTTCTTCTTCTAAAAATTGTAGGAAATTTTCTGAATTTACACGTTGTGGCAAGAAATAAGGTCCAAACACGTGGTTGCCGTAAATTTCAATCCAGACATTTGTACTAAATTCATGTTGAAAACTTCTTGGTCATAAACCATGAACGGGTTGAAAATGATATGGGCGTCTGTGATCCCGTTTTAAAACCCGGGAAACTTTACTTTGGGAAATACCAAGAGCAACAGCAGTACGTCGAGTATTTGTCGTGGGGTTCCTATTAAATTCACGCAATATACCCTCTCCAATTCTATCTCGTCCACAGTTGTTCTGTCGGCCCCCAAGTACATTTTTCAAACCCTGGTTAACAAATCGACGATGGATACTCACAAAAACGGAATGATGAGGTTGTCGTCTATTTGGAAATCTTCTCCGATACTCCCTAGCTGCGTACCTTGAATTCCCATTTGCGAACCCATAAATAAAATGAATGTCGGCTTGTTCGCTATTTGTAAATGTAAACGGCATGTTACACTAATTAAAAGCTGGCAAATCAAATGAAATAACTTTTTGAACTTAAAAACAGTAATTAATAACAGTGAAATTATTGAAGATGAAGCAAGTGTTTGTAAAAAGTCAAACTGTCGTTTCAAAATATAAAATTTAATACTTACTTGTTTTCCAAGGAGTATCATATTTTGTTGTAATGAAATAAGGGTGCATCATTTAGTTAACTTAAGACGTTCTATTGTACGTCGCTGTGAAATGAGTATTGAAAAGAACGGTTTACGTTTTGAACAAATTGTCTAATTTTAGTATACTAGTGTTATTGTTATTTATTTATAAATCGTTATTGCCAAGAATTCTTATTAATTTCACAATTATTAATTAAGTATTGTTACAATAATAAATAAGGATTGTTAAAATTAGTGTACTAAACAGATTTCAATTTACAAAAGTCTTGTATTTGAGTATGGCTTAATACAGTGGCGGCTCTTTAATGAGAGCAAGAGAGCAGCGGTCTATAACTTATTAGAATCTCACTCAAAAACTACATACATGTTTATGGCGAAATTGATACATACATAATTATACAGAAAGTATTGACCGCATAACAATAATAATTATGCATTTCTTTTATACGAGGATAATAACAATGGATACTAAAAAACCGATAACCTACCTATTTATAAATGAAAATGTATTTGAAATTTTAAAGGATTTAGGTACTAAAATGGCTCTAAATGTTTTATTATATCTTTTTATTAAAAACTTTATATTCAATTATTCACATAAAGCACATTACTTAACTTAGTACCACATCAAACACCCTGTATCTCGGAAACGAACCTTCTACGACATATGTTCATAGGAACTTTTCTTTTTAGAAACATGTGTTACAGTTTGTCTACAAAAACTGACTCACTATATATATATATATATATATATATATATATATATATATATATATATATATATATATATATATATATCTATATTTCCAGTGTTTCGCATTTATTGAATGCTTCTTCTGGGAGAAACTACAGTAAAAGAAAAATAAAGATTCATAACAAGCTAACAGTATTTCAGGAGTCTAATTTACGATATAGTTACATTAAAAATAGAAATTACAGTTAACAAATAGGTGTATACACGACATTTGCTGACGGATGTGATAAACAGGTTTCTTAATAAATATTGTGTACAAATCTCACAGCAATAGTTTACTTTACAGTAATGAATCCTAAATACATGGTGATTCCAAAGTTAGAGTTATGCTTTCTCCAGCGAATAGGACTTCAAAAAATACTTTTGGCGCTTTTTCAAAATATCAGTATCGTCGGAGATAAGGGCTGTCAAAGTTTTATTCAACACTAAAAGTACGGATGCAGTCGAAATGACTGATCTCAATTCACTTCGAACTTCTGTTCGATAGATGCAATTTTACAAAGTTTTATTACTCCTAAAAGTGATAAAATTTCTCAGGAATTCTTGTTTGTATTGTGCATATACTTGCTGTGATTAACATAATTACCTTTAAGTACGGTTGCGGTCATTATTTCCTATTTTGCATGTCTTAGACAAATTTCTAAACATTCACATTAACCTTTAATTAACATTCCAAGAAGTGAAATAGTTTCCAATAATGGTATTTTTAATAACTACCCACTTCCTAGTAGTTTTGAAAAATTAGTAAGTACACATTGAATCAACAACTTTAGTTAGGTACTTTACGTTCACGATGTCAAAATATTTTACTGAAGCCGAATTGGAATGTGAAACTGGTAATTTAAATGTTTACGATTCCGACGGTGATAATCGTAGTGCTAGTAGTGTAGTGTCACCAGAGGAGTACACATCCTATGTTTTTGAAGATGCATTGTCGAGTACCAGTAGTGATGGTGACGAAGACGAGCATTTATCCAGTTTTCTAGGAACATCAGACATTAGTGTAAAATATGATGCAGTTGACGCTACTAAATGGAGAATTCTAAGTGACTTGAATAACGGTTGTGGGAGTATATCTCGTCATATCATACTTAGAGGAGAAGTTGGGCCAACCGGATATGCTGAACCAAACGTTGAAAATAATTGTGCAAATTCTTGGAGGTTTTTTTTTGGCCATTCTATGATGCCTAATACTAGGAAGTATACCGAAGCTGAAGTAAGTAGACAATTGGGTAGCAATCCATGGACAACTTCTTTGGAAAAATTAGACGCGTTTATATCTTGTTTGTCGGTTCGTGGGACCTATGGCGCTAAAAATTATCCAGTAGATCAATTGTGGAACAAAACATGGGAGCCTAATTTCTTTTGTGATACAATGTCTAGAGGTAAATTCTACCAAATAAATCGATTTATTCGATATCGTCCAAAATCTGATAAGTTTGCTGCAGTATCTGAAGTATGGAATAAATTTGTGAGTAACTGTATTATGTGCTTAAACCAGTTGCAAACATTACAATTGATGAACAACTATTTCCTACAAAATCCAGATGTCCATTCACCCAATATATGAGTAATAAACCCGATAAATTTGGTATAAAGTTTTGAATTCCAGCTGACGATGAAACAAAATATACTGTTGAATTGATTTCCATACTTGGGCAAGGAAGATTCAAGACCAACTAATATGTTATTATCTGAGCATATTGTTATGGAATTAATGAAACCCTTTCTAAAAAAGGGGAGGAATGTAACTGTAGGTAACCTTTTTATAAAACTCTACAACAATACTAGATATGGAGTAGATCTTTTGGACTAGATGGCAAGAAATTATACAACCAAATCGTCTTCCAGGAGGTGGCCTCTACAAGTACTTTTCAACATACTTGATTTAGCAGCAGTAAATTCATGAATAATTTACACTTTTATGTACTAATGAAACCGTAAGTCGTCGTAAATATATTCTGAAACTCGCCGATGAACTCAAGGGTGAGTACGTACGTACAAGAAAATCCACTACCTATCAACAAGATGGATCGCAATTAAGAAATAAGCGAAGGCAATGCCAAACTAATGTGCCAATAAATCAAAAGACGGTTGCAATATCTGTAAAAAAAGTAGTATGTGGGAAATGCGTTGGCATTATAACTAGAAATTATTCGTTCACGGTGTATATAATTACTCATTGGGTTTTAGTACCTTCAAAATAAATTTGGGTTTATTACTTTGCTTTACAATTTAATTCTAAAATCCAGTCATTTTGACCCATATCGTATTTATAGGTAAATAAATTATGCCGTATTGCTAGTGTTAAAAAATTAAAATTCGTTAATAACTGCCAAATCACCTGAGATAATTAAATAAAATTTTGTAGGTGTCAATAGCTACATGGGAAGCAAATTCTTCAATAAATAAAATATTTTTGGGTTTACCAGTGGTGCACATATAATGAGTTGTTTAATATTTTTGAAAAACAAAATGGTACGCTACTGATTTTTCTAAAAATAAAAACCATTGTTGAATTCCATATTCAATTCTAAAAAGAAAAGCTCTTATTATTTTTTGGTACGACGCACTATTTCTTTTTGTTTATCTCTGTTGTCAAGAAACAACCTGTCGATTAGTTTTTCTCCGTAATTTTATTAACGCTATCGATACAACAATAGCTCATGTATATGAGAATAATGAATTAGTGGATATGCTGATTACTGATTAGTTTCGGAGAGTGTCGTACAAATGCCGCAGACGCTTTTCGTTTATACGCGGAACGATTTCCGTTGCGAGTTCATCTATCATACCAATGTTTTATTGAATTAGTTCGTAGAGCCAGGTAAACTGGAAACTTACCAGGTTAACGCGGTAGTCATGCAGGAAGGTCAGGGCAACGTGAGAATATACAAAGTGAAGAAGAGTTTACGTATTATCGCAGAAGACCCAATAAGAAGTACCCGGAAAATTGCAAGCCAGATGAGTGTAAGTCAAAAAAATACGGGCAATATTACATGGAAACCAATTCCATCCTTTTAACGTCCAACGTGCACAGGTACTGCAACCTGCAGATCATCTGCTCAGAGTTTAAGTCTGTGTATAGCTGTTACAAAAACATGCAAATGGCGAAAACTTTACTAAAACCATTTCAGCTCTAGACGAGGGAGAATTTACTCGCGAAGGCATAAATAAGTTTTGAAACACGCACGTATGGTCTATAGAAAACCCACATGCAATTAAACAAACAAAGTTCTTGTGAATAGAATGGTCATTGGACCCCATATTTCACCAGATCCTTGTACTGGAGAAACTTATTTAAACTTTTTACGAAATGATCTGCCAGTTTTGTTAGATGAGTTGCCGTTACATATTAGGCAACCCATGTTGCTCTTGCAAGACGGGGCACCACCCCATTTTAGTAGGAAGTACGATTGTTTTTGGACGAACCTTTTCAGAATAGATTATAACAAATACAAAATGTTGGGTATGATATTGGAATAATATAAAGGTAAGTTGCACTATGGTCTAGCCCAGCAAGGTTCAATACTTACGAAACTTACTATAGTTGAGAACTCATTCATGTTCAGGTATGAAGGAGGCAGAGATATGTGCATAGGTATAATCAGTAAATAATTTGTCTGTTTTTTCTTGTTGGACGCCATTCAATTTTATAGGTTTAATAATCAACATACAACAAAGATTGAGAAAGTTGTACATTAATACCATTGGTAGTCTGAATAACACTAAACAGCTGTATTTATGTGTATATTTAAGAAACCAAAATTTATGATTAATTTCAGCATAATATAGCTAAAACGGTATTTCTCGTAAAGCTTTACGATATTAATTACTAATTACTAATTACTAATTACTAATTACTAATTACTAATTACTAATTACTAATTACTAATTACTAATTACTAATTCACAACTATATAAGCATATAATCAATAATTACTTAAAATTAAAAATGGAATATGAATATGAACACTATTTAATAATAAAACGTATTCTTGACCTACGTCAACAAATATTACAGATACTAGGTTATGAACCCAAATGTTTTTATCTTAGAAACAGAAATAAGCTGTTACTTTGCATTATTGATTTGTTACTTCCTTAAATATATTTTGCTTTAAAAAGATACGTATTACTTACTTTTCTTGCACTCAAAACAAAAATATATTAACTCCATCTCATACGGTAAGGTAATTTTAATGATATCTTCCATATATAAATAATGGAAATGTAGATTAAACTACAAACGTGGATTTCGAACAACCAAAGCTGGCGTTAGCAGAATAACAGCATGCGTTATTGATGCAAAACAAAGGTATCTCCATTTATAATTCTGTAAGATAACATTGAACTATCATCCAAGCCATTTTATGCATTTTCTTCGTGACGTCATTAACCACGCTTTTGCGACGATACGAAATTCATTAACATAAGAGCTTCTTCTTAAAAACTTAAAAACGTAACGTACTAAATGCAACGGTAGAAGAAACAGAAATGCAGTCAGTTCGAACTGAGTTGCGCACAAAAAAAAATTGATGTGGCTAAAATAGCTCTTATAAACCAACACTATTGTACAGGACATCCGGAATCATGTACACTAAAGAGAAATATCGACCAAAAATATAATTATTGAAAGAAAAAAAGATACCAACGTAATGTAAATATATTTATCAATAATAACACAAATTCAAAACTTAATTTAAGGTAACGATAGCCAAGAATTGGCACGTTACAAGATCGATTGGCCGAAATGGTACAATGCAGTGCCCCCGAAGTCACCGGATCTCAGTCCACTTGACTTCCTCCTGTGGGGCCGCATGTAGTTTTTAGAACTCCTGTAGAAACCATGGAGGAGTTAATTCAGCGGTACAAGAGGCTGCAACGACTATTATAGGAAAGTCAACCTCTCTACTACGGGCGGTGACTGATCAATGGATGCGTCGCGCTCAACTATGCGTAGAACAAAATGGAGCTCATTTTGGCACGTTATTTAAGTTTTGTATACATACATATTTTTTTCAGTTGTTATTGAGAAATTTAGCCAAAACTCAAAAATTGTTTAAACTTGTTTTCTGGTAAAAATGATAGTTCCAATGCAATTTGGCTATCACTTGCCATAAAACTAGTACTTAACTTAAATAACAATTCAAGTAAAATAAGAAAATTGCATTAAAACGGTTTTTTTACTTTTTACTCGAACGCGGAGCGTCGTACCAAAAAATAATAAAAGAGCTTTTCTTTTTAGAATTGAACAGGGAATTCAATAATAATTTTATTTTCAGAAAAATAAGTGGTGTACCATTTTTTTTTTCAAAAATAATAAACCACTTTTTTATACGCGCGCCACTGTTAAACCCAAAAATATTTTCTTTATTGGATAATTTCCTTCACACGTAGCTATTGGCGCCCAAAAAATTTTGCTTCATTATCTCAAGTGCTTTGGTAATTATTAATGAACCTTAGCTTTTTAAATAAAACTTTGACACCCTGTACCACCGTTGATGTTGACGATTCGAAAAACTGCCAAAGGAAAAAAATATTTTTCGAAGCCCAACTTTGGAATCACCTTGTGTAAGATAACGATAAGATTAAATAACGCTAAGATTAACCATATCACTTTTATAGCTTAACGCAACTGGATTTTTTTTAACATGAAACATTTCCAAAAATAATCTCTTCTTGTAATTTGACACTTTTTCGGATAATTTTAAACTATTAAAATTTGGTTGACAATTTAGATCCTGAAGATGTGAACCTAAAGCGCAATATTTCTTTTAATTTTTTAACTTACAGTCACTTTTATGTTGCGTTAACCTGTTTTTCAGTGTCTTCGAGGTTTGACCTATGTAAATGTTATCACAACCAACACAGGATATAGAGTATACTATTTCTAATTGATTAGAGTGGGAATTTTATCTTTAATTTGACTAAAAAGTGAGTTAATAGTATTTACATTATAATGTGCAAAACGAATTCTGTAATTCTTATAAACATTAACAGTTTTTGTAGTTAAATGTGGAATATAAGGTGTAATTTTATAGATCACATGATAAATTCGTTGATTTAGCTGATTATTTATAGTATTATTATCATGCGGTGTATTAAACAATAATTTTATTATCAGAGTCTTAGGGTAACCATTATTAATAAATAAATCCTGAATTTTTTTTTAATTAATATTATGAAAGGAAGAATGTGATATTCTTAAAATTCTACTTTAAGACCTTTAATTGCATTAATCCTTTGAGACGTCGGTTGATTGGAATGGTAGTGTGCATACCTTCCCACACTGGTAGGCTTTTGGTACCAATCTACTGCTAAATTATTAGATGCAGTTCTAACTACCCTAGTGTCCAAAAATGGAACACGGTTATTGTTATCTTCTTCAACTGTGAATTTAACATGAATGTCAAATGAGTTAAAAACTTCAAGAGTATTTTCTATCTGGTTTGATAGAATACTACAAATGACATCATCTACAAATTTTTTTATAAAAGGTGAATGAAATGGTTACAAATGTAAGGTATTGTCTTAAGAACACATTGGAGTTCCAAAAATTTGTAAATAGAACTTATTAACAATAAAATAACTATTGTTAAAAATAAACTTGGTTACATCTAAAACTACATCTAAACTAATGTTGCAAACAGATCTAATTAAGTTCCGAAATGCAACTTGATTAATTCTGTTTTATCTACAAGCTTTTAGAACTCCAATGGGTTCTCCCTTAAGTCCGTATACAGGTCCGTAATAGGAATTGTTCTTGATTAAGGCCGCAAAAAGACTAAAACGCAGTTAAACTATAATTAATGTGTTATACATCATTGGATTTGGAATGAAAAGGACTTTAGGAACCTGATATCTCAATACCAAGTCCGTATGTAAAAAAATTAAATAAATGATGGTTCCGCAAAGACGAAACGTCGGATTAAAAAAAATAATGTCACCCTAAAGGAAATTAATGGTTGTTATAGAGAAGTATCATTGGTTTTGATCCAGTTCAAATATTAACGCCAGGAATCATTTTGTAAAATCAAAAAATTCTATTTTTAATAATAACTTAAGAACCAACTATTTTTTTCTCTAAATGCTATACTCTTAAGCCTTTGATTGCGCAACTTTTTCCCATTTAACCAAATCTGTATCTCTTAGCGTTTCCAAAATCCCTACAGTGGCACTCATTGTCTTGGTCACAGAGCACGTATATTTACTAGTTTGTTTGATTGCATGTACGTAATTGGTTGAGCATGTGTTTGTTGCTTGTTAACCTTCTTTGTCCGCTTTGGTTTCATTGATATGACTTCTTGCCTGTTTTGTGCAACTTTCGTGAGTTTGGATGTTTGCGTATCTGCTTGTTTCAGGTTTTACGTATTTTGGCGATCAAATGATCACTAGTTTGTTTGTGTGTTTGTGGATTTAAGTGTTTGATCTATTACTTCTTTGCTAGTTTTTTTGATTTTTTGACACGTTTTCGGTCATTTGGCATGTTTTCTTATCCAGAAAAGGTCCGGATGAATATTGTTGATAACAATCGATTTGAAATGGAGCAAACCATTTTGCGATAATGCTGTTGCACAAATCTATGTTAGTTAAACGAGAGGTATGAGGTACAAAATAATCTCTAGTTGGTCACTGTCGTACCGCTTCCAGGGTAACAATTAAATCATTAAATCCTAAAAATAATGTCCTTTTAATAAACAATTGCATTTAAACTTACAACGTCATGCATTAGGTACCTTGTTGTAGCACGCAAGTGTGACAATTTAACGGATTTTCAGACGTTTAAGATGATTGGTTTATTAATTATTAACAATTACAGTTTTTCATGGTTTTTCGTAATTTGCAAGTAAACTAATTATCCGATTGTTCACCAGCACGATTCATTTTGTAGGTACGAGTTTGATAAGCCTGTGACTTTTCAATTTCCTGTGTAGTAATTTTAAGTACAACACGGCTTCCGTCAGCTGCCATTTATTAATAGACTACTGTCGAATTTTCAGGAATCTTAGCTTGTTTCACAGCCATTAAAAGCAGAAAACCTCGTAATTTTAAGGAAAATAAAAAAAAAGTGAAGATTCAGAAAAAGTGAAGTGGTTTACAGCATTCGGTCGTGGTAGTTCGAGCACAAGTGACGCCAAGCATTCAGGTCGCCTAAGAGAGGTCGTCACGCTAGAAATCGTCGACAAAATTCATGGAATGATACTGGAAGATCGGAGAACGAAAGTTCGTGGGGTGGCTGAGGCCGTAGGGATCACATTGTACATGAATATCTGGACATGAAAAAGCTATTAGCGCTATGTGAGCCGTGATTGCTCACACTCGACCTTGAGCGCAAGTGCTACCATTTCAAAGGAGCATCTGGCGATGTTCAGACACAATTCTAACAGCGAGTTTTTGAGCCGTTTCGTTACCGTTCACGAAACATGGATCCATCACAACACACCAGAGACCAAGGAACAATCAGAACAGTGGGTTTCTCCGGGTGAAAGATGGCCAAAGTGGGTCTGTCGGCCAAGCAAGGTCATGACCACAGTTTTTTGGGATGCACGCGGTGTCATTCACACCGATTTCCTTGAAAAGAGTAAAACAATCACCGGCGAATATTATCCTAAGCTTTTGGACAAATTTGATATTTCTTTGAAGCAGAAAATATCGCATTTGGTGAAGAAAAAGGTGCTGTTTCATCAAGACAATACACGTGTGCATACGTGTGTAGTCACCATGGTAAAAATCCATAAATTGGGCTACGAACTACCACACCATCCAGCATATTTTTCCATATTTAGCCCCCTGCGACTATTTCCTGTTTCGAAACTTAAAAAAAAATGGCTGGGCGGTAAAAGATTTAGGTCGAGTGAAACAAACGCCTATTTTGAGGGCCTCGAGAAAACCTGTTATTTGGAAGGAATAAAAAAATTGGAAAACCCTGGACTAAATGTGCAGAGCTAAAAGGAGACCATGTTGAGATATAAAATGCTGATTTGCCGAAAAAAATTTCTTTTATTCAAAAAGTCACTAACCTATCAAATTGCCCTCGTATTTTTTAAAGTCTATAATTTCCTCCATGAACATTTTTCGGTAAATCTAACAGAAAAAAAATACAAGCGGAAAAACACTTTTTCAGACCGTCATTGGGCTATTAAAGATTATATGAGTTTTCCAAAAGTATATATTATTTCTAAAGAATACTTCAACCTTCTGAATAAGTCCGCAAACTAACTTTTGGATTTCTTATCCGGCAAAATACCCCTTTTACTAAATGTGTCTCTAGTGGGTCAAGATACTCAGGATTGCGGTCTTGCCTTTTTAGTCTTTTGACCGAAACGTTTCTTAATGATATACTGAACTGAATGTTTCATATTTTGCGTAATAGTATAGTGTTAATGGACGTACGTGGAAGTTAGATGACACAGATTTGTAGAATTTAATTGTAAACAAAGCATTTAGATTACATTCATACCTTCAGAGAATTTCTAAATAAACGCCTTCTAAGCCCCTCTCACATTTGAATGCAAAATCACTTACCTACCGTTTAACTTTTTTAGATCTAATCCTTCGCATTCTATAAATGAGTTCCTATTACTGAAATACTGAAATGGATTCTACATGTCAAAAGCATAAACGTATTTGAATGAACTGACAGTAACTTAATAACGGAATAAAAGCTGAATAAACAACAATTTTATACTAATCGAATTTTTTCATTAACTGTAACAAAAAGATTTTAAACAAAGTTTAAATACAAATATGTATAAGCGAATGATATTTTTTGTGATCTGACTGTGACAGATTAATAGGATAGTTTCAACCTTTCAACGTGAATTTTAATTGAATTTTAAAATTTTTGTAAATCTCTTTCCCGATGATGATACTGGTATTTCAATTATTTTCTATGCGAATGATGAATGTATATTGTTTTGAGCAGTTCGCTCTCTAAACACTACATCATCAAAGGAAAATTCATGTTTTTTTTTTGTAGTAACTGTGTTCCTGAACAGGATAAGTTTGGTCTAACGTGCTATAGCACTCAGGAATATTGAGAAGGATGGACAGGGTAATATTGAATTTGCAAGAGACGCCTACTAACAGCTACCTTAAATTTTTTCATATCATACATGAGAGGAACGCAAGCACTAAGAAGATCATTATCAGAGTTTTGAAACCATGTAGAGGAATGTGGATTGCCCCTGTTTGGTATGACAAGTGGAGATTTGTGCTGCATATTGATGTTGGAAATTAGTAGAGTATTCATAGCAAAGCTCGCTCGAGATGGTATCAGATAATGTAACTCCGTAGCACAAGAGTAGTTGTAATACCGGTAGTACAAGAGAAAAATTGATACGATTCTTCTATTCTCATGGGACTGTATGTCAAACGTTAATAATGAGTCATTTATAACCATAATCGCTCTTCTTCGAATACAATTAGCGATATAGAGAACGTATTGGGGAGGTGAGGTGACAATTAAGCTCTAAACGAGGTCGAAGTTCACATTGTAACAACCCATTTTGAGTTGTATTAAATTATACCGTAGTTCAGGTCTTTCGTTCATTCAGTTGTAAAATAAGAAAAAATTTTAATCATTTTTGCATTATAGCTATGAGGTAGGAAACATAATTTGCATTTTGGTGTAACTTAAGTGCATATCTTCTTAAGGGTATATACTTCTTAAAGGTTTATACTCCCACTTTAAATTATTCTGCGCAAATCTCTTCGCGCACGGCTGCATCATCTGACATCCTAAAGCGTTCATTTTTTCACTTCCTGATGAATGTTGTGTGTGCAGGAAGCTTTTTTTTTGGGTTTCCACCTTAATTTTGTGAAAGTGCCATTGACTTGATGGTAAGATAATTTAACTCGTAATACTAAAAATTAAAACATTTGCTCTTTTCAGGCACTTTTGCTTTTACTTTCTCTTCTTTTATTTTTACTTTGATTTACACTTTAATTACATTTTAAGTACGCATTTAATTTTACTGTTGCGTACGCTTTCATTTTATGATTGCAATTTTTATTTGAAAATTTCAAGAAAATGCATTAAACGGATTATTCAATTTCAAGAAGACAAATTTATAAGAAATAAAATTCCAGTTTGGGTGTGGTCGACAACATAAAAGCATTGTTATTTCAATATATTGCGCAACATTGACACAAGGATTACGTCACCCTGGTTTGCATTTCTGCATTATTTTTTATAATACCAGGGGTTCTCAGGAAGATGTATTATATTTTGTAACAATCATTAATGTTTAATGATTTTTTTAGTGATTTAAGGCCATTTCTAAGATATATTTTATTAAACACTATCATTTTAACTGTTAATAAACATAGTCTGTATATTTTTTACATTTTGATAACATTTTTATTGTATACCTCGGTTTAGTTATTCCGAGCATAATTAAAAAATAACTTGGCGTCCGAGATCATTTGTATTAGTGTTACATTTCATTTTTATTATTTATGTTAAGCGAAAATAACAGCAGAATTTGTGGTAATTAAGCAAATCGAAAGAATGAACCACCCTACGTTAATCTTGCGACTGGGACGAAGGCATTATTTTTGGTGAATGGTTTGTATCTCCAGTTAGTTTAACGATTTGTTTTTGTAGAGTACGATTTAACTTATTTCTTTATTAAATTATTATTTACACAACCTTCATTATAACATAGCATATAGAGCTGTGGGGAAAGAAAGAACCTCTTAGATCTGACAAAAAGCCTATTTTACGAGCATCCTTCTGTAGCCTATCTTCTAGCACTGTCACATATATCTTATACGCTGCGTTTAATAATGTCACTCCCCTGTAATTTTTCACACCTTTTCTGTCCCCTTTCTTGTATAACCAGCAAATTATTCCTCCTTTCCATCTCCCCGGTAACCCTTCCCCTCTCCATATTTCGTTAATTATTTCCGTCATCGTTCTTACTACCTTCTCCCCACCATATACCAACTCCTTGTATCCCCTCTTCTTCCGCCGCTTTACCTTTTTTTCATTTTCCGTATTGCCTTCTTTACTTCCTCTTATTTATTCCTTCTCCTTCTTCATCTACTTGTTATATCTCTTATCCTTGTCATTCTTCTTCTTTCTGTCTCTTTTCCTCATAAATTCCTGAAGTATTTCTCGCATTCCTTTATATGTATTCCCCTTTCCATACCTCCTCTTCTGTTTTTATTTCCTTAAACTGTTCTTCTTGTTTCTTTTTGATTTCCTACTTTTTGATCTCGCATGTATTCTTATATTTTCTTACTACTTGTTTATATGCTTTCTCTGCCTTTCCTTCTTTCCATTGTTTTAGTACTCTTCTTAGCCTTACTTTTAGCCTCCTTGTATTCTCTATCCCACCACTTATTCCATCCAGTTTCCTTCACTTTCCATCATTTAAATTTGGCTTTCTCCGTTGCTTCCACCTTCTTTATCATATCTTTCACACTTCTTAGCACTCCCTTACCATCCGATATTATTTTTGCCACTTTCTCTTTGTATTTCTTTATGCTTTCCTCTCACCATACCATTTCTATTAGGTACTCCTCTTCCTTTGCCCGCGCTTCTCTTATTCCCCCTTCCATTACTAGCTTCAGGGGTTGGTGTTCCGATTCTACCATCTCGCCTACCCTAAACGGCTTCACCTTTTCCCCAACCTCTGTGTTAGTTATCACATAGCCTATTGTTGATTCTCCTCTCCCTCCTATATACGTGTACTCTCCCATTCCTCTTTCTTCTCTGTTCTCATTCATTATTTCACACCTCCTTTTATTGCACATTCCCAAGAGCTCTGTTCCTCCTATTATTACCATGTCCTCATCCCTCTCTTCTTGTCTCTTTCATCCTTCTACTATATGCCGTCATTATTTTAATTTTTGTTTTCCCCCTCTATATATTGCTTATACAACTTCTTCAATCTGCTGTACTTTCTCTTCTTCTTTTTTTTCAACAATTTTCTTCTTACTTCCGTCATTCCCTCCTTTGCCCTGCCTTTTCTCTTTCAAAATTCCCCAGGCATCTCATTTTCCCAACTCTTCCTTTTCCTCCATCCACATCTCTTGTCATCCCATAACGTTAGCACTGAATTGAACTAGACTATTACTTCCCCATTCATGGACACTTGGAAAGTCTTTGTTGGTTGAAATGGCTATTTCAGCTCTAATGCCCTGAATTGACAAAGAAGGTGGATTACTAAAATGAGTACTCGGAGATGAACTACAAGTTATTTCTATTAGAAAATAGTCAGATAAACCCAGCGTGGAAAGAAACGTTCTATAAACAAGTGGGTTTGATGTAAAAAAAGAGGTCTAGAAGGTGTGGGGTATGGTTAGGGTTATTGAAGATTCTTGTGGGTTCAGAAATAGTTTGTGTGAGATCAGATAAAATAGCAAATGTGTCTCACTATGACCAGCAGGATTAGCGTAGATGAAAATTGAAACCAATTCCAGTTATGAACATTGAAATATTCCAGAACTGTGCTATCGCAATATAGAAACTGGGGCAGAAGATTTAGAACCAGAATATTTGAACCAAATCCTGTCGAATTTTTATTCTCCACAAAAGTAATTCTCATGCAAACGATGCTGTTCCTGAGATATACACACACTCCCCCTTTCTATAGACAGTTAGCATGAGATTGCGTTGGAGAAATTGCAAGTCGGGCGAATTGAAGTTTTCAAAGGAGACTTGTGTTTCAAATAGAAACAAAATGTCAGGTTGTAATTATTCATGGTGTTGGTCAACACTATTAGGATTAGACCTGATACCGCAATTGTTACGATGGATCAGACGATGGCCCGTTCGGTTGGGCTATACCTTTCCAGACACCCGAACAGGATAGGATTTTACATGATTTTACAATCTAGAGGGCTGTGAAACTTTTATAAGAGGTTTTCATGTTTATATGGAATATAAATATTACTAGTCCCATCTAGAGGACACTTAAAGTAAATACGGTGATTTTATAGTGTTTTTCTTCAAATTCCTCATTATTATAATTGCCGAACCCCCGGTTCACTCACTTCAGTGTGTGTTAAATACTAGGCGTAATCACATAGCATGAGTGACAAATTTGATCACTCTTTGTTTTACTGAAGGGGTTATAGGAGGGCTGACATATCGTCGCTTTTTTGACATACAGGTATCGTTCGATCAAATCTAGTAGCAGCATCTACGATTCCTCGCGTTAACGTTTCGATTGCCCTACGTTATCAAAAACAAAAACAAAACAACTGTAGTACCTTCAATCAATCAAATATGCCGTAAACTTCTCCTACTGTTTTTACGGATTTAAAAAAAATCAACCCAAATAGTGCTCCTAACTCGCAAAACGTTCTAGGTACCAACGCGATAAATACATGTAACTAAACAGCAGACGCCCAGATAAATCTGTCAAAATGTCTATAAAATCACATATATTCTGAAAGATTACATCAATCAAGAAAGTAAAAAAAAATTCAATACACTTACTCAGCACACGAATCGCCTTTCTAATGTGCACTTGCTAGTTTGTCCCCTACCATTTCATGTAAAATTTTCCGATTCTTGTCAAGAAAATTTAGTATCAACGAGAAGCGTACGACACTGCCACCATCGTGTCCAAGACTAATGCAGTGCTTGTACTCTAGATCGCGTAATAGTGGACGCTTTGAAATATTTTTAACCATCTTTCCCAAACATTAAAAGTTTTTCAAAATCTTTACGTTTACTTTAAAGACAACACCGTTTGTACAAATAGAAATCAGGACGTTCTTCGGAGCTGCCTAGATTGTTGTCCTGTGTAATTTTTGTTGATTTGGAAAAAAAGTTTGCTACACATAACAGGAAAAAGCTAAACGGAACAATTCTTTAGCTATCCGCACTGGTATATAGCCTTGAAACTGGTTTTTCAATATCTGAACAGATTTATTCGGAAACGTGTTTAACATTGTCTGGCCTTCTCACTTGGTACCCAATTATACAGTAGCGTGTATCTTATTAACTAAATTAGGATGAGCATAGCATGGAGCTAAAGCGCTCAACGGTATATCAGAATTTATAGGACACAAAATGTCTGTAGGTGATGTATACGAAGAGCATGGTCTTTGCGCTGCGACACCCCTACACAAGGGCAACCAGCGAGGGGTTTCTGGCACAGTCTGCCTCATTCCAGCATAGAGACAGGTTGGTGATAGGAGTAGTGTTCCGTACCACACCTATCAGGTAAAGAGCGACCGGTGGTTACACATAGCGTGTCCGTAAAACACTACGAAGCCGACGATAACAAGAGGTATGTGACGTGCATAATTTGATTTCGAGCACTTTAGTCCACACTCACAGCCTCTTATTAAATTTTGTGCAATAATACATAATAATTTTGAAGGTTGTATTTTAGAAAATTCGTAATAAAAAGGCTTTTGCTTACCAACTGTTACACTAGTCCACAAATAAATAAATCTTCTGACTACGCATCCTAATTGTAAAAGAGCCATCAATAACAAAAAAGTGGCCGCCGGTAGAGGTATTACTGAATGGTATTAATGTTCTTTATATTTTCATAATGAAGCAGAAAGTGTGCCTGGTCCCCCTTGCTAGTACAACTGGCAACAGAGGAGGATAATGAGAAGATCCGGGAGGTGAAGTACGTCGCCCGCATCCGAGTTCATCGAGAACCCTCGACGTAGGTGTCAGGTGCACCGTCGCTCACCGCACCAGTAAATGTAGAAAACTCCGCACCGACTGGGTAAAATGCATTAACTCTGGTGGGCAATACCCCGCGAACCACAAAGGATGCCTAAAGTTTAACCCCCGCCGCGGACGAAGATGGAAACTACACAGCGACCGCAGAGGAAACCGCCACTCTTTGACCCGGATTTCGCTCAGTTACTATCCGAGCGACTATAGGCCATGTTGATAAGTTATAAAGTGGTTTCCGCCGCTGTTTATACCCGGTCACTTTCCCAACCTGCCACAGACTTCGACTCTGAGGAAGGTCATCCGCAAGATGGTAACGCCGTTAGGTTGGGTTAGAAATGCGACCGACCTGTGCCGAGTGATCCTCAGGCACGGTCGGAAATGGAAATGGTTCGAATCTTAGAGTAGTAAAGTGCTTGGGAGAAAATCGCAACCTATGAATTCCTTCTCAGAGATAAGTCTGATGACGCTTCCAAAACGTCGCGCTCAAAAAGCAAAAGCTGTGCAAATGGAATATTAATTCAACCAAAAAGGTACTGTTGTTTATGGTCGTTAAAATGAACCTTTTGCGAGAAAAATAATAATACCAGAATTCATGTTTTATTTTAAAATAGGACAATGATTTCATGATCACTGAAAATGAAGGTTACCTGTTGTTTGAATGACTTTTATATCGCACTTTGTTATCTAGCAATCATTGTCCTTTTTATTAAAACTAAAACATAGATCGTTTGTTATCATTTCTATCGAAACCGGTTCATTTTATCGACAATAAACAAGACTACCTTTTTTTAGTTCAAGGTTGAAGATACTTAGATTTATTCTTTTTAACTCTTTATCATACACGGTGTTAAAAATGAAAGCTTTAAGGTGTAATGCTTAGTCCGTCCCAGGTAAACTAAAAAAGCTAAATATGTTTCGAGGACATTATTTTAAGCGGTTCCTGCTAGAGGCAATCATATTAAATTTTTATTAAATTGTTATTATTAATACTTAAAAAGTTCTTCAAGAAAAACTGGTTTTCTCAGGCGTTCTTCAGGTTCAAATATTTCCGTAGGGAGGGACTGTAGGTACAAATTTTATAGGAACTTGTCATCTTATTTTTTCATGTTCTGTCTGAATCGGAGTGTTGAAAGAAATATTCTCCTGCTCGCTGCTGTCAACTATGAACACAAACACAACGTACGTAAAATTGTAGTCAATTAGTTCTATAATGTTTATAAGTAATTGGTGTAATTGCTCTTGGCAACTGTCTTTCCATAAGCCGAATTTTAATTAACAACTTTTATTGTAAGTAATTTAATAATTTTTAACATCAATTGTAATTAGTCTAATTCATTTTTAGTTCCTGATGAAGCTAATAATTTATTAGCGAAATATTGAATAATAAATTCATTTAATTAACTTGGCTAGGTCTAATGCCCAATAACCTTTAATTCTTATCATATTAGCAAAGACCAAAAATACTCGCATCAACTATATATACATATATACACACACAGGGTTTTCAAAGTTAAGTCGGCACTATTGCTATCTTCGTTATTATTGGTGCTACGAAGTCGGTTAAATGGGCAAAGAAGTAGCCTTTTTTCCGCTTGTTACGATGGTGAAATCAAAATGAAAATTGAACATCGTGTTAAAATTAAATTAAAATTAAATTAAATTCTGAACGAATAAGTTCCTGACATTTCACCCTAATGTCAAAAATGACAAAGTTATTGATCATTTACCAAATTCATCAAGGTGGCTGTGTCAACTATTTTTCTGTATTACCATAGAGCAGAAAATGAAAAGAATATCATTCAATTGAAACACGATTCTTTATTCTAAGTGATAATAATAATAAGGAACAACAAAAGAAAACAGAACTCAAATTAGATGTTCGAAAACATCACCCTCTTGCTCCAAGCATTTCTGGGCCCGCTTGTAGACACTTTTAGTAGCCTTAGCAATGGATCTACCATTAATATTATTGGTGGCTTGAACGATGCTTTGCTGGAGATCCTCAAGGTTATCATATCGCCTGTTGTACAACACACTCTTCACATATCCCCAAAAGAAAAAATCCATTGGAGTAATGTCAGGTGATCGAGGAGGCATACGGATAGGCCCATTAGTTGATAAATATCTGTCATCAAAAAAATTGTTTAATATTGTATCTATCTGACGAACGTTATGGGGAGGAGCTCCGTCTTGTTGGAAATAAATGTTCTGCCTATCCATTAAATTTACATCATCCAAGAGGTCTTGGAGTGTGGCAGTCTTCATTTCAGCGTACCGCTCACCAGTTAACGCACCCTGATAAAATACTGGACCAACAATTATCGAGCCAATTAAACCGCACCAAACATTAACACTGAAGCGTCTCTGCGGGTTACAAGATCGGTAGAGCAACCGATTTTCTCGACTCCAAAAATGACTGTTTTTCCTGTTGAACATACCCCTATTAGAAAAAGTTGATTCGTCACTCCATAGAATTGAGCTCCAAAAATCATTATTGGTTCTCATTTGATTAATAAACCAGTGGCAAAACTGAACGCGTCTTTCTTGATCTCCTGGTACTAGTGTCTGTGTAGGTCGGAACTTATACGGCACAAACTTATACGTTTTTAGAATATTGTGGATGGAACCTAAACATAGTCCATTTTCTTGCACTAAATCGTTAATTGAGTTGTTGGGATGTGCTTCAAAATAAGCTAACACATTAATTTCAGTTTCTTCACTAATTATACATTGTTTATTAGATCTGGATTTCTTAAACACGCTCGAATTAGATCTAAATTTACGATACAAAACCAAAAAGTATCTTCTATCCGGCAAATGACGCGTAGGAAACAAATCACTGTAACGCTCACGCACTCGGTAACTGTTTTTTTGACAAACGATGTAACATTCTAACATATCACACTTTTCTGAATGGGTGAAAGGCATTTTTCTGTTCAAAAAACACAAACTCTTAACTCTTTATTAGCAAACTTCAATTTGACATATCAATTCTGATGACATTTGTGAAAATGACAAATATTGTTCACGTAATACCAGCCACCTTGACGAATTTAATAAATGATCAATAACTTTGTCATTTTTAACATTAGGGTAAAATGTCATAGGAACTTTTTTGTTCAGAATTTAGTTTTCTATCGATTATGGATATTGCATACTGGGTGTGCCATTTAAAAAAATGTAAATTTCTGACATAACTCGCGAACACGAAGTTCAATTTTTATTTTGATTTCACCATCGTAACGAGCGGAAAAATGCTACTTCTTTGCCCATTTAACCGACTTCGTATCACCAACAATAACGAAGGTAGCAATAGTGCCGACTTAACTTTGAAAACCCTGCATATATATATATATATATATATATATATATATATATATATATATATATATATATATATATATATATAATGAATTGCGTTGTTGTAGTTACGGAAAAAATGTAACACGAGTTAGTTTAGTTTTTCACAAATATTTAATAATTTATTTTAATTCTCCAAAAGTACACGTTCAATCTCTAAATACAATCATATCCTAAGCTTAAATTCTAGCTTAAATTATGTGCCATTTAGTTACTATTTGCGTTTGTAAGAATTTCACGAATTCTGTTGGAGTCGGACATTGTGTAATGTTAGCGTAGTTTTGTATTGAAGTTCAATTGTGTTAATAAAGAAAGTGTTTTTTAAAATCCCATGGAAGTGTAGGACAAAAATCCTACATTTTTGGTCCCATCGAGCCGGATAAATCAGTTTCCTACATCAAGCCAGGATAAATTGGTTACGATTTGGTGAGTCGCAGTCTTTTAAGGAAGCGGAATGCAGTTTAATTTGAAGGGATTCAGGTATTTTCTCAAGTAGTTCACAATAAAGAACATTTTGTGTTTTACTTTCATATTAATCTTTATTGCGCTATGTTTTAATTTACTTAAAATTTAAATTAAATTATGTTTAATTGTCACAATGGATATGTTAAAGTTAAAATCAACTCATACAAGTGCTAAGGCTCAAATTACTAGAATTCATAATTGGGTTTTGCAAAATTAAGGTACTGAAAATGATACCAATAAATTTAGGTCAAGAGAAAACGTTTTGCAGGATGCATTTATGAAATATAATACAGCTCAAGATGAAATTGAAAATTATTTAATTGATATAGACGATTCAACAGATCCTGGGGACAGGGACGAGATCGAAATCAAATATTTTGGTACTCTTGCTGCAATTAGAAATTCTATAGAAGAATTATCTACTAAAAATAACATTTTCTCTGACAATCACACTTCTCAAAATGACAATGTCAATATAGCGTCTCACTGTTATCCTAAAATAAAATTGCCGCAAATTAATATACCTCAATTCTCTGGTAATTTTTCTGAATGGGAAACATTTTTTGATCCGTTCACCTCGATTATTGATAAAAATAGTCAAGTTACAGATGTTTAAATATGTTATTATTTAAAGACATTGCTAAAAGGTGAAGTTTTAAGTATTGTAAATTGATTAAAAGAAGATAGTGATAATTTTGTTAATGCAGTTTCACTGTTAATGAAAAGATTTTAAAATAAAAATAAAACTGTGAATCCTTATTTTAGTAATATTTGAAATGCTCCAATTATAACAAAGTGTAATATACAGAATTTGAGAGATTTTGCCACACTTCAAAAACTTAAAACTCGAAGATAAAGACATTCTTGAAGCATTATTAGTTTATTTAAATTTCGAGCAAAAACTAGAATGTATTTCTAAGAAAATATTTGAAGAAGGAGATATTAAAGCGTTGCCTAGGTTAGATGAGTTTTTCGAGTTTCTAGAAAAGAGGTGCGAAAATCTGTGTCGTCTCGATATTAAAATAGAAAAGAAGTTTAACAAAATATCATAACATTCCAATAATTTTAATCGTAACGTGCAAAAACAAATCATATTTTGCTCATACTGTAAAGATAACACACATAGAATATATGTTTGCAAAAAATTTATGTCACTTTCTGTATCAGATAGATTGGCGTTCTTTAAACCTAAACATTATTGTTTAAATAGTTTAGGTAATAAACATCTAATTGAAAAGTGCACCTCAAGTTCAAGTTGCTCACAGTGTAATAAAAAGCACCACATCTTGTAACACTTACATCAACTTCCTCAAAAGAACTATCCTCAAAATTTCCAAAACAATTCATACTCTCAAAACCAATATCAAAATGTCGCATCAGATAAATCTCAACATATGTCCTCAGGTTGCTCCTCTGCAGTAAATGCAAATTCTCGTCAAGATAACAGTCAAAAGATCTCTACATGCCATTCACTCTCAGAAAACGCAAAATCACACTTCAACTTACGATAATCAATGCTCTACTTCGCCGATCCCATCTCATAATAATCGCAACAGTACCTCAGAGAATTTAGCTCCCGCTCAAGTGAATGATCAACCCTGTAGTCTAAATAATATCTCAGCTTTATCTACAAAAACTCTCACGTACTTTTAGCTACAACGCAAGCTAGAATCTACTCCAAACAAGATAAACCTATTCAAATTAGAATACTTATGGATAGTGGAAGTCAAAACTCAACATTTAGTTGACAAATTAGGTTATAATAAAATACTTATCTTTTTTTGGGTTTTTTAATGGTGTATTTAAATTATACAATCTAAACGTTTCGATAACACTTTGACAACATTGTTTACAACATCTTTAACAATTTGTACAAATATTACTACTGACGAAGATAACTGTAAGTGTTATCGAAACGTTTAGATTGTATAATTTAAATACACCATTAAAAAACCCAAAAAAAGATAAGAATTTTATTATGAGTGTTAATGGTGAAAGTTTACATTTTCATAAATTAGGTTATAGTACATATAATAAAAATTTAAATATTTCTGGAATTACTTTTGCACTCTAATGTTGATTGCTCAAAAAGATTTAAAGTATCTTGTGTGGTACTTGACAAAGTTACAGATAAGTTACCACAAACAAATTAAAAATTCCATTCCATTCACATATTTTTAAACCTCGCAGACCCTGATTTTTCCACTCCGAATGAAATTGAAGTTTTACTTGGAGCGGATGTCTGTTATGATCTATTAACATATGGGTTTGTAAAAATGGGTAAAAATCTTCCTCCTCTTCTCAAAACACACTTGGGATGGATAGTCTCTGGAAATATTCCGCACTATTGTATTAATCAATTACCCTCATTTTCTCAATCTTGTCACATAACTACATTCTCTGAAAACGATACTGAACTCGACTCAATCCTTACAAGTTTTTGTAACATTGAAGAAATGCTAAATAAGTCTGTTCTCACTCCTGAAGATGAAATTTCTGAACAAATTTTCACTCGTACAACTAAAATTATCGAAAATGGTCGCTTTCAAGTTGATGTACCCCTTAAATCACCCACTGAGCACTGCAAGCTTAGTCAATCACTAAATCTTGCTCAAAGACGATTTCTGTCTCTTGAAAAGAGATTCGAGGAAGACCCAAATCTGTTTACAGAGTATAAAAAATTTATAGATGAATCTCTAAATCTCTAAATATATCATCCCTCACTTTTGTGTCATACGAGGATCGAGTTCAACTACTAAACTCAGAGTTGTATCTGACGCTTCATCATCAGGTTCCTCTCTGAATGATGTTACCTTAAAAGGTTATCGTGTTCAAGCTGTTTTATATGATATCCTTTGTCGTGTTCGTGCATTTAGGTTCGTACTCACCGCCGACATAGAGAAGATGTGTAGGTAAATTGGGTTAAACCCAGATCAGATCTTTCTACAAAATATTCTTTACCGTGATTTTCCCCAAGATCCTTTATCATGTATTGAGATTGTCACCGTCATATATGGGACAAATTTTGCAACCTTTGTCGCCACTCGTGTTTTGAAAGAAATAGATATTCAAGGAACGCAATACCCCCTTGCATCTAATGCTCTTCTTGCTCAAACACGTATGGATGATGTTTTAGCTGGATGCGATAGTTATGACGAACTGAAAACTCTTTACTTTCAATTAAATTCATTCTTAAGTCACTCGGAATATCATTTAAGAAAATGGTATTCCAATTCGAATAAATTCTTACACAGTATTTCTCATGAACAAATATCCGAATTTGATATTAATCTTACAAGGTCACCTTGTAAATTGTTAGGATTATCTTGGAATCCCTCTCCAGATAATTTTCAAACATCATCTCCTGACACTCAAGTTGAGAATCATATTACCAAAAGAAAAATTTTCTCTGCGATAGCACAAAGTTTCGATCCCCTTGGTCTTGTTAATCCAGTGATAGTCAAAGGTAAAATTTTAATACAAAAACTTCACTTGTTGAAAATTGACTGGGATGCAAGAATCTGCGACTCGGTGATCTTAAAGGAATACGAGGTATTCCTCAAAAGTATCTCCCAATTAAAAAATCTTGGAATTCCTCGCTTCCTCCTTTTAGATAAAGTGATAAATTAAATTCAAATTCATGGTTTTTCTGATTCAAGTACTTCTGTATATGGTGGTTGCATTTATCTCCGAGTAAAATATGCGGACAAGTCAGTATCTTGCATGTTAATATCGGCAAAACAATTACTATACCCAAACTCGAATTTTGTGCTATGGTATTACTTTCAAAATTAGTGAACAAACTTCTAAAGATCTCGCAGTCGAATCAGTTCATATTTAGACTGATTGACGAATAGCATTATTGTGGTGTCCCTCTCGCCGGAATATCTTTGTCGCAAACCGGGTATCATAAATTCAAGAACTAAAGTCAGGGTGCATTATATTAAATCTAAACAAAATCGCTTTCAAATAAACAGCCCTTATTTTTTAAACTTTTCATTGGAGCTGATGGTTTAATTCGCGTAGGTGGTAGATTACAAAACGCTGGTATTAATTATGAACAAAAGCATCTTGTTACTTCACTAACACAAACGGTTAGGGCATCAAGGTTCTCAAAATACTCTTTTTAATTTTGGATTGAGATATTGACCTCTTAATGGCCTTCGTCAGGTGAAACGCCTCATCAGAAATTGCATACTTTGTTTTCGGTTCAACTCCACGGCGTATCAACAAATACTGTCAGACTTGCCAAACGACAGAGTTCAAATTTCACGGCCTTTTAAAAAATGTGGAATTGATTTTGGAGGTCCGTCCATTATAAAGTCATCCAGATTGAGAAAAGCCCCAATTCAAAAATGTTGCATTGCTCTTTTTATTTGTATGGTAACTAAAGCCATAGATATAGAAGTCGTATCTAATTTATTATGGGAAGTTTTTCTTATGACACTGAAACGTTTTATTTCATAGAGAGGTAACCCTCAAGTAATTTATACTGATAACGCTACAAATTTTATTGGTTCTTAAAAAGTATCCTACAGATTTGTATGACTCTATTTTATCCTATGTTTCTTCTAATGAGATCCAGTGGAAATGTATACCACCCAGGTCTCCGCATTGGGGTGGACTATGAGAATCAGCAATTAAAAGCACGAAACGTTACATGTATCGCCTCATTGGTAACACGTTTGAATAATTTTTTACAATATTAACCCAAATAGACCTCTCTGCGCTCTCTCTCTCTAATGACCTTTCCGATTTCCATTCTCTGACTCCTGGTCATTTTTTGATAGGTACTGCTTTAACAGCCTTTCCCGATAAATCTGTTACGCATATTCCTAACAATAGACTTATGTTTTGGCAACAATGTTCCAAAATACAACAGATTTTTTTTGAAGAGATGGTCAGTCGACTATCTCAATCGTTTACAGAATTGACCAAAGTGGTTGAAACCTTCTGTTAATTTAACTGAAAATGATCTAGTGCTTATAAAAGAAGAAAATATTTCACCCCTCAACTGGCCGCTAGCTAGAGTGATAGAGGTCATGTATGATTCAGATGGGAAGGTCAGGGTTGTACGTTTGAAAACACATCAGAAGTTTAACTAAATTATGTTGTAAGGCCCATAATTTTGAGCAGGTTTCTTTTATGAGTTACCCTTACTAATTACCACTATGTGGATTTCTTTTTAAGCTCGGCTAGTTAGGAATTTTGGGAAGTGGGTTGTAGACTTATATAACTGTTAAACAATTTCGTACCCAGGTTTAATACATATATTTTAAACAAACTTCTGGAATTATAATAATAATATAAAAAAATTATATTCTGGTAAAACAATTAAGTATTCAAATTTAACAAAATGATGGAAAATAAACAAAAATAATTTCTAATACAGCGCCTGGTATTTGGGCAGCCCACCGCACATCAGAGTAATGCTGGTGTCGTTGAAATGTCGGCGATAAATCCTAAGATTTATAATGTTTCAGGACAGGTGTCGCCGGTATATCGGGCTCGTCGGTTTGGAAATTTCCTGTAAACAAGCGCGTTATAATGCAGTGTTCAAAATTAAAATAATTGTGGTTTTGTTTCTTTGTAAACAAAAATAATGTGTCCAGGTGAAAATAATACAAGGGTATGTGTACAAGTCAAAAAGGAGGATTACTGTGATTTAGACAGGTAAGTTTATTCTGGTTATTATATTTTACATTTAAGACAATGTTTGTTGAATTCGAGGTTAGGGCGATTTCAATTTTCTATCAGGGACTGGCTCTTTATTACTTATATTTTCTTAAGTAACGTTTTGCAATACGGAACAGGCTAAAGAAAAGTAGGCCCTACACAAGATTTGATAATTACACGTATAGTGTTAATACAAATTCTTGTTAGGCAACGGTTGTATCTGAGTTGTTTAATTTTTTAGGGGTTGTACACACGGACTAAAGGGAAGACTAATTCTATAAATAATACATACAATCAATTATGTACAAGGGTTATTCGATGTTTGGAATTCACAATTTTATGTTTGAAATGTTTCATATGATACAGGAATATTTTCAACAATGTGTTGTTGATGGCGATAAGAGTTCATTCAAAACTACTAAAATGGAACGTTGACCTTCGTCTTTATTTGTATAAATAGGAGGATTCTTTACACTTTAATTGAATGTGAGTACTTATTTGCGAATTGGAATTTTATTTTCTTTAAGAATAATTATCTTAAAGTTCTAATTGTTAAAGGGCAAATAAATCTCTTTAATGTAATGGATTTCTTATTGTAAAATAGAAATTCTTTTACTTTGAAGTAAAACGTAAAAATTTACTTTTAGTTGTATAAATTTAATGTTTTACACAATTCAGGTTTTGTTTCGGTAATAATTTGGATTTGATATTCAGGTGTATTTTCGTGATATACAGGGGGAGTAAATTATAAGTGTTGATAGCCAAGCAAGGAGCTCGAGCTAAATCAACAAATTCTAGATTCTATTTATTCAAAGCTGGAACGGACACTTTGAATATATAGAACTACATACAGGAGGTTCAGGATATATTGTGTGTTCGTTTATAATCTCGTTAATAGCCAATCCAGTAGTCTAAATAGTCTAAATTAACGAATCTTAGAGATTCGATTTATTCAAAGCTGTATCGGATACTTTGAATATATAGAACTATAGACAGGAGGTTCAGGATATATTTGGTGTTAGTTTATAATCTCGTTAATAGCCAAGCCAGTGGGCTCAATAGTCTAAATTAACGAATCTTAGAAATTCTATTTATTCAAAGCTGTATCGGAACTTTAAATATACAGAACTATATACAGGGGTTCAGGATGGGATTTGTAAATTGCCGTTTTCTGAGGTAAATGCGCGTGGTCGGGCAACCATACGTGGTCTATATGATCCCCATTAGCTAGAAGAAGCCCTATAATAGTCCCGGTGACCGCCGGTGTTAACCAGTCAATCTACCTAAGACCAGTATAATACGCAAAACCTCTTTGACGTCAATTAATTTCTTAAGGATGGTTTGATAATAGGAATTTCTAGGTATTACAACTATTTTCGTAAAAATTGGTTATACCTCGGAGTATCTGAATTCTATTTAATTCAATTGAACTTGCTTTAAGAGCGGGTCAGGCGGTTATGTTCTCGAATAGAAAATTTCAGGTGTAATAAATTATTACAAACGGACAGGCAGGAGAGAGCATTTGCAGAGAAGCGTTCTACTAACAGAATTAATTTAAAAGTGCCAAAATTTCGCTTATAAACCTTGCGAATGAGTGGGGTTTTAGGTAGAAAATGTCGCAACGTTTCTGCACATCGTGAAAGTGGGGTACCGGTGCGCACGCAAAAGTGCTGATTATTTACACATTATCTTAATAATTTTTATTAAAATAACAATTTATTTGTCTTACCCAATTCTGGCTCATTACCTTAACTTTTACATTAACTACCTGAAGCCTTGCTCCTGCTGGAAGGGCAGATGTGTGCGCGCGTGTGTGTGTCTATACTATATATATATATATATATATATATATATATATATATATATATATATATATATATATATATATATATATATATATATATTAATTTTCAGGTTTCCGAGTGCTGGACATGAAGTTGATGTTTTCGCTTGGTCTCGCGTAGATTCTCCTCATGGTTCTTAAAAGAACCGATGTTGAAATGACGACGTTTCGGCATAATCATCTGTCATTTTAGTCTTGGTGTTCTGCTCGGTAACTCGAACAGGTCCTCGCATGGTCCGTTTGTTGACTTTCTTGGTCGATGCCCTGTTATTGGTCGTTGTGATGATACTTACACTTTCACTTTCACTTTCTCTAACCGATTTCTCCTTTCCCTTTCGTTCGTGACTGGGTGTTTCCTGAGAATAGGCTTCCAGGTCGATGGCAATCTCGGAGTGTCGTCTTTACATGTTGGGCCAACATGTAAAGTAGACCTCACACGCGATAGATTTTGACAACACAAGGATAATAGCACATACAGTATCTATCACACCAGATTATCAGAGAAGCTGTCGACCACATAATTTGAATTCACGGGACGACACTCAGAGATTGCCATCGACCTGGAAGCCTATTCTTAGGAAACACCCAGTCACGAACGAAAGGGAAAGGAGAAATCGGTTAGACAAAGGAGGAGAAAAGGAGAAAGTGAAAGTGTCATCACAACGACCAATAACGAGGGCATCGACCTAGAAAGTCAGCATACATATACCGCCGATCATCAGCGAGGACCTCAGTTCAGTTCGATTTACCAGGAGCAGAACACGAAGACTATGCCGAAACGTCGTCATTTCAACATCGGTTCTTTTAAGAACCATGGATGAGAATCTACGCGAGACCAAGCCCCGAAGAACGTCAACTTCATATACATATATATATATATATATATATATATATATATATATATATATATATATATATATATATATATATATGTATATATACAGGGTGAATCTTATCTAATCCGGAAATCTAATAAATCGGTTGACAGTCATGTAGAATACGTTGGTGCTAGAAATATCTGCAAAAGTGTCATCACTAAAACTAAAAAGTTGTTCAAACAACGAAAATGCAATTAACTAGCTACATCTCCTTTAGGCAGTCGTAAATTTTGGTCTTTAGCAAAGCCATTAGTAAAAACTTTCGAACATCTTCATTTCCCTGACATCTATTGACGGATCGGTAATTGCTGATTCTGTAGACAAAGCCAACGTTTTTGTGGATTTGTTTGCATCAAACTCGTGTCTCAATGATTCTGGAAAAGATGTGCCCTAGTCAACTCTTCTTCATACGTTATGAAACCAATTCATTTTCGGTACAAGCTCTTGGAATCGATCATCAGTAGGCTTGATATCAATAAGGCGACTGGCCCAGACGGTATCCCAGCTATTGTCTTAAAGAAATGTTCCCCGAACTAGTACCAGTCCTATCTAAGCTCTATACGATCTCTATATCTTCTGGAATTCCTTCATCATGGAAGTTAGCAAATGTTCAACTTATTCCCAAAAAGGTGATAAGACCGATCCCTCAAATTACAGACCAATTGCCATCACTTCCATTTTGTCTAAAATCCATGGAAAAAGCCATCAATCAGCAACTGCTCACGTTTCTTGAAACTAACAAACTCCTTAGTGACCATCAATATGGGTTTAGGCAAAGTCGTTCAACAGGCGATCTTCTTTCATATGTGACCCAAGTTTGGAACAATACAGTAGAGCAGTCCGGTGAAACAGTTGTAGTCGCTTTAGATATCTCAAAGGCATTTGACCAAGTTTGGCATAAGTGTTTACTTGCCAAACTCACCTCGTTTGGGTTAAATGATGCGCTCATCAACTGGGTTTCTAGTTTCCTTGATGAAAGACGAATACGTGTCGTAGTTGATGGCTTTTTTCAAAAGAAGTTAGCATTAACGCGGGCGTACCACAGGGATCCGTTATAGCGCCTACACTTTTCTGCTGTACATAAACGACCTTATTTCTTCAACAACTAACCCCATCCATTGCTTTGCTGACGATAGCACTCTTCACTGTAGTTCATCTCAGTCTACTCATAGTGATAATCCACCTTCTATATCAAATCAAGAAATTAAAGCTGAAATGGCAAATTCAATCAACAAAGACATTCAACGTATTCTCGAATGGGAAGCAATAATCTAGTTAGATTTAATGCTAACAAAACTCAGTGTTGCCTTATGTCCGCCAAAAAGATCGATCATTTCCTGTTGTAAGTATGAATGGCTCAGTTCTTAAGTTTTCAGACTCTATTACTCTGTTGGGTATGACTGTATCTTCAAATCTCTCATGGTTTGACCATCTTCTGTCAACTACCAAAACAGCTGCTCGTAAAATAGGCTTTTTGTACAGATCTAAGCAGTACTTTACCTCTCGACAACTCCTTTTGCTGTATAAGGCCCAAATTCGGCCTCATCTGGAATATAATTCTCACCTTTGGGTTAGTGCTCCCCAATACGCTCTCGATATCGTTGATCGTATTCAAAAGAGAGCGATTAGGCTTATAAATGACCCGTCTTTAACTTCTTACATACAGTCCCTTGAGCATAGAAGGATGGTTTCAGTTCTTTCTTTGTATTATCGTTATTACAACGGCTATTGTGCTGGTGAATTACATTCTTTGATACCATCTCCGGCTATCTTTGCGAGAAACACTCGGTTCGCTCAATCACATCATCAGTATGCAGTACAAATCTCCACTTGTCGTACCAAACGGGCGCAATCCACATTTTCTACACGGCTTCTAAACTCTGGAATGATCTCCCTAGTTCCTGTTTCCTCTCACTTATGATATGAGAAAATTTAAGGTAGCTGTTCATAGGCATCTATTGGCAATTCATTATCCCTCTATCCATCCTCCTAAGTGTTCCTGAGTGCTTTAGCACGATAGGCCTTATTTAGCCTGTTCAGGTCCACAACCATAAAAAAAATTAAAGGAGTACTAGAACTCATCATTCTAAGCCAAAAGTTCATATGTACATGGGTCTGGAAATGCTTCGTTTCCGAGATACAGGGTGTCAAAGTTGAAAAAAGAAATCGCGTTTTTTTCAATATCTTTCGTCTGTTTCGAAATAATTTCATGAAATTTCGTATGCGGGGGTTTATTGGGATGACCAATTTAAATTTGTGGTCCATTTAGTTGTGGTTTCTAGGAGGCGCCAGCGGCAACCATTTCGACCCCTTTAAATCGTCGCAATTTTTTTGTGCTACACTGTATACCATTTTGGACTAGAAAAATTGATCTTCCTATCTTTTCTTCTAAAAAAAGGTATATCTTAGTGAAGTCGCTAGGAGCAACCCTTTCCGAGAAAAACGCATTTAAAGCTCATCATGCGTACACATTTTCGGAGGGTATTCTTTTGACAGGTTTATCAATAGGGATTCTTAATTGTTACTAAGTAACCTACTTGTTTACTTATGTGTCTGCCCTAGCAACTTCACTTTTTTTAGCAGAAAATATTTGAATTTGTCATCCCAAAAAACCCCCATATAAAAAATTTCATGAAATTATTTGACATCCTGTATCTCGGAAACAAAGCATTTCCGGACCTACCTCATATGAACTTTTTTGCTTAGAATGATGAGTTCTAGTATCCTTAATTTTGGTTAGATAAGATTCACCTGTATATATATATATATATATATATATATATATATATATATATATATATATATATATATATATATATATATAATGTAATACTAGTTAGTTTAGTTTTTCACAAATATTTAATAAATTATTTTAATTCTCCGAAGACACACGTTCAACCTCTAAATATAATCATATCCTAAGCTCACTCGTTGTCACCTAAATTATGTGCACATTTAATTACTATTTGCGCTTGTAAGAATTTCACGAATTCTGTTGGAGTCGGACATTGTGTAATATTAGCGTAATTTTGTACTGAAGTTCAATCGTGCTAATAAACAAAGTGTTTTCTAAAATCCTATGGTCCTTCGTGTTCTCAAACAAAGTAAGAAGTGTAGGACAAAAATCCAAGACCGAGAAATTTCCCACATTTTCCCGGACACCCTGTATCAGTAAGAATGCATTTTACAGCTTCTCAGAATTTTTAGAAACGTGTCCAGGAACTTTTCATTTTTGTTTTATTATTAATTGTTTTAATATTAATTCACATATCTAGTATTAACAAACATAAAATATTAGAAATTCATTTTTTTCAACTTTACTACGTGAAATTCCATAATTTAATAGCACGATCGTTTAGTTCTCAACATCGATCATTATCGAGAGAAATATACAAGTAAAATGTCAAGTAGTTATTGTAACAAATTACTACGATAAAAAGCGACGTTAATGTATTGAAAAGAAACGCGTTTAGAAATAAATATGGTTTATGAAACATTTGTGCTAATAAAGCTTATTGCTCAGACATCTCAGGAACAAATAAAATACCGCATCCTACGAAATTAACTTATATAGCAAAAAAAGATAAGAAAAGGCTTATAAAGCTTGCTGGATACTTAAAAATTCATTGAGTAGGGATTTATCATACTGACGGTATTAAGTTTTATAAGGCTTAAAAGTATTCATGCCACTAAATTGAAAAATTCCTTAAGATTTATGGATTTAAAGGATTCTAAAATTTTAAACGATCTTTAAGGTAGTTTATATTGCGTACAACACGTTTGATAAATTTTATTAAAGGATTTTTGAGATCCCATGGATTAGGGTTTTTGATACGGTAAAAGCAAACGACGTAATCCTCGTCAGTTGGATAGAAATTGTGGTTCGCGTGGGCCCAATTATAATGGAATAAAATTAATTTTCTCCAGTAACAATTTTATTCCCTGTTTAATGAGGCTTTATCGCCTAATGTCTTTAAAATGATCAGGAAAGCAACACAATTATCATTTTATGATACTGGAAATCTCTAATTATAATGCTACTTCCTCTCTCATTTTAAAGTATCCCATCAACAAGTGTCTATCATTATCTATACTCGTAATGTTGAGAATTTAAAGACATAAACGTGTTTAAATTAAATTTGCAATAAAGTGACAATGCCAATGCAAATATTTTACCAGGCTCCATTTTAAGATCTTCGTGCTTAACTTAACGGGAACATCGGTCTGTGAGACCGACATGGTTAGTAATACCAGCGCTAGGAGTGCTGTAGATGTTCTGATGGGTCTGACTATCAGTGACATCTTCAGACGGGAGTTGAATTCCAAGGTACGAACACTAGCGACTCTCACGTTTACGTCATCTCTTGGCAAGTAGCATTCACAATATACAAGTCTGTCTGACAGACCGATGTTCCGTAATAAATCAAGCAATTTGTACTGGTCTCCGACATTGTTTATAACAGTTTTTATTATTTGGTGGTCGCTTCCCTAAAGGCGATCTGGGTTCGATTCCCAATTCCGAACGGCAGCGGACTTTCTCTAGAATCTCCTGCTTCGCTCACCCTTCATTTCAAGTGCTGCTCCATATACACCTCATGTTCCCTCTTATTGGCTACACGAACTTTCCAACTCATCTCACATTATTTTGTACTTGTTTGTATTTGTAATTGTAAAAAAATTTCTGTTATATTTACCAAATGGAAAGAATGTAGTTGAGGCCTTCCTGATAGCAAATTTTATTGTTGCATTTCAAAATGGAACCAAGAAGTATCACGAGCCGCTCACGAAAACTTGTAGCAATCGCAATGTTTCAAAACCTTATAAATGAATCGGATTCAGATGTTGAATCTGAGGATTCTTATGTGTCAGATAACAGAAATGTTATCTTAGATCCCTGCAACGTGGCAGATTCTGAAGATTCCGGTACTGACGAACAAGAACTCCTGGGGAGCTGGTTTCCTTGTAACCTTCAGAACATCCTACCAGTAACTCTAAAGGTAAGAACAATGATTCAACTGATACATCATCTGTGGACGATATTCTTCTACCCCAACAATGTTCATCTCGTCAAACCCTTAGCCGCAAATTACGTTCGTCTCACACATTTTCGGATCCTCCTATTATATACGACAGTGTTGTTAGTGAACATAACTCTGATGATGAAGCTTCTACACCTGATATTGTTTATCCCGGTAAAAAAAATTGCTTTTCTTGGTCCTCGGTGCCTCAGAGCCCTGTTCCAGTTGTAGTTGGAATTACTGTCTTGTGCTCCATCTTTAAATCATCGCGAAGGTCTGTAAGCTCGTTGTTTTCTAAGTCTCCCATAGGGAGAGTATTGCGTACAGCACTGGGATTCGATTGCTCAGACACTCGGAAAGAAAGGTAGAAGACGGTTTGAGCAACTGATATTTCTGACATATTCAATAGGTTCATTTTAAATTACTAGAATGTCTATTCAGCAGAAGTTCATGTGACTGCTGATGAGGCTGTTGTGCCTTTTAGATGGCGAGTTTATTTTTTGGTGTATATGCCAAATAATTCATCCAAATATGAACTGAAAGTGATGGGTCTTGCAGATGGTCACAATGCGTACATTTACAATGCGTACATGTGCTATGACAAAGGATGTAATTGTGCTACACTTTCTGAGAGAGAAAAAAAATTAGGCATTCCTACACAGTCTGTTGTTCGACTTGCTAAATGTCTGTATGGTACGAACAAAAATATAACTTGTGATAACTATTTTGTTTCATTGGTGGCTCAAGTGCTATTGAAGAACAAGTTGACATTGGTAGGAACAATGAAGCGAAACAAGCCCAAAATTCCACCAGAATTTCTACCCAACAAGGCTAGACAGATCGATTCTTGCCTTTATGGTTTCACGAAAGGTTTTACTCTGATTTCTTATGCACAAAAAAAAACAAATCTGTAATTCTCCTGCCTTCAATGCACCACACCAAGTTTACAGACATTTCCAATGGCAAGCCGGAAGTAATATCCTTTTACAACGCCACAAAAGGTGGAATTGGTATCTTGGGTCAGAAGTGCAGTGTGTATTCCGCTAATCGTAAAACCAGAAGATGACCATTAGCCGTTTTTATCATATAGTATCTGTGGGAGGTTAGAACACTCATACGCTCAATGAACTCTATGAAGGCACGAAAACACTGACCAGATTTGATTTCTTGAAGAGCGTAGCTCTGTCATTGGTTCAAGAGTTTGCGAAAACGGGACTGTAAATTCCTAATCTTCCTCAAGATCTCAGAAGTATAGCTTCGGAAGTTGTGAAACGATTCACGGCAAAAATGCAAGTAGCGGGACGTGGGATGTGATCGTAAAATCATCCTGAAGGAATAGTTTTTCAATTCCAACTGACAGGCTGGAGAAGAGAAAGACATGTACATTCCGTCCATACCAAAACAGAAGAAGAACTGCAATAATTGCATAAAATGTGAAGAACCAACATGCTTGTAGTGCTCAAAGAAGTGTGTCCAGTGCGCAATAAAATAAAACTCTCAAAAAGGAGTGCTTGTGGTAACTTTTCAGTTTCCTATACTTCATAATTTTCTATTTATTGTAAGCATTTTTTGACTACCTGGGAATCTGTGCTGAAATGAAGGTATGTCATAACTGGTATAATAATTCAGAGACACAGTCTTCACAAGTGTACTGGCTTTGTAACTAAAAACAATGTTTAAAATGTAAAAAAGAAATTGTTTAAGATGTAAAAACAAATTATTTTGTTTTTAAGTATATCGTGGTCCGTAAAATCAACGACAAACATATTATGTTCATTATTATAAGCTTTTGTTATGAACGAATAAGTTCAAAGGTAAATATGTAATTAAAAATTAGTATTAATTTTATTAAATACATAAATAAAGTTTACTCAGTAGGTTTGAACCTACGACCTGTATTCTGAGTACCGAACCATCTGCACTATCGAGATATAAGCCAATCGATGTAAATTTTGTCTTTGTGTAGGTAGAACTGATGTAAATTCTAAATATAATAAGATTACTATCAAATTACTTATATTAATGGAATATGAGCCTGCATAAAGACAATATTTACATCGATTGGGGCTTGAACCTTGATGGCGCAGTTGGTTAGTACTCTAACAATACATCGTATTCAAATCTATGTAAACTTTATTAATTTAATAAAATTAATAATAATTTTTAATATTATGTTCATGTTTAAGGGTTAAGCTTTTCACTGTGCGTTTAGGCTACGCAGATGTCCGCCGCTGGTACGCCAGTTTCGTGACATACGTCCGTAGCAGTATGCCGCTATCATCGGGTCACAAAAACCGATATAGAACGATGTTGTGTGTAACATCAGCTTTGCATTGCGTATTACGGACAGTAGATTAACAAACACTTGAAAATATGACGCTTTATTAGGCAGAGATAGATACAAAGTGTCAATATTTCAATACTAGGTACTATTAACTAGAAAACAGTTTGGGTATAGTAACTTTCGAAGAAATTAGTAACACATTACGTTCTTAACAAATGCATCTCGCATTAGTACGTTTTTGTTTTGGTTTTACTTTTTGTGCGAATTTTGTTTTCATTTTCTTAGTGGAATGACAGAGATGAAGTGAAAATCAGTTAATCGCCATCTACTGTTCTTCCTCGGCGATACACTCATATTTTTACCCGTACTTGTTTTATACATAGCATGAGTATTTAGCAATGATAAGTACACTAGATGAGAGAACACTTTTTTGTACCATTTCACCGTCTTTCCCGCACACTTTACTGAGCTTAGCAACATATCACTCCAGTCGACCGCGCCATGTTTGTTGTCGCTCACGATGCAAGTTGGTTTTCTTCTTGCTTCATTAGTGGTTCTGTCAATTCTCTCAGTGGCTTCTTTTTTTTCTGCTGTGAACATTTGTAAGCATTCGCACTTGCCTTTTATCCTGCATTTGAGATCAAGCACATTGTGGGTAGACACGTATTCCACATCGCCTGTTTTGAGGTTTCTTGACAATTCATGACTCGTATTTTCCTAACAGTCTCACGCGTATTGGTGCTTTCCCCATAAAGATTGAATAATATTGCTGGGTTTGTGTACCAGTGGTCTACGTATACACGGTGACCTCTTCCTAGGAATTTATCTAGGAGGGTCAGACCAATACTATCAGGTTGTCCAACACCTTTGACGTCAGTCGCAGCACACACATAAATAAGGAGGTCGAGTATATATCTGGTTTTACAGTCACACATTGTATAAAACTTGATTCCAAAAGTATGGCGTTTGAAAAGAATATACTGCTTAAAAAATATACTACCTCTGATGAGCAATAAGCTTTCGTTTATATAAACGTTTTCAAATGAATAAAGAACTTCTGCAAATGCATTTCGCAAATGGTCTACAACCGACTTAATTCTCAACAATCTATCAACGAAATGCAGCAATCTTAGCAAAGGAGCATATCTGGATATTGAGATAATCTGTGAAAATATAGGAATAGCAAACAACGGATCGTTAGTCTCTTGGGGGAGAAACTGGTAGTAGAATCTGATGTAACAGATAAGGGAAGGAGGTCGGTAGCTCAGTTATTAAGGGTGCGCATGAGGTTAGTGTACATGAAGGATAATTCGTCAAACATAAGTCACAAAAGGGGATAGCCATAAATGAGGGGGCGCCAGTTTGTTTATAATCAAAGATATCGGGATTTAAGCACGTAAATGAGAGTACTCTCCAACAAAGTTTAAAACAAACAAAAAACTTGCTTAGCTTACCTCGTATATACCAGGTGAATACGTAAAATAAAAGCCCCGGTCCGCCGCTTGCTGTAAAAGTTTAAAATTTTTTGCACGAAATCAAAATAAAAAGACCAACCGTAACCTTATTTACTCTAATTCTGCTATAGGTTAATTCTTATCACTGAAACCCTATATGTTAGAAAAAACTACCAAAACAAACCGACAGTGAAATTTCTCCTAAACTGTTAACGTTAAGAGTTTTCATTTAATCATTGCAAGATTGTGTAACTCAAAATTTACTATTAAAATAATTATCCACAAAAACGTAATCGAAGATATTTTATCTTCTAAATTTATGTGAATCGCAAATCAAATGTAATCTTACACAGAATAGCGAAATAATATCACACAATATGTGATATTACTACAACAGTTTGAATACACTTCGGTAAAACGATTTAATTCGCCTGAAAGGCATCTATACAATACTAAATACAAAATAATGCGTACTTATGCGCTTAATCAGGTACAGAAATACAACTATTAAAATCACCAAAAATAATTACCTTGATTCGCACAAAATATTCAGTCTGTTTTTCGTCTCTCACAGCTGCCAAGGCAATTCTCGTACGATTGGCCCTTCCTTGATTAACCGGGAAGACTAGTAATGAACTTTCACTTTTTTTATACGGACACGGTCCTACAGGACTGTGCAAATTGTCTATCGTCACTTTCAACTAACCGACTCTTTTAGCTTATACTCGCCAATCTAATAGCGAAGATATTTTATTCAAGACCAGGTGATTTAATAACTGCTTCACCTGAATTTATCTACACAAACGTTAATTATTTACACAACGTCCTTTATCTTTTATATACACAAAATTTAGTGTAGCGATGTATTTACAGCAACCTTTGTCTATCTCAACAAGTTGTGGGTGTACTGTGATGGACTTTCTCGACGCAAAACAAACATAATTACACAATCGCTTAAGCGCAATTTTACTCTAAAAAATAGATAAGCATAGAAACCCAATACTTTATCTTTCTTCAAAATTAAAAAAACCCCAGAACAAATCGACGAACACAAAAACTTGTGTTCAGGATGATTGAATCTTGTCTGTAGCCCACAAGCAGTGTAAAAGGTTAACTCCCTCATGATATCTTCAGTCAACACCGGGTAGAATGTGGGTAAACTGCGCGCCCAGTAATTACATCCATTACCCAACTTCCGGTTTGTTCTCTTCATAGCCTAACTCGAACTAATCGAAACACAAAACTCTTAACTTCACTAAAACCACGTCATATTACTCAAATAAACCCCTATTCGCTCCTTATTAACAACTTTACCCAAAATGAACTGGTAAGCCACAAGATACCAAGAACTACTCAACGCGTAGCAGACATAATCACGATAAGCAAATTAAATTTCAACGGCGAAAATACGTATATCGTATTTCATAAAACTCTTTACCGTAACCGATTTAACTGTCAAAAACGAAACTATTTCCTTTAAACGTGATAAACACACTAGTTTAAAACATAATCACGTAAAACTACATTTATTGGAATTCTACAATACGATATCCAAATATATGAATATTCGAAAAAATTGTATGACCAATAGTCCTCTATTTCATGTTTTTTTGTTTGTACCATTAGAATATTGACAACCAAAAACAATCAATGTTACTGTTTGTATCTTTCCAGCGCTTGATTTTTCATTAGTATCCAGCGCCAAAGAAATCGGTAATACAAACTGGTCTGATCTGCAATGTATTTGTCTGTTTCCTGCCCAAAAAGTCCATAAATTCTTCGTCAGTGAGTTATTGAAAATAATTACCCGCCCTTATTTCTCAAATAAACACAAAACAGGACACCATAAAACAAATAACAAATTACAATCAATTAAAATTGGTCAGCTGTGCCGGTACTTTACCTGTATTTGTGATACCTGTTAGACCTCTATGAATAGCGCTAAAAGATAAACATGTCAAACACTGCCTAATTTAAGCCCCATCTTCACTTTGGTAGCACTCTAACCAATTGATTTACGTGCTCATATACTATGGACGTAGAAGTACGGCTAGATCATTTTAACGTCCGGAGCAGTTAAATGGTCAACGTACATATACGTTTAGAGCAGTCAAAATGTTAACTATAGACCAGTTGGAAGTTTACAAAGCAAGATACTGTTACGAAGACGAGTAAATATGTGTCTGTGTGTAACTGTGCGCAATATATTTTGAAACATTAAAGCATTAAAGCAGTGTGTGCGCGTGTGCGTTTGTGCGTGTGTGCGTGTGTGCGTGTGTGCAAGTAGTCGTGTGTGCGATGTGCGGTGATCGTGTGCGTGTGTGCGTGTGGCGAATATGTGTGCGTGTGACGTAGTGTAGCGTGTGTGCGTGTGTCGTGTGTGCGTGTGTGCGTGTGGTGTGTCGTGTGTGCGTGTGTGCGTGTGTGTGTGTGTGTGTGTGTGTGCGTGTGTGTGTCGTGTGTAGCGTGTGTCGTGTGTCGTGTGTGTGTGTGCGTGTGTGCGTGTGCGCGTGGCGTGTGTGCGTGTGTCGTGTGTGCGTGCGTGCGTGTGTGCGTGTGTGCGTGTGTGCGTGTGGTGTGTGCGTGTGTGTGTGTGTCGTGTGTGCGTGTGTGTGTGTCGTGTGAGCGTGTAGCGTGTGTGCGTGTGTGCGTGTGTGCGTGTGTGCGTGTGTGCGTGTGTGCGTGTGTGCGTGTGTTCGTGAGTGCGTGTGTGCGTGTGTGTGTGTGTGTGTCGTGTGAGCGTGTGTGCGTGTGTGCGAGTGTGCGTGTGTGCGTGTGCGCGTGTGTGTGGTTGTGGTCGCCCGTGTTGTTGCATGCGTGCGTGCGGGTATCCTTTGAACGGTTAAAGCTATCGAATTGAAATTAGGTACAGAAATTCTTTGCCATAAAATCTAGGTCAAGTTCGTTCATGAGAAAAATCCAATCAGTGGTGGGGCACTTTAAGGGATTAGAAAATTAAAAAAATTCTTTGTTTCAAATTTTAAAGTTAAATATTTAAAAAAACAAACATACCTTTTTGTATAGTTTCAAAATAAAAAAAATATATAATAATCAGTGGCGCGCCGTTTTTAGGGTACAAAATTGTGCATTTGTTAATTTATTAACCGATTTTTTTGAAAGTCGGGCATTGGGTGTTTTTAAGATCGCTAAGTAGAAATCAATTGTCAAAAGTGAAAAATTCAAAATGGCGGAACAAAAATGGGGGTTATTGTGTTTAAAATTCAGATATTGTGGGCTAATGATCATTTATGCAACTTTGTCAATTCGTAAAACGTTACCTAAATAAAGAATTTTAAAAACCGTCAGTGAAGCACCGTTTTTAGGGTGCAAAATTTTTTAGAAAGCCGGGAATGCGGTTTTTAATATCGCTAGGTTTTTCAAAATGGCGGATCAAAAATGGCTAATCATCGTGTTTAAAAACCAATATTACTCAAGTTTAGGTGTTGTGGCCTTTGAAGTTACTTATTTACATGTATAAGAAAGCATTATGGCGACGGTTTCTTTGTAACAGCAAATTAAAGGTTTAATCCAACTTTTACCTTTGTTACTATATTTAATTTTAATTTTAATTAATTGATCCTAAAAGTAGGCAACTGAAGTCGGGATGGCTAACATGGTCATAATCGCTATTTATTATTACCCTTAAATTAAATACAAGTGAAATTTAAAAATAGAAGTATTAAGTTATCACAATTCACGACAATATTTAAACAGATTTGATTAGTTGGAAGTGACAATAATATGCATGTTGAAAGCTAATTAAATACCCAAGTAAACAATTTATTTCAATCCTAACGCAGAAAACACCTACAAAACTAACCATAAACACATAAACATTCGGGTGCTATATAACTTATGCACAATCGTTTTCAATTAGGTTAATGAATATTCTGTTTTGTCTTCAGTTCAGTTACTGTATTCTACAATCGTACAGAGAAAATATTTTGATGCAATGTAAACTGCAATGTAAACTAGGTAATGTTTCCTTTTCAACTCTAATATTTTACAACTTCATAGGTGGAACGCATGTATACCCCATGCTGCTCGGTGCAATACTTCCACCGTTAACATGGGCTTCTGAGTATTGGTGTTCCAATTTTCTGAATTCGGTAAGGGCTACCGGTCACTATCTCTTTTATTCCTTACGTACTCGCACTAGCCAATCGTGGCGTTTTAACGGTTAAACCCTTAAAATGGCGAGTTTTAAAACAGACGCTATACCCCAGCTGAGTGGGGGAGACGCCCACACTGTCAAATCGATTCTTCGATCCCTCCCTAGTACTCAGGCGGGGGGGGGGTGGCCAAAATCAAGACTAAGAAGAGCAAGATCTGATAGAAATAGAGCAGGACCCAAGCGACCTCGGTTATCGAAAATACAACATTCGGGCACATTACTGCAACATACGTGGTATCAGGTGGAATCTTAATGCTGTTCACCTACACTTTAAATAAGTGCAACTTGACATTCTGTTTCTATCAGAAACACAAGTCTCCCCTGGAAGCACTGATTCGCCTGAACTGAAATTTTCCAGATACACCCTCCACCCTAACTTTCGCTTTAAAGGAGGAGGATGAGGGTATACCAAGCACAACGTAGGTTGTAAGAGGATGTCTACTTTGGAAAACAGCGAATTTTACGCGAGTTAATTCAAACACTCTGGGCCACAGTTTGTGAAATTCTACCGTTTGGTGTATAGGTCTCCCAATGATAATGACTTCCAAAGATCTCTTTGATTACCTCAGCCCGAAAATAGAATCCCTCTTATCACAGTTTCGATCTTACGATATCTTAATTTTGAGAGATATTAATGTCCACAACTCCAATTGGCTTCAATTTTTATCTACCAGTAATTGCGCAAGTCATAGTGCAGGAACATTTGATGTAACCTATGATCTCACACGAAAGACTTCCGAACCAACCAGAATCCCAGACAACCCTAACCACATCTCCTAGATCTATTCCTTACAACGAACCCTCTTGTCTATAAAACAAGAGTACCTTTCCCACTTGCTCAATCGGCTCACTGCCTAATCGAAACAAATTGCTCTGTTCCCAATCCCACTGTTACTCAAAAAAGAGATAGTTTTAAATCAGCTAACCACTGGGAACTGCGAGATTTTTTTGCGACCTTTCCCTGTCGTGAGTATTGCTTTAAACGGTCTTCCTCTTCAAACACTGCTCTTCCAATACCCGAAGTTATCGCGATGGGTATGGAGTTATACATTCCCAAAAAACATAATCGTGTAGGTCATGCTCGTTCCCAATCATGGTTTAATAGGGCTTGCACTGATGCATTATCGCCAAAGCATAGACTCTATACCAAATAGAAATCAAATAAATCTGTCGAAAATCACGCCGACTGCATTGGCGCACGGAATAGTTGCAAAAGCATCATCATCAAGGCAAAAAAATACGTTTGAAGAACGTAAATGCAAGGAAATCGTCTCATGTCCTTTAGGTAGTCGTAAATTTTGGTTTTAGCTTAAGCCATCAGTAAAAATTTAGTACATCTTCCTTTCCTCCAATGATGTCTCGTAACGGAGCTGTAGTAGCTGATCCTGGTGACAAATTTAATCTTTTTGTCGATTAATTTGCATCAAATTCATGTCTCAATGATTCTTGTCAAGTTATGACGTCGCCCAAATCTACCCCATACGCTAAGAAACCAATCCACTTTCGAAACAATCTCCTAGAATCAATTATCAATAAACTTGACTCAAACAACGCCACTGCCCTGGAGATATTCCAGCTAACGTTCTTAAAAAATACTACCCCGAGCTAGTACCTATATTGTCCAAACTATTTACGATCTCTATGTCATCTGGAGAGTCTTCCTCATCGTGGAAGTTGCAAAATGTCCAATCTATTCCTAAAAAGGCCGACAAAACCGATCTCTCAAACTATCGACCAATAGTTTTCACTTATATTCTATAGAAAATCATGGAAAAAGCCATCAACCACCAACTACTTTCATTCTGGGGTCCAATAAACTCTCGACGACCACCAGTATGGATTCATATGTCACCCAACTTTGTAATACCACACTAGAGAGGTCCGGTGAAACAGTCGTAGTATCTTTAGATATTTCAAAGCCTTTTGACCAGGTTTGACCTATTTACCAAGCTCACCTCGTTCGGTTTATCCGATACGATTATCAATAGTATCTCCAGCTTCGTTGACAAGAGATGAATACGCATTGTCATCCTGGCTTCTTCTCGAAAGGAACTACTATTCACGCGGACGTATCCCAAGGATCAGTGATAGCGCCCACACGTTTCCTTTATATATATATATATATATATATATATATATATATATATATATATATATATATATATATATATAAGTGACTTATTTCCTCAACAGCTAACCCGATCCATTGCTTTGCAGTGGACAGCACACTACATAATAGTGATTCTCAACTTTCCCACAACAATAAGTCTAGTCAGGAGGTTAAAGTGAAAATGAGAGTGTCAGTCACGAGTGACTTAGAACGTGCCCTAGAATGGGGCAGGAATAATCTACTCACATTCAACACCGACAAAACCCAGTATTGCCTTGTGCTCCCCAATACGCACTTGATATGGTCAACCGCATCCAAAAAAGAGATGTAAAACCCTCTCTGACTTCTGACCTACAGTCTCTTAAGCATAGAAAAATAGTTTCGGTTTTTTATTTGTTCTATCGGTATTACCATGGCAAACCTGCCTCCTTAATACCGTGGCAGGTCATCTTCGCTAGGAACACTCGGTTTGTCCATTCATACCATTATATTACATTACACACTCCAAATTACATCTTGTCACACTAAACGGGAGCAATCTACACTGTTTCATACTGCGACCAAATGCTGGAATGCACTGCCCAGTTCCTGTTTTCCTCCAAACTTTGACTCAAGCAAATTTATGGTAGCCATTCATAAACACTTCTCGGTAGCCTAATAATATGCGTAAACCCTCCCAGTCTTCTTGAGTGCTTTAGCACATTAGGAAAATCTTAACCTGTTCAGGAATACTATAAGTAAAAAAACCAAGTCTCATCTGGATAAAAGATTTACCATCCTTCGGCACGAAACTTCTTTATTTCAGGTTTCCAAGAAACTATTTGGAGATCAGTTAGCATTTATTTTCCTGTAGTGTCCTATATAGTTTCGACTGAGTCAATTGTGGTTCAACAACGGCTTCTTTTAATAGTGCTGCTATTTTGTTGAGGGTAGGAATTTCTTTATTGAAGTAGAAGGATTTGATTTTTCTTCTAATGTAAACTTTTTTCCTTCACTTAAGCGTTGTTTTTTTTTCCTGTTGAGCAATCCTGTTCTTTCAAAACACCCTCTTTTTGTTATTTTAACAATCTGTATACTGTTGATTTCCCAACTCCCGTCATATTAGAACACAGTTCTACACTATTTGTCGGATTTTGATACTATAGGGCATTATGTAGATTTCACTACCGTTTTCAACCAAAACTCGAAAATAACTAAGCATTTTAAAATACTTGTTTTGAAATAACAGATGTTGTAATTGCATCTTAATGCACCCCTAATTAAGTGGGCCATATTTCTAATTTAAAGATAATTAGACAATAGTGTAACGAGTACTTTCTAAGCGTATACAAATTTTATTGGAATTTCCGACGATCCTCGCTATCCTGTACAATACCGCATTATCTGCTTCATTACAAATGACATTTGTATTAATTCAATATCAAAAATTTGGACGTAACTATCAAAGATAGAGCTGTCAATTCATTTCTTATTAAATGGAATATTAAATTGATTTACCTAAATTTAAAACAAACACGTAATAAAGATGCCACAAGCGGTTTCCCTGATGAAATTTGAAACACATTAAATGAATGTTAACAAACATTAATTGGCTTGATAAAAAAAAATTGCAGATTACTTAGACACGGGCTTAGATAATAAAAGGTCATAATTACAATTACAAGTACAAGAACATAAGAAACTGAAAAGTCAATGTATTTTATAGACCATATAGTATATACCTTCAATAAGTACGCCAATGACTTGAAGCACTTCTTATAAATTTAAGTTCAAGGAACGAACTAATTTATCTTTTATAGGTCAAATCCAAACGCATAAAATTCACTAAATGATAGTTGTGTACATAAATGTTATTAGAAGTATTTAGATTAGCGGCAGTAACACCAGAACAAATACTATCTGTTCCAAAAAAAAAAACAGAACGAAAATCCAACCGAACGAAAAGTAGTACAACAATTTTGATAGAAACACCACAAAAGGAAGAACTAATTGACAAATAGTACTTTACAAATTGAAAATCAGTAAAGTTAAATCGAAAATTGCTGAAACTAGTAGTTACGAACCCTAAATGAAAATAATATAGCAAATAGCTGATACGAACTAGGATTATGCAGAGACCACACACCATAGTTGTTTAGATTTAGGATACGTTCCTTCCTACATTTAACCAGATTACGTTGGTACTACTGAAAAATCAGTGTATAGTGATATTTTGTTAGGAGTATTGAAAAACTGTTTCGTTTAACGGAGACAACACCAGTTAATTGCAATGAATGATTTTCTACTTATTTACCACCTAAGACGCTATACAAGAGATATTATTGTTCGTAATAAAAGCATAAACGTAGATAAAACGACAACTTTGCTCTCGCAGTGCATATAGCTGATTTTAAATGTGCCTTTTTTACATATAAATGATTATGGATCACAACGGCTCTTAACTAGTAGTTATTGACAGTATTCGATCATCTTGTTTACCTTTTTTTTTGTTAGATAAGCGTTGTTATAAATTGTGAAGCAGCAGCTAGCAAAGTAATTAGAGCACTTTGGATGCGTGGTCAGAAAATTTATTATTTGCAGAAGACCGCTATAAATATTGGCAAGCACAAGCGTTTTTAGTAGTAACAGTAGGTGCCATGAATTTTCTAAAATAAAAACAAAAAGAATCAAATACGAAGCAAGGAGAGAAGCGAGCAGAAAGAGAATATTTTAAATAGCACGTATGTAAAGACACAGTTAGCTCAAAACAAGGAACTAAGTATCCAGTAAATAAAAATTCGTTTATTTAGTAACGATACACGATAACTCGGCTATGCCAAGTTGGCGACGTTACTCGGCGACGTCAATTTGACGGAAATATAATTTTATCAGATGGAAAGCAAAAAATCTGATATCGTAGAGATTCTTATTTTACCTTATATTATTATCATATTCATTTCATAATGATTACAAACATTACAATAATGTTACAAAATTTCTTTTCATATTGTAACGATAGTATGTCACTGTAAGGTTATATTTTGTCGATTATAATTGGACGCCTTCTGTAAGCGTCTCCTTTTTTTATGCCATTACGTCCGATTATTGGTTTTTCGTAGTCTGCATCATATGCCGCTTGAAACTCCTTTACATTTTCTATGAAGGTCCATAGTGTAGAATTTGCAATTCTAGAATCAAATGTCAATTGCAGCTTGCGATGACATGCTTCGTCGAAATTATTAGTTCTGTTTCTTCCATTTAAATTGCGAGAGTAAACGGATCAAATCGTTTTCGCTTGTAGTACAAAGTCAGGATCACAACTGTACGGCCCAAGGAGATTTCAGGAAGATAAAATTTCTGCTTCCGGTAAAACTTGTCATAGCGCCTGCTGAATCCCCAATTCAAAATCTACGCTGATGCTGTCCGGATTCAATCGTGGCCAAAGTTCTCTTATCACGTACAACAGTCGAAGATATGTTTACAGGCTCTCATCAGGCAGTAAACACTACAGTACCGGAAAAACTTCGTGCGTATCGTTTCTTGCTACAATGACAATTATTTGCGAGAAAAGTGGCAGACACAATAGGAAAGTGCCGTCTACAAGTAATTCTTTCATACTTACACTCTACGTTGAATGGTATTGTCTACCAAATACCAATATTTGTTGTGGACATGCACTCAATCAGAACCAGCCAGCAAGATATTTTCAAAATTGATGGGACTGTACTAGTGTAGCTAGTATTGTTGTGGAATCTTAATTTCCTCGCGAGTTTCCGCTGCTTTGGGCATTTTTATTCTTACTATCTGAATGGCCCACCTCATAACATTTGAGTTTGGGAAAATTGCTTTGAAGGCAGCCGTAACATTCCCCAAAACTTCATACCGTAATCGATGAAGTTAAACTTTGGCGTAAGTATTTAGGTGCGCAACAACTCAAAATATAATTAAAATCGCACACATTGTCACTACTTCAGATAGAAATCTGTAATAATTGGTACACGAACCAGGAATTTCCTTTCATACTTGTAAATAGTACGATAAATAGTTTGGTAGCGATGAGAAAGGTGATCAACATAAAGATACTAGCAATGAAGTACTTAAAGATTAATCGGTCATTAAGGTGATTTACATAATGATGTTAGCGTGAAGGTCGTAAAGATTAATAGGTGATTATCATACATAGAATGTGTAGAATTAAAAAATTTACGTACAAAGCATTATAATGGACAATGTAGTAATGATGGCATACTAGTATTGAGTGTTTCGTCGCCAATCCAGCCGCTGCCCAGTTTCTTATCGGCGACTTGGCATAGCCGAGTAGACCATTGCCAAGTTGGCATCGTTGAGTTTACCCGCTTCAATTTAATAAACAAATAAGGAAATCAAATTTTTAGTTACCCAAATGATCGTTTTACTCAATAATAAATGAATGTAAACTGTAGATATCTACCACTAATATTAATTTAGAAAGCGAGACATCAAAATAGATTAGTTTTAATTCTGCATGAAGCAGTAACACCCGAAAGTAAGTTGTTATTTGTAAACATTATTGTTTACTCAACGAAAAAGTTTTAAGTAAAACTAAAAGAAACGTTGGCCGTTGAGCTCAAGTGTGTATGTACTAGATTAACTAAGGAGTTATCAATTTTATCACAAACAAACCAATCCTCATGTGAAACTGCAACTGAACTTACATTAAGGTTCTTTATATATAATTCTAACTGACGTTGAGGCGCCAAAGACATTCTGATAAAAAAGTCACTGTCGTATTTTGTCAATGGAAACTGACAGTTAAAGCAAAGGAACAAACAAAGATTAACAGATATTATATACAAGTTATACACACATGTGAATGTAGAATATGTAAGTGATTTGTGTCAGTATTTGTTCATTTAGGTAACGTACATCTGGTACGAATAATCAAATAGTTTAGCTGAATTTCCACTTGTGTAAACAGGCCGTAGGTTGATGTTATATAATTAGTTATTGTAAATGGGTTGCTTCGAAAACCTGATGAAAAGAATATATTTGCAGACAAACCTGTTTCGATGTCCTTAAACAGATATAACAGCCAAAGGGAACCGGTAGTGTGTATATACTAGAGTGAACAGTTACAGGAAGTAGTTTTGAGCGCTTTACAGGCCGTCACCATGTAATTTTAGTAATTATCATAAAAGATATTTTTTAAAGTAATCACAATGGTATGACCATGTTTTTATCATCAGTTGTAGAGAAATGGTACAGAAAAGTTCAGAACAAGGTATTGTCCACATTGCATACATATGTCGATATGAAAAACTTTATTTCCGAGCCAAATTCGTTAAAAAAGGAATATATGGTGACCGTTACTCAATATAAACAGTGCGTTGGATTATATCTCTGTTAATTTTGGTGTAAACAGAGAACTCTAATGCACCTGTTTTTCAATTTAACACGTTTTATGAAGTAGGTTATCCCTTATCAAATTAGGTTCTAATTTTACCGCTAAATGCTTTTACGAAGTTGGGTTAATTTCAATATAGAGATAAGTACATCAAGATATATAACGATAAGTTAAATACCCACAAAATAGAAAATTACAATTTCAGTAACAAATACAGAATAACAATGATATACAAGGGTTAATGGAGTATATAAAGGTTTTACTAAAATTATTGTATATATTGCACAAAATTTACTAAACAAATTGTGAATGTGGACTAAAATAAGCGAAATCAAATTACACTCATCACATTGTTTTGTCAACTGCCATAATTATGGTTATTACTATTATTATTATTATGTTGTGTTGTTTCACTGTATAGTGCCATTCTTGATCCAAACCTCTAATTATTATTATTATTATTATTATTATTATTAATGTCTAACAAAATGTTACAATGAAAGAAAATCATAATAATTATTATTTTATTTGCTCTTTACAATATGCGCAGGAACTGTATAAGCATGTAATGTTAAACTGTCATAAAATAGATGATATTCCCTGTACATATCGAATTAGTAGATCAGTGTTAATACGATCATTCCATTCTGATTAGGTTATTTGTTCGATTCTCGTTATGGTCTACCCTGTATGAAATCCTTTCAGGGGGTTTTCTCATACACATTTACCGATTGATGGGATATCTGCCCCACAGAATCCTAACTCCATTTCTTCCGATCTTATCCTGACCGCACCTATCCTCAATCTCACCATGTACGTATGTTGTTGGGTATCCATCACTGTGGCTGAAGGAGCTTGGAAAGCTTAAGCAGCTCGTCTTTCCCAGTGGGAAAGGTATGAAATACGTTACGATTTCCTCCAATTGTTGAAATGTCTGAAATTTAAGTAGTTTAACTATTCATGGTATAATTGTTTTTGTGAATTCTCGTTGACATTTGCTCGTCATTGCAGAAGGGATTGTCATTCATTAAGGAGAACTCAATAGGCACTCTAAGTTTGAATGAACACTATCAACCTCCATCATAGCGTGTCCTTTTTCTAAAATATACCGCATTAGCTATAACCTCGTTTTTATTTTGATACGGGCATCCATCGGAAATAAGGATAATTTTCTTGTACTTTCACTTTCACTTTTGTCTATTTTACATTCCTCTGAAATGGGTAATACGACTTATATACTCGTTAGATGTTACTTTGCCTTCCCCTTCATGCCAAAAATACAGATGAACGTGCTTTGTGTTGAAGCATAGTGGTAAAGTTATGAATTGGAATCTTTTGGCTTTGATACTGTTTGGGTAATAGCAATTGAGGATAAAGGAATGCACTTTGCTCAACCATCGTAACAACAAGAGTTGTTCCAAATCAGCCAAAATTGCACTGTTTTGGTTTCTGAGCACTGCTCTTTTATTGTAACTGAAGCTGGTATCCTTGATCTTCACAAATTTCCTTTCTTAAATACAACACGTATGTCTTCCCTACGGTTAAATATAGAGATTTCTTCTTTCACTAAAGCTTTACAAACTACTTTCCATCGACAAGAGAATTTCCTCATCCTGAGTGGTTTAACACGTTAGGTTAAGTTTAGCTTGTTCGGAATGACACGATACACGATAACTCCAGAACGAAAATACCTACCTACTTAAAATTTTGTATTTCAGCTTGTTTTTATTTTTCCTGGAGCTGATTGGATTTTGGAGAAATTCAATGGCCAAGAGGAGCTGTTTTCGATTTTTATGAAATATTTCTGAAACAGGTGTATATTTAAAAGATATAAAAATACCAATACATAGACCTTAATTGTGTAGATTAATTGTGTTCTATGTCATTTTTGATAGGACGCGTAGTTTAGGTGAAAAAAATTCCGAAGGTACTTCAAATTTTTTCAATATCTGAATAATGATTAATTGTATGAGCAAGTTCTATATCAATAACTCATCTTTATATCTAGGGCAGAGAAAATTGTAACTGGTTTCGCATATGCTTTGTATTGCTCAAGGTACTCTAGTCTAAAGAGCAGCATGTTCCGGTAACCAATATAGATCTATCCGGATCAATTGAGGTTAGTATCTCGAATCGAGAAGAACTCAAAGAGTTATAGACTTGTAGTTAATTATAAGCGTTAACATCGTCTTTACAAAGGGTGAGCCGTGCGACCGGGACGAATTGTTGTGCGCTTACCACATATGGATGTGCAAATACCCAGATCCATCATCATCGTCAACAGAGCAGGAAGCGATACCGTCGCCGCTCGATCTACCGTTTCACCGAGCAGTTAGCGACGCATCACCGGCCGCAACCACACAGAAGAGGAAGCGGCTTATGAACACGAAAGAAGCACCTCCAGAAGGCGTCGCCCCGCTAGTTGAGGCTTAACTACCGGTACTGTCGACGTCCATCGCCTGTAGAGCTGTACGAAGCTGACGTCAGCTCAGAGCTGGCACTATTAGGTATCAATGTGATCTCTTGTTTTAGGATCAAGCAGCGAGGTCGAGCGATTCCACTCGTGTTGGTAAGATGACGTAGGTGCCACGGCGACAGAAGGGGACACGGTCGACAGTGGCGCCTTTTTCAACCCGGACCGGCGTGTGAGTCCGTGCGACAGCAAATGTAGAAGAGAAAGCGGAAGCACCTAAAGCGGCTACCGGCGCTCTCGACACCCTGACTACTCAATCCGTAAGGTGGCAGAGGCACTCGCTCAGGCGAAAACTGCGACTGACCTGTAGGGAGTGATCCTCACGCACGGTCAGGAGGTGGTTGCCCTTTGCAAGTGATCACACAAAGCTCCGACGCAAAGATTGACGCCCAAGGTTAAGTATGCAGCATCGATTTTTATGTTCTGTCTATCATTAACGTTTCTCCAACAGCACTTCATGCTTTGGAATACTAACCCCACAATCGTACTGTAGTAGGTACATTAATTAGCTACATTACATTAATATACTTGTTATATTTTATTTAGAATCATCGCTTTATATTTTTCGGAAGAATTTGATCATGGGAATTTTAGCATGTACTAAAAATATAACACTGTATGCCCAATGTAAAATAATTCCGAACTGGGTGAACTTTAAAAAAGGTGTGTTCTTAGCTAGTAAACTAGCAGAGATATTGCAAGAAACATTTGCGTAAAAAAAGACCACACAACGGGTATCAACATAGGTTCTATTTCCTAGAATTCATTTGCCGGTGTTGGAATATTTTACTTCGCTCAGCAGTTTTCAAGGTCCACGTACTTACATTTCTAGAAATTGATCAATATCTGGTTTGCTAGGTTAGCGATCCTGAAGAGGGCAATAAACTTTGCTTTAACTTAATAACCTTAAAGTGATTAATACACTTTGGTTTTTAGATTTTTAGGAATTCCCGGTTCAGGATGTCAAGGAACCTTGCGCTAAAATCCCTCCCTCTCTTGGGGACTGGTTCTGTTCCTAGATTTATAACAATGAACCATCATCCGGCACATATCAATAAACTTTGGTTTTCAGATTTATAAGAATCACCACGTGTGCCTTATCCATCCATTTTTAAAGAGCGATGGACTTGGAGGTTTACACGAACTGATTCTATTTTTGAATTTTTAAGAATTGTAATGAACTTTGATCTAGAAAATGATCAATGAGCTTTGGACTCTCCTCTAACATCTTGTTCTATTTTCAGATTTCTAATAAAAAATATAATACGACACCCCTAGAGGCCAATAAGCTTTGATCCTAAAATGGTCAAAGAACTTTGGCCTATCCCCCTTGCGTTTCCTGGAATTGAGGTCAATAAACTTTGGTTCTATTTTTAACGCACTCTGATCAGTCTGAGAATTGTAATATATTATCCTCACAGGTCAATGAATTTTGAGCAAGAAAGGTCAATAAAATGTGAGGTTCTCACGGACTGGTGTTATTTTCAGATTTCTAAGAACCACGTCTCTCTCTCTCTCTCTTTCTCTCTCTCTCTTTCTCTCTCTCTCTCTTTCTCTCTCTCCCTTTCTCCTATCCTTGACCTACATTTAAAGGTCAATCAACTTTGGAATTTCCGAAAGCTGTTTCTATTTTCAGCGCTCTAGGAATGGATACCCCAAAAAGTCAATAAACTTTGGACTTTCCACCCTCCAGGAACTGGTTCTAAATCTAAATTTCTTAGAATTGACACCTCTAGAGATCAGTGAACTTTGACCTAAGAAAAGTGAATGCGCTTGGCAATACCGCGAATTATCATAACATTGTATGACCTTTAGATATGGCATCACTGTAATATTGCCCAGGATCCCCATAGCCATATTATTGTTGTTTGTGAGCATGTACTTAATTGACATAGGGCTGATGTACAAGGTACCCAGATTGTGTAAGCAAACTATGTGAGGGAAGAGAGACACTCATCAGCAAGGTTTAAAAAGGAATATGAGAATTTCTTACTTATTAACCACCAAGACAAAGTAATTTATTTTGCGCTTATAATAAAACAAATTAAATTTAAGCTGTGTTTTAGATCTGTGAACAATTTTGCATATTAAATTAGTCCAAGTTTTAGTGGTAGAACCGAAATAGCCTATTGGCTACACTCTGAACTAATATCTTGAGATTTCTCAAAACAAAAACTTACAACCGCGCACTGTTTTTAGTCAAAGTTGCTTTGCAATTTTTTTCATTAATTAATTTGTCGTTAAAATAAATGGATGAATTCCTTTATTCCGTATAAGGAAGGAAAAAGGAAAAGACCATGCATGCCATTCCCCTTCCAAGCTACTTCAGCCATAATTATGGATTCCCAGCATACATACATACATTACGTATATATGCATAGAGGGATTGAGGATGGGTGTGGTCAGGATAGAATCGGAAGCAACGTAGTTGGGGTTCTGAGGTTGGGAAAATACTACCCTAGCATTCGCCTAGATAGTCGCACATGGTGTGCGGTAACGCAGTGACGGTGCCGTTACATTTGATAAACGTATAAAGCCAACTATGGAATACAATTTTAGTAAAGAATAACTTGATCCTTAATAAATTAAATATTGTTAAACTGCCTTAAAGATGAGAAATCAGAACACTCTCTAACGGCCGAAGGCTAACAGTGAAAAATGTCATACTCAAAGAGAAAATTAAAAAAAATTTAATCAAATTATGATGTAGGTGTGTATGTTAAAAGTGCCACAGCACTACAATATAACATATGTAGTTGAAATTAAAAATAAAATTAATATTTAACATTGTAGGAAATTTACTACAGTGTGTTTTCACTGTAAAATAACATCTACACTTATTAACAAAGCTATTTCTTTGTTAGATACAATTGGATTTTTAATTGATATCAATTTCCTATTTGTGAATGCTTTTATCAATTTCAAATTAAAGTTTTTTGCAATTTTACACATACATCATAATTTGACTAAATTTTGTTAAATTTTCTCTTTGATTATGACATTTTTCACTGTTAGCCTTCGTCCATTAGAGGGTGTTCTAAGTTGTCATCTTCAAGGCAGTGTAGTAATTTTAATTTATTGAGGATGTAGTTATTCTTTACTAAAATTGGATTCCACAGTTGGCTTTATACTGCAAACTGTTATATTAATAGCAGGCTTATGTTTGCGTTTTTACTTTTTCAAATTTCATAAATTTTTTTCAACGTATTAAACAATTCTAAAAGATTTTATTATTACTAAGGTCGATAACTGTGTTATCGAAACTTTTAGATTTATCGATAAATGCAAAAATACACCATTAAAAACCCAAAAAAAGCTACGTACTTTAAATATGTGTAATGAAAGTTCACATTTCCAAACTTTGTTAAATGTTTATAACGGTTTTTTTTTTTTGATAATCCGGTCTGCTTTTAAAAATTACCTACTATAATTGGTACTCGCATTCCTTTTGTTGGCTCTTTCTATTACTAAACGCTAGTACTAATATTTGTTTCATACTGCACTCCAGCAAAAATGTTCAATACTGAATGATTATGTCATTCTTTCTGCGCATAACTTTTCATAGCAAATTTTTGTGTTTTATAGGTTAACATAATTTATATTAATGACCTTATTATTGCAAATTCTAGTTAATAACTTACAGAAGGGATGAAATGGTTCAGAAAGTTGTCACACCCACATCTAAGACAAACATTACGCTAATAGCCATTACATCGAAGGGCTTCCGTTGAATTGAAAGTGCACGACACTTTGATTCTTAAAACCTTTTTTTTTTCGTGTAAATAGATAGTTTGATTGCGACATCAATAGACAAAGTGTTTCAAAAGGGGTTTGATAAATGGAAATAATTTAAAGAACGCAATAGAAGAGATAAAAATCTTTAATTGATTTAAGCTTTACACTTAACAACCACCATTTAACGACTTCATTTAACCCCTACAGCTGTCAATTACATACAGCATGAAGGGTGTTAAATATGAAACCATTAGAGCAGTTAAAAGCCGATCAGGACAACATGTATGCTTGAATCATACTGTGGCGTATGAAGAAATTACATTAGCCACCCTAAGACATCCTCTATCAAATCGCAATTTTTATACATAGCCTAAAAGTGTTTAATAGGGAACAATATAAAATTAAAAATAAAATATGTAATGTAAGTTAACTATATAAAAGGATTTAGATTTATTAACCTTCATGACCTTTCTAGATTGCAGGAGTTTTGGGTATTATTTGAATTAATACATTAATGCACTCGATAGTAAAAGCTCTGCTGTTTGTCCTGTTTGTCTTACTTAATGATGAAGTATAAACATTCCGCAATTTTTATTTTCTTTCATGCGATTGTAACAGTTCCACGTCATGTTTTTAAGATATCTCCATTCTTGTGTACAATTTTACCTGTATAGGCGGTAAACAAAGGAACATAGGATGAGGATGGTACTGATGCGTGGCGTCATCATAGCTCATATTAGGTAAAGTCCTGGCAAACCTAAAAGTGTTGCACGTGACATACGACGTAAAAGCAGTACCACTGTAATACTAATATTTAGAATTGTCATTAAAGGTAATATTCTAGGGTAAAATACTTCTATAAGTTGGCATCATCATAAATAAAATTACAATGTTGCAACCAAGACATCTGTCATTTATTGTCGTTTATTATTTTGTTTTTTAGTTCTATTTCGTATCTTACTCTATTTCGTTTTTGTGAAACTGTCCTTTTCAGAACAAATTTGTGATATTTTCCGTTGTGTGACCTCGCCTAATATGTGTCCCAAGCATTTAGGTATTCGTGAAAGGGAACTGGTTGATTCGTTAATAGATTTCTTTAAAAAAGAACGGGATACAGGGGGCCCTTTTATTCCATTGACTTTTGTAAGAGAGGTAATGTATTGTTTTATAATGTGTGTAGTTAATCTAATCGTAGACTTGTTGTAGCGGGTAGCTGTAGCTTCAAACGTCAATATTGCTACTGTTAGTAGAATATCGCAGTCTCTTAAAAAGCATGAAGTAGTTCAACCAGTCGATAGACCTCGTGTACACCCGAAACCCATCACCAATATTGAAAACTTCTGTCAGGATGCGATTTGAAATTTTATTTACAGAATGTATGAGAAATGTAAGTGGATATAAATTTATTGACATTGTAGCCAATGAATTTTTGTTTTATAGGCGAACATATTACCGTACACATTTTATGGGAGAAATTAAAAAGTGATCAACTTTTTGAAGGATGTCGAAGGTCTTTACTTACCATATTACGAAACATAGGTTTTCAGTAGAAAAAAAAATGATCCTCGAAGAGGTTTAATGGAGCTACCCGATATTGTTTTAAAACGAATGCGTTTCCTCAAATTGTACAATCTTTTGAAACGCGAAGGGTTATACGAATTTGTTTTTCTAAACGAAACCTGGATATTCCAAAATGGCACTGTTTGTCATTCTTGGCAAGATGACAATTTATAAAAGGGTTAAAGGTACAAAAGTAGATGGCAAAAGGCTGCTTCGAAATAATGTTCATGGTATAGTTTATTGTAATTTTTGTCATTAGATATATCGTTCTTCATGCTGGAAATAAAAATGGCTTTATACCCGGCGCGGAATTGATATTTAATTCAAAAACACCAAATTCCGATTATCACGGGGAAATGAACGATATAAATCTTTTACAGTGGTTTGAGCACGAGCTGTTAAAATATTTAAGTCAACCATCCGTTATTGTAATGGACAACGCATCATATCATAGCACTGTAGTTATCAAAATACCGACTTTTGTCCACGAGGGTGCTATTCAAGATTGGTTGACGGAACAAAAAATTCCACTTGACGTGCACTTTTTAAAAACCGAATTATTACAAATAGTTGTCGAGCACGTATAACGTATAATATTATTAAATCACTTTATGTATAATTGTAGAAACAAACCAACAAAACTATTTGTTGCGGATCAGCTGGCGGAAAAGTATGGTCATAGTACTTCGACTTCCTCCCTATCATTGCATGTTTAACCCGATTGAACATATATGCGGAGTCACAAAATCATATTATAATAACCACATAGGTAGGGATGGAAAATCAGTTGAAAATTGCTTAAATTATGTGGCAAGAAGCATTAGCGCAAGTGACACCAGAAATGTGGGACAACTCGATCCAACATACTTAAGGTCTTGTTCAGCAATGGTAGGATCGTGAAATAAGGTTCGATCATGGTGATATTGCACCTCTAATAATTCGTATAAATCAAAATGAATCAGATAGCGATTATGAAGATTAGTGATTAGTGATTAAGTAATTGAACATCGTGTGAATTATTTCTTTTCATCGACTGGTCATCCTAATAGTTATTTAAGGAATTTACTGTGAATTGTAGCAACTTTTTTCAGCGCAATTTGTTTTAATGAGTGTACAGTGTGTTCAAATGATACCTATTTGTACTTGGTATAAGTCGGAAATGTTAAATTTACTTTTTTTATAAATTGGACTTGTCTCGTAAATAATTAACGAAGAAATAAATAATTGCTCTATTTTATTTTTACATATTTAACATGTTAGTGCCATGGTCATTCTCGGACCAAACCAAGTAGTATGGCCACCGGTGGTCACGTAACAACCAAAATCGATCATGCCTACCGGTAGTCTCTGCAGCCTCTTTGAAAATTAAGATGTCCATTAGTGCGTGGGCAAGTGGGGCTTAACATGTTGCAAACGCACACTGATACGTTTAGTCCCTTTGTTGTAACCGTATTTGTCATTCACATAACGATAATTTCAGATTAAACAAACAATTAAGAAACTTTTAACTGCTGATTTTTATTCCTTAGATGCATTTTGTGAGCACAATTTTAAATAAGTTAAAATTAATTTATTAGTCACTATTTTATATTTTATTCTGTAACTTTGACACGTGTAAATGGATTAATCCCATAATCACACAAATAAACTAAGAAATCAATTATGATTATCCTAAAGGAACTGTAAAGAACCATAACTTAAAATAACATAATCCATAACAACACTGTTGACATTTTATCATACTAGTAGCGTGCAACTCTTTTTGCCCTGCCCGAACTTTATTTCACAAATAGAGTATCACTTTCAATGTCAAACTACTAGAGCGCTGGTGATGTAGTGGTAGGAGTCGTCTTCCACGCTTTTGGTGCGGGTTCGATTCCAGAATCGTGCATTTTTTTTCTCTTAGCTAACAGTAATTTTGTTTATCTAATCTACTTCTGTTAGGTTATTGTAGTTTTGTTTATCGAATCTAATTATGTTAGGTTACAGTAGTTTTGTTTTTATTATCTAAAATAGATGTCGTCACACATCGGCACCATCCTCATCCTATGTTTGTTTGTTTACTGTCTCATGTATTATACACTCTAATATATTGCTGAAAATTAGTTTTCGCACAAAGGTTCTTCAATAGTGAAAGTACCTTACTCATTTATCATAAAAAATCGGAAAAAAATATTGTATGAACCACTCGCGTGGTTAGATAGATAACATTCACTTACGACAACAAATGGTGTCGAGTTTAAATATTTACAATAAATACAATATATATATATATATATATATATATATATATATATATATATATATATATATATATATTAATTGTATTTTATTTAAAATTAACTTTTAAAGTACATACAGTAAAAGATTAACTCGAGTGGGACTTGAACCCACGACCTACCCTTTGCTAGAGTGGGGCTACCGAGGAGGCAAGTCACAATCGATTCAAGCTTGAACTGTATGTACTTCACTAGTTACGATGTATTATAATTTTTATACACGGAGTGAAGGATCACAGTCAACTTTTTGTGAATATCAAGTGAGTCCGCAATTCGCTAAGGTTTCACACATGACAACACGTGACTGATTGCTAATTTTTATTTGCTGTATGCAACAGTAATAGATAACTATAGAAATTGGTTTAGTGAACACACAGAAGTTCAATTTAATAATCATTAATTGTATTTTATTTAAAATTAACTTTTAAAGTACATACAGTAAAAGATTAACTCGAGTTAATATATATATATATATATATATATATATATATATATATATATATATATATATATATATATATATATGTAAATTTACAAAAGCGCCAATGTATGTGGTTTATGCACGATAGGGTGCCCTCTCACTTCTATCGTGAGGTACGTGCCATCTAAACAATATTTTTCCAGAAAGGTGGATAGGAAGGGATGGATCATGTCAATGGCCAGCTCGTTCGCCAGATATCAATCCATTAGATTTTCATTTTTGGGGCTATTTTAAAAATTTAGTTTACAGTACACATGTAAATACAAGAAATGAATTAATTGATAGGATACGTTTTCACTGCGAACACATCCGAAATAATCCTGGAATGTTATTCCAAGTACAAAGATCTAATCTTAGAAAACTGAGGAAATGTGTGGAATTAAGGGAACCCATATTGAACATTTGGTAATTTTATTATACCGATTTGACTTTTTATTATCGTTAATTTTTTGGTTACTCGTTACATTAATCTGTTACACTGGAATGTAGTTATTCATTTTGATGGTTTTTGTTGTTGGTTTTTATTTTTGTTAAATTAAGATGTATTAGTTTTCAATAAAGTGTTTTTAAGGTCACCACTGTAAAAAATGAAAGTAGTAAAAAAAATTTTAAAGTTTATTTTTATAAATGTACATTTTAAAAAATGGCCAATGCGCCAATTGGTGTGCAGTACGATGTAAAATTGCCCGTATTTCTTGAACTGTTACTTTTATCGAGATGTCACAAGAGGACGTTATTTATGAAATTTAATTGTGGCGTTTATCAGTGAAAAAAGTTATATTTAAAAAAAAATTGCTGCATCAACCACTGATCTTAGTCCTTATCTGAGTTCACGGGTCTAGTGCAGACTTGTTTATGACGCCACCAAATGTGCATTTATGGTGTTTATAAATGGTTAAAATTGTATTAATTTCCAATAAGTCATTGAATATTATTAAATTAAATCAAAAACAATTTTTAATTCCCAACTTTAGAGCCTAATAATTCGTTAATGAAGGGCTGAAGGCAAAAATTTTATATGAAGTACTACAATCCTTTTTAGTACCTCTATCACGTCCCAAGTCTTCGGTACAAACTCCGGAGACACCCTGTATATACACAGGGTGTCTAGATCTATCTACGTTCTATGGATACATCTGTTATTATAAAAGCTAGAGGATCGGTTAAATCAGCAAAGTTGGGCAGAATTAAAAGTAGAATCTGATGCCGATGAGAAAATGTAACAATTTTGTCAGCCTACTGAGATATTAAAAAATAACAAAAACCTCCCATATTTTCAATCGCTCATTCACGTAATATTTAAAATAAAAAAAGTTTAAATAACGAATATCATACTTACTTTTAAGCTAAATATGATAAATTGGTAGAAATTTTCTTTGTGTTATTATGTTTTGAGGTACGTCGCAAACCTACTTTTTTTAAATGGCAATCATAGGTCGCTATGCACTCATTTAATTAACTATTTTTTCTGATTTAAAAAATGTATGTATTGCCATATTTTTTATCTCTACTTATCTCTAAATTTATAAACAAATCATATTTTTTATCTATTAAGCAAAATAGCATGTACCATGAAACCGAACCAAATGTTATCGTACCAATAAATTGAGAAAAACCTACTTAAAATAATTTTAATAAAATCAGCATCAATTTGTACTATTAACGAATTAAAATGGAACAGAGTGTAACAGAATACATAGAAAAAATATTATGATAACAGTAACAAAATAATTTTAATTCTAAAGTCATAAACGGTCTTCAAAATGTCCTCCATTATTTTGTACACGTCTTAACATCTTCCTTTGTATTATTAAATTATTTTTTTTAAATGGCAATTATAGGTGGCTATGGACTCATTCAATTAACTATTTATTTCTGATTTAAAATACGTATGGTATACCATACCTTTATCTGTCTTTTAACTCACAGTTTATACAAATTCAACTTTTATTTATTAAGCGCAAACGCATGTGCCATGAAACCGAAGCAAACGTTATCCTACCAATAAATTGAGAAAGACCAATTTAAAATAACTTTAATAATATCCGAGTCAATTTGTACTTCTAACGAATTAAAATAGAACTGACTTATAACAGGATAAGTAAAAAAAAATATTATGATAAGGGTAAAAAAATAATTTAAACCCTAAATTCATAAAAGGGTCCCAAAATGTCCCCCATTGTTTTGTACACATATCTGACAACGTCTTAATATCTCTCTTTGCACATTTAATAAAGTTCTGTGTCGGCTTTGTTGGATAGTAACTTGTATTTTGAACACTTCCAAATCCGAAAGTTTGTGTCCTTAATTGCTCCCCATAAAAAAAAATTCAGAAGACTTAAGTCGAGAGACCGCGGCGGACAAGTAATAGAACACGGACTCCATGTCCAATTATTAAAACGTTTTTGCAAATGGTTTGACACAATTAGTGCGTTGTGCGCTGGTTCACCGTCGTGCTGAAGGTAACCCAGATTTTGAATGTAATTCAATGGAAGATTACTTCTAATTCGTTTTATAGAAAGGATAGGTATCGCAGAATTTAGATTCTGCTCATAAAAATATCGTCCAAGAATATTGTCTCGCGAATACAGCACCAGCCATTAACTGAAAAAACAGGATGATTCCTTCTCTCAATAGTAATACGAGGATTTTCTTGCGCCCATTGAATATTGTTTCTTCTATTAAACAACCAGTTGTTGGAAAATTTGGCCTCATCCGTAAATGAAATAACCATCTTCCAAAATGCGATACCTTTTGGTAGTATACAAGCATTTCCCACATGCGGATAGTATGGTTTAAAATTATTCTGTTTTAATATAAGATAAACTTCATGTTTAGAAGTGTTGCACTCATATGCAATTTCAGAAAGAGATGTAGTTGGTTTAAAATCAATGTATGCTAAAACACGTCTTCTGTTTCCACATTGATTTTATTTTGCACATTTTTAGGTTTAAATTTGATTCCAGATAATGGTCTTGCATCTGATTGTTTCCATGTACGTTTAATAGTATCATTCAGACGCAGCATTAGAATTTCTCTTCGACACGTAATAGCAGAATAGAATACCAGTTCTGTATTCATGAGGATAAGCCATATTATTACAAACTAGAAAAATAAATATTGCTATTCACAAGTAACGACGTATCGAAATAATAACTACTTTGACATTTATTCTTAGAATAATTGGTAGTGTTTGGGTTTCGTTTTTTATAAATTGTGAGATAAATAGAGATAAAAAGTATGGCAAAGCATACATTTTTGAAATAAAAAAAAAATAGTTAATTGAATGAGTCAATAGTGACCCATGATTGCCATGTAAAAAAAGTAAGATTCGGACGTCGTCGCTCAAAACATATTAACGCAAACAAATTTTCTATCTGTTTATACTTTTTAGCTTAAAAGCATCTACGAAATGCGTTTTTGAAACTTTTTTTCTTTTAAATGTTACATGTGTATTTGTATAATCAGTGAATGAAAATATGGACGATTTTGAGTATTTTTCTAATATCTCAGTAGGTCCTCAAAATTGTTACATTTCCTTATCGGCATTAGATTCGTCTTTTAATTCTCCCCAATTTTATTAAATTAACCGATCCTCTAGTTTTATAACAACAGAGTTACCCATAGAAAAAACCGTTGACAATCATTGTATTATAAACTTTACCTTAAGATGGAGCATGAAACTCAAAAATTTGATAATATACAGGTTGTTCTATTTAACATTAGGTTGTTTATAGCTACCTCCGGCATAACCTGAAGTGATATACAGGTAGTCCAATAAGCGCGCGTTAGTCAATAGTTACTAAACCGTTGTACCTATGGAAAAATTTTATTAACAAAACTTATGTTTTCTTTGCAATAACTTAAAATTATTCTGAAGAATACAGGGTATACCAAAAGAGAATAACACCAAAAGAACATATTTTGCTTAAGCGGAATATACCTTTTTTTTATGTGACAATTGAAATGATTTATATCCTTGGAGAATACTTAAAGAATTGTCTTCTGGCATCCAGGGCGTACGGTAAGAGTTTTCCCGAAAGAACACATCCAGATCCCAAATCATTTCAAAGGATAATGAACAGATTTGGCAGGATTGGGAAAGTTAAGTATGAGGTGAATTAAACAATGAAGCCAGTGCTAAATAAAGAGAATGAATTTAACGTTGTCACATCTGTTGTAGAAGACCCACATAGTAGTATACCAGACACAAGTGGTTTGTTGATCTTAGGTCAGACTTCTGTGAGCAGAATATGTTGAATCCATATCGTATGCAAGTAAATAAAGCACTTGAAGGACATGACCTCCAAATAGCATATATTTCTGTAATTGTGGTCTTGCTCGAATTGGAGAAGAGAAACAGTTTTGTAATATTGAGTTGTTCATCGATAAGCCGACGCTACACCTGTCATGTCAACAGGTATAATTTATATTTCTACGTCGATGCCAATCCACATTTTATGAGAACTCTTGACCAATAACAGAGGTGGAGTGTAAAGGTATGATGAGGAATAAGTTCAGACCACATAATACGCCCTGTTTTTTGATGGACACCTCAATGAGAATATTTTTCCTAATTTCTTAAACGAAGATCTTGACAGTTTGCTGAAAAACATAACACTACACCTATTGAGAAGGATGTGGTTGTAGTTAGTTTCAGCATTGAAGTCGGAAATACTCTGGATGTAAAATTTTTAAGCAAATTGATAACAAGAGAGGGAGCTGTTCCGTGGCCTCGATGGACACCACTTGATTTTCTCCTATGGGGATACGTTAACGATCTGATCTACGAAACACCTGCTTCCCCCCTCCTCACATACACACAGCAGCAAACATGCAGAAACAGATAAAGGAACCATTTAGTTAGTCAGTGATTCCTTTGATGTTACGAAATAAAAATAAATCATTAACCGCCAGGTTCAATATGTGTTCACAACAAAGTGATAAAGTGTTTCAACATCTGATGACGTAGTTGTAGCGTTTATGTTAATTAATATGTGTTACGTTTAATAAACCTTTATTCAGAATGTTTTTCTTATTATTTAAATACGCGTATCGTATTTAAATTTGTTATGTAAAAAGAAGTAATATTATTATGTTAACAATTAGCAATTGTTTCGATTCCTTGTCTCATGTCGTCTGCGAGTTAGCGAATTTGATGTGTAAAGTTTTGGAGAAACCTTAATGTCTCAAAAGCAGATTGGGATAGATACGTTAAACGGTATTTTGTCAAATAAGCACACTGTTAGCTTTCCAACGGTAAAATAATATACAGGGTGTTGTATAAAAAAAATTAAATTTTGGACACCCTGCATGCAAAAGTAAAGATTTGAAGGTTTGAAAAGAGTTACTTTGAATAAATCTTTAAAGAAAAATTCATAACTCGACAACACTGCATTTGACAATCTTGAAATTTGTAACGTAACATACAATATTTTTTTATATCAAAGAATGAAAATAGATACATAGTTGGTTATTTTGGCTCCTTCAGTGTGATTCACTAAGAATGGGTAATCTCTGAACTACAGATTGTAAACACCAAAATATTAACATTAAGCCTAACATGCCTTATAAAAACGTTGCTGGTTTAAGGGATACAGGATGTTCAAAGGGAAAATTTTATTTTAAGATTTCTCATTAACTTTAGTTTTAACAGCATGAATGTAAAATTTGGTAGTTTTAGGCTTTCTGGCATGAAAAATACGAATTTGTAACTTGTCTTGTGACTGCTCATAGAGGGAGTTAGTGAGACCCTGTTACTTCAGTGAATTAGATCATATCTTCTTTGTCCCTTGAATAATGGTTAAACTAATTAAAAAATTTGAAAACCCGTTTAATTTTACATAAAAAGGTTACTCTTGTTCAATTTATCTAACCATATATGTATTTTTCTTATTCGCTCTTTAAAAGATCTGTGTTTTATTTATAAAAATTTTATTGTTTTAACTATTAAAGTGAGCGAAGTGACATTAAAAAATACAGGAATTAATAACGACAATCGCTAACAACAACAAACAAAATTTTAAAGTAAATTTTCGAAATGCCCACCACCAACCTCAATACGCTTTGCAATGCGCTTCCCTAAAGACCTTTGGATATTAAACAAAACGTGTCTATTATCTTTAATGGCATTCGCGGTTTGTTGTATTCTTTGCTGCAACATGTCGATCGAAGTATTTTGTTCTTTATAAACTATTTCTTCCATGTGTGACCATATTGAAAAATCCAATGGGTTTGTCTGGCCCCTTTAATGTCCAAAAAAAGTCCATTCGACGGCCAAGGATGGGGAAAATTTTGATTCAGGTATTGCTGCACAGGCAGAGAATAATTTAGTGGCGCCTCATCCCGCATAAACCACACCTCACGGCGAGTGGAAGATCTTCTAGTAGCTCATTTAAATGTTCTTCGAGAAAGTTTAAATGAATAAGTCCATTTAGATTAGACGGAAGTTCAAAAAGTCCAATCAAGAAACCAGATACTACACCACACCTAATGTACCCTTTAAATTCATTCTCAGTATCCCACGAACTATTGGTTTTCCAATTAAGAACTCTTCGGCTAGCGGATGTCGCCTCATCAGTGAAGAGTATACTATCAATAAATATTTCCTAGCTTATCTTGTAAAAATTGGGCAAATCGTAAGCGTGCTTGTAAATCTTGAGGTAATAAATTTTGGGCAAGAGTGTAGTAATGTTCCCAAACACGAATTAAAACCTCGTCTTCTTCATTGACATTGATTATTTTCCTCACGCCATTGTGACTCTTAGGACGAAAAGACCCTGTGACGCCTAGGCGGTTGGAAATAATTCTAAACAGTTTTGATTCGGATACAATTGTAAATATCTTCGGGCCGAGGCTAATCCATTATAATTTGACTGAGCAAAACAACAAATCATATCACGCATTTCACCGTTAGAAAAATTGTTATGCCGTGGCATTTTTTGGTTAGTAGCCACTATTTTCACTCAAAATACCTAATTACTAAATTTAAATCAGAAAAAGGGTGACAATTTATTACTAAATACTTTTTTTACCGAACTCAAATTGACTTAAAACTTATTGATACATGAATTTGACAAATGTTGACACAAGCCTACTTAATAAAATAAATAACACAACATTTGTGGCTAAGGCAACTTTTATTAATTAAAAATTTTATAAGACACTGATCTTTTTAAGAGCGAATAACTCAAAAACCGATAGAGCTATAGTCTGTACAAACCTCTAAATTCAGTACGGGTTCTTATGGAGTAACCTTCTCTTTTACTATCTTTAGTCGTTTCTAAATAACGGTATCCTTGTTCTTCATAGCGATGTTGTCAAACGTAAAATGTTATTTAATAACAAATCAATATCAACTCCGTGCATTGTCATATTTATTGCTTGTTTCTTCTACGATATTTATCAAATTAAGCTAACCCCATTTATTAAAAATCGTTCTTTTAGAACGCCTACATCTCAGATAATGATGAATCATTTCTATAATTGTATGATTGAGGTTATTTTGTGGAATTTTGTGTCATATGGAGATGGAAGCTGAATGTGGTTTTGCAAACATAAAACGATAGAGTGGAAAACACTTCAACTGTAAGGAGAAATGCCTCATTATGAATGTACTTAATTATTTCTTGGCCATAATGAATGCGAGTGCAGCTGTTACAGAATTCAGCAAAGCTTTATGTTGCACAGAGCGTAGTATCTATGCTATCAAAAGGAAGACCAAACCGGAGCAGTAGCTAGTCCGAAAAAACGCATAAAACGAAAAGGTGCACAACTCAATGATCGTCTTCATGTATATGACCAGAATATATAGTCAATTATTCGAAGTGAAGTGCACAATTTTTTCATCGAAAACATTCCACCAACGATCAATAGTATCCTTTCTTCCGGTGATCTACCAAACTTTTAACGAAGTACACTACTCAGCCTCTTGAAAGATATGGGTTTTGAGTTTCAAAAGATGCGACACAGGAGAATCCTTGTTGTACGTGATGGCATTATAGGATGGAGGCATAAATACCTAAGATGCATCAGAAACTTCCTAGAAGAAGGTAAAATAATGCCGTATTTCGCATAATTAACAATGTTCACTTTTTAGGTAAATATATATTTTATACACCGATGGATCGTGAGTTAACGTGGGGCACACAGTTAGTAAGGAATGGTGTGACAACACTATTGAAAGTGGTTGGCAGAAATTCGTTCGAGGGCGCAGTATAGGTTTAAAATCAAAAAATTCAAAGTGGTCTTCGACCACGATTTGTCTAAGTTCATGATGGTGGTTATAATGGTTCTATTCCTGGTACGGAAACTACCTTCTTTTGTAAAAAGAACACAGCCGATGTGTACAATGAAATGAATTCAGACACTTAATAGAAGTGGTTTATCAATCCAAATATACCACCAAATTCAATTATCGTTATTGACTATGCTTCTTATCACAGCAGGAAGGTAGATAAGATTCCAACAGTGGCGTGGCGGAAAGAACAAATAGTAGACTATATTAATAAGAAAGAAATGGTCATTGAATACAACATGTTGAAGCTAGACTTATTGGCGACTGTAGCACAAGGGAGACATCTATATGACAAGAATAAACTTGAAATTATGGCACAAGAAAGAGGGCATGAGGTTCCTCGTGTGCCTTCTTACCACTGCGATTTAACCTCAATAGAAACGGTGTGGGCACAAGTCAAACATCGTATTAAAATGAATAACAAGACCTTTAAAGTTAAATACATGGAGGAATTAATAAAATTTGGTTACGAAAAAGTGATGATTGAAAATTGGCAACATTACATAAGTCATGTAAAAATCGTTGAAGGTAAGATGTGGGTAGCTGATAACCTTCAAGGTGATATTGCAGAGTTTATAATCAACCATTATCCGAAGACCTAGAAATCGATATGTACTGAAAAACAAAAAAATTACTAAAATACGAGGTGTGGCTAGTAAATCAAAATAAAATGTTTTTCAGCGTCAGTCTCGTTATTTAATAGACGCACTTCCTATATTATATTACAATAGAAATAAATTACGCAGCTATAATCAAACCTTAATAAAATTGTTATATTGTTTATATACTGCAAACTGTTTCAGTAGGCAAATGATAAAGTTACCATTTACTCATGCTGTTGCTTATAGAGCTTCTTTCACAATCCCATGTACAGGGTAATCTATCCCATCATATTGCCATGTAATGTACCCCTACATTACATACGCCTACTTCGCTTTCCTAAAAAATACAATTCAAAGATGCAATTTGTATAGATTAAGGGTAGAATTTTTCGGTACATTCATAAGTACATTAGATTGCAAATATTTTCTTTAATTTTGAGGTTAGAAATTGTGTCTCTCGTACCGTAGGTATAGTATTATTATAACCGTAATACGGTATTATAAGTGCAGTAATTTATTGGTATAATAAATTTGGCACCCCTGCACTGTTCTTCCATAAGCACCATACTGAACGTAGAGGCCCCATACTGAATTTGGCGGTTTGGTCGCGCTATAGACAAATTGAACAAGAGTACCTTTGTAAAATTGAACGGGTTTGCAGATTTTTATTTTAACCATTATTCAATAGACAAAGAAAATATGACCTAATTTACTGAAGTAACGGGGTGCCAGTAGCGCCCTCTATGGGCAGTCACAAAATAAGTTAAAGATTCGCATTTCTCATGTCATGAAACCTAAAACTACTAAATTTTAGTTGCATGCTATTAAAACAAAAAAGTTGTTGAGACATTTTAAAATAAAATTTTACCTTTGAACACCGTGCATCTCCTAAACCAGCAATATTTTTATAAGGCATGTCGGGCTTAATCTTTATGTTGTTGAAAGATCGCCCATTGTTAATGACTCACCCTTCATATAGCCTGCAAAGGCTTCATTTGCCATATAAAGAACTAGGGTATTCCATTTAAGAAAGATATAGTTTTTGGTATTACTCTCTTTAGGTGCAGCCTAAATTCTTGACGATTAGACGAAAAGGGTGCCTGCATTTCAAAAGGTAAGTGTACAAAATTTCATTTAAAAATATTCCATGGTTTGTGAGAGTGAGACAAAAAAGGTGTATGCAAATATAACATGCTAAAAAATAAAGCAAAGATTTAACACTTGTAAATAATAATATGATTTTCGACATAACTTAGCCCAACTGTGATGAGGTAGTACATAGAAATAAATAAAATCTTTTTTGACATGACAGTTATCAATGTAATGATACGAGCAACTCGCATAACTGACTTTGACTGGGTTTAATATAGTTTAGCATATAAAGTGTAAAAGCTTTTCCCAAAGGTTATGAACTTTAACATATATGTATGTGGGAAAAGCGATTTGTCAATAAATTTGGTATTAGTAAAAGCATACTTGTTATTACAGTGGTCACATAATGTTAATTCTAAAATTAATATTATATACATAACTTTAACTTTGAAATTGTCATTATGTGCATAATTAATCATCTAATTATTATTATGCACATAATTCTAATTCTAAATTATTATTACGTAGATAATGTTCATTCTGAATTATTATCTTCATACTAATTTCTGTAATAAAATCAAGTACGATAAAATCCATGTCTAGCAATAATATGCTTTTTATTTTGCATTTTTATTATGTACATAATGATAATTCTACAATTACTATTATGTACATAATTTTCTTACGAAACATATAATTCTAAATTTTGATTTATATGTTTTTTATTTTATTTTCTTTTAAAACTTTAAATTGTGTATGTTTTTGGTACATAACGGTATGATGGGAGGTCTATCGTTAAACCAAAATTGTATTTATAATTTTATCTTAAGGTTTACGAGTTTGCAACGTCTTCTATAAAAATTTCATAATCGTAGAAAATTATGTTCCAAGATTTTATGCAGCTAGTTTGTATTAATAATTAATTAATACGTGGTATACAATCCGGATTTTACACGCATAAAATCTAAATTATTAATGAATTTTCTTCTGAGTCAAGCAACTCAAAAATTATTATCAGGTGAAACTACACAAGTTAATTTTATTTTGCTACTCGCGATACACTTCAATTTAGTTAAACACAATTACGGGTTTAGTGAGCGTTTACAATCTTTATTTGCTTATTTACAAAATATTGCAAAGTTATTGTGTGTACTATTTAAAATTGTCGATTTGCTGACTCCCCTTTCCTTACACCATCTGCATAGTCTTCCCCCCTCTTGTCTTCTCCCCCCTTAACTGTCTTCTTCTTTTCCATATTTCTTCTATCCAATTCGCTCCCCTTCATCCCTTCTCCAATATTTGTTCACCCCTTCTCCGTTTCCACATCTAAATCTCGCTATCATTTTCCTTCATACAACACCACACTATTTATTAGTTTCTTAAGTAGATTCCTTTTCTTTAAGTCCATTCCGCACAGTCTTTCTCCTTCACTCCACACTTGCCCTATTAATTTGTTGCCTTCTCTCACTCGTTTTTGTATAGGCTAGCCATCTTTGTTGTTTTGTCTCATTGTATATCCCACTTCTCCCTTCTCCCTTTTCCTTTTTCCTCCGCGTTTTCTCAATACCATTACCTTAGTTTTGTACACATTTACTTCCATACCTTTTCTTTTCAAATATCTGTCCATCATTTCCAACATTCCCTTCATTTAATTTTCTTTCTTCGCTATTAGCGCTGTCATCTGCGTATGCCAGCGACGACATTTTGCTGTTCTCCACCACCACGCCTCCTTATTGATGTCCACTTAATATCTCCTCTAGATCTACTGTGTATACCGCGAACAGGCTTCAGCTCAGTGGGCATCCCTGCCTCAGCCCCTTGATTGTTAAAAATCCTTCACATAATTCCCCATTCATCTTCACCTTATTCCTCGGTTGTTCCATTGTTTCCGTTTATCTTCTTTTACCTCATGTATTCCCACAACTTTGGCCTGTACACCCTATCAAATGTGTCTACTAGGTCTATGAACACAGCTACCATTTTGCCCCTTTTCTTTTCTAATTCCTTATTTGCCATGTCTTTCAGTATGTGTACATTGTCTATCCTTCCTCTTCCTTTCTTAATCCTGCCTGTCCATCTGGTAGCAGTTTCTGTTCTTCTGTTTCCTTCTATAACCTTCCTTCCGGTACGGTCGCGTATATTTTGTATGCCGTGTTTAGTAATGTGATATCTCTATAATTTGTCACTAGATTTTTGTCCCCCTTTTTTTGCGCTGGGCATGTATGTCCTTCTCTCCACCTCTCCGAGAATCCTTCTCCTCTCCATGTTTTGTTTAGTATTTCCTCCATCCTTTTTGCTACCTTATCTCCTCCATATATCCACTCCTCATCGTGTATCCCAACTTCTCCTGCCACTTTATCTGTTTTCACCTTTTGTATTGCCCCTGCTACTTCCTCTTCTTTTATTCCGTCTCTGTCTTCCTGTGTATCATATATATTCCTACATTGTCTTCCTTCTCGTTCCTGCATATTCTCCTCCTCCAGTACGTTCCTGAAATATCTCTCCCACTCCTTCGTTTGTTTGTATTCCCGTTTGTGTCCATCTTCTCCCCTTTTCTTTCTTTAAATATTTCCATACGTCATCTTCACTCTTTATACTCTTAATCTGCTCTTCCTTTTCCTATTTGTTTTCTTCCTTTTTATTCTAACATGTTTTTCTCTATTTCTTTACTGCTTCTCTATATTCCTCTTTGCTTACTTTCCCTGTCATCCACTGTCTTAGTATTTTTCTTGCATTCTCTTGGTTTCCTTGCATTCTCGATCCCACTATTACTTCCATCCCATTTTCTCCCCCTTCCATCTTTTAAACTTGACTTTCTCTGTTCATTCCTCCATTTTATCCGTTTATCTATTGACACAGTTTCGATGACAAATTTGGATTTGCCTAAATTATTATTATACTATTGTTTTTTTTCACATTAATTGTAGGGTTTAACTTACATTTTACTAAAATTTGATTTTGCTGATACCTTCTAAGGCAATAAGATAGGTATGTACCGTATAATTTAAATTGTAGTTTGACGTAGAATCTGCTTAGTGTTACTCTCATTGTTGTAATTTTGAATATTTTTAATGGTACATGTGCAAATGAATACGAAGTAATTACGTTTAAAGACCGTCTTAATTTGTCTTAATACTAACCGTTTTTTAATCATTTGTATAATTTTTTTGTATGTCGAACGGTTGCTTTTTTTGAATTAAATCCGTCAACACACTCGCATGACTCTTTTGTTCTGTAATTTTTGGTGATAAGTTGGTTGGCAAATACATTCCTGGAGGAAAATGAACTTTAAACGAATCTTGGCACCCACTGAGTGAATCATAGAGTCACATTCGTACCCTCCCTCCTTTTCTGAGTTGAACGGATTTTCCCTTTTATACCACCATCGCCAACAACCGTATTGTAATAAAACGTTATTAGCAATAATTGGCTTTATAATATACATAATTGCTTTCTCATATGCTTATGTATAAAGAGAAAGCTGTAGTACCGGGTATTTCACGATGAACCACACGGAGTGTAGCGTTTAGACGTCACCGATTTTCTAAATCATTTCAATGCAATATGATATAGGATCATAATGCGCACATTTTAACAATTATTTCCATTTATATGGTGTACCAAAAAATAGTGGCGCATCAAAGTTATGTTTTTTTAATGGAACACCCTGTATATTTTTACATATTCAAATTTAACAAGTAAAATAAGCTTAAGTTGCTGTTACACTGTATATACTTAAACCTTACTCTTTTAATCAATCAATTTTATCACTTGATACCCCGTACCATAGTACAATGATAAAATAACTATTGGTTACTATGAATAGTCAATATAATGGGCTATCAAATCCAATATCAGTTGTTAGAGGAAATCTATACAGGGTGTTTAAAAAAATAATCCTTTTCGTTCTTATTTAAATATAATTAACTTGGTTAGTCCAAATGGAACACCCTGTATATTTTTTCTTTCCATAATGAACAATTTACTTATCTTTCAAACTGTACTAGGTTTTTCTATACCTAAAATCAATGGTTTCGCGGTTATTCCCAATTAATTGAAATATTTACAAAGGATATATCCAGGAGGTAATGATTGTTCTAGGATTGACATTTGCAAACTATCATTGTCATTCTGTATTTAAATTGTAATACTGTCTTTAATTGTGTTTGAAGTAATTACAAAAAGTGGAAAATGAAAATGTATTCCATTCAAGAGCGGGTCGATATGATTTTGGTGATCGGCGAAGGCGAAAACAACTGGCTGTTACCTACAAGAATTTACGCTTAGAAATACCTAAACCACAACCATCCTAATAAAGCTGTTTTCGAAAGACTTCGACAGAGATTCAAAAAGACCGGCAGCGTAAGTTACGAAAAAGTGCAAAAAAAAAGGAACCAGTTACAGAAAACTAAGAAAACAAATTTTCAACGTTGCAAGCAGTTATTGAAAATCCAAATACCAGTTTAAGTGAAAAATGGAACAGGAATAAGTAAAACTAGTGCTCATGTAATACTAAAACAGTATCGCTACCATCCCAATCGTATTCAAATGCACCACCATTTAGATGAAACCGATTTCCTACGAAGATTTGAATGCAAAAGTTTAGTAATGATCAAAATTTCTTTTAGTACGTCTTGTTTTCGGACGAAGCGACATTCCACAATAACAGTTTAGTAAATCGTCATCATTTTTATTATTACAGGATCAAGAAACATAATTTATATCGAACAATAGACAGGCAGTATTGGTGGTCTTCAAATGTTTACTGTGGAATTATTAACGATAATGTTATCGGGCCTTATTTTTTTATGCTCATTTAAATGCTTAGCAGTTCTTCAGTCCTTCAAAAAGAACTACCGACATTATTAGAAGACGTCCCCTCAAATGTCATATAGCGCATGTGGTTTCAGTTAGATGGCGCTGCTTCGCACTTCGGTCATGGTGTAAGAAATCATTTAAATGAACGATTCCCGGATAAGTGAATTGGAAGGGTTGGCCCCCAAAACTGGCCCGCAAGATCCCCCGATATAACGTGCCTCGACTATTGTTTATGGGGCTAAATCGAAGATATCGTTTACTTTACCTCCCCAACGGCAAAAGAGGCCATGATAGGATGTATCCGGTACGATTTTTCGACTGTAACTCTGTTAATACTCGCAAATGTGCGAAGTAACTAAGAAGAAAGAGAACGTTTTTGCATCGTTGAAGATGGGAAATAATTTGAACATTTAAGGAAGAAGGCTCACGTATAGTTTATTTTCCTCCTGGACGTCCTTTCTTTTAGAATAGTTAATTCAAGTAAATATTTTAATTAAATGGGAATAACTGCAAAACCATTCATTTTAGTTATATCAAAACCTAATACAGCTTGAAAGATAAATAAATTCTTCATTAATAGAGAAAAAAATATACAGGGTGTTCCATTTGAACCAAGCAAGTTAATTATATTTAAATAAGAATGAAAAGGATTTACTCTTTTAAACACCCTGCATAGATTTCCTCCAACCAGCCATATGGGATTTTATAGCTCATTATATTGACTATTCATGGTGACCAATAATTATTTTATCATCGTACTTATAGTACGGGGTATCAATTGATAACATTTACCTTGCAGTTTTGAAAAATCTCAACTATTTCGAAAATAGTAAGGTTTACGTATACACAGTATAACAGCAACTTAGGTTTATTTTACTCGTACATTTCGTATATGCAAAAATATACAGGGTGTTCCATTAATAAAACATAACTTTGAGGTGCTACTAATTTTTGGTATACCCTGTATAAATGGAAATAATTTTAGGATGTGGACCTTATGATCCTATATCATATTCCATTGAAAGAAATTTGAAAATCGGTGGCGTCTAAGCGCTACAGTCCATGTCGTTATCGTGAAATACCCGATATAATCGGTTTAAAGTAAAAATTTTTTTTGCAGTTCTAACGGTTTATGGCCTAAACAACTCCAAAATAAAAAAAAATTCTTCTCTGTGCGCTCGATATCTTTTGAACCATTATACTATTGATATGAAATTTAGAACAATAATTCTTTGCGATAAAATCTAGGTCAATGTCGTTAATGACCAAAATGCAACCAGTGGCAGGGCATTTTTAGGGACTTAGAAGATTAAAAAAATTCATTGCTTCAAATTTTAAAAAGTTACCAAATTAAAAATATTAAACTAATACTGTTTTATATAATTTCAAAAAAAAAGTGGCGCGCCGTTTTGAGGGTGCAAAATTGTGTATTTTCTAATTTAGATACCGATTTTTTTGAAAGTGAGATATTGGGGGTTCTTAAGTATAGTAATCATTTGTTAGAATTAAAAAATTCAAAATGGCGGATTCAAAATGGGGGATTATCGTGTTTAAAAAGTGATACGATTCAAATTCAGGTATGTGGGCTTTGAAGTTATTACAAATATTTGGTCACAATTTGTTTACGTACATAAGGAAGTGTTATGGCAGATAGTTACTACTGAGTACTAGCTAGACCGTGACAATTCTTATTTAATAAAATCGTTTAGATCCGTGATCTATTAAAAACGAATCTACAAATAAACATTTAGCATTTTTCAAAGCTAATAGTGTTTTACGCTTGTTTTTAGGTGCAGATATAACATTTTTATAAAATGTCAAAAATATCGTTAATTATAAGTAGCATTTGTAGGCATGTCTATTACAATGTCAATTAGTACGAGGCGTCGCGTATGCTTATTTAAATGAGCGGGTTGTCAGTTGAACACGCCGAAAACGGTCGGAATTCGTAGTAAGGTTCTCTGAATCTGAAAAATGGCTTCAGAATTCAAATTTACTCGCAGTTGATATTATTAGTCACTGCGATCAAAATTTGGAGATAAAATGTTCTTAGACGATACGTTCGGAATTCTAACTAATAACAAACATCAATATATAGGCCCACTCGGTAAATAACTAGCATAAGTTCATACATAGATTTTCAAAATCCACTATGAATTTATAAAGTGCGATAACATAGGCACTTTTTAGTAAGATTAATTAATATTAAAATAATAAATGGATAGTGCTTAAGTAAATTCAGAAAATGTAAGTATTAGCAACGCTAGTTAATGTTTGCATGAGATAATAATATTTAAATGAGTGTACACATTTTCTCTCCTTTTGTGTTTTCTAAGATATTGGCTCTAAATCACTGCAGTTTACTTGAATTGGTCTACATAAATTAATTAAATTTAATTAAACTTAAAATAACATACAAGCAATGGTATATTTTGAAAACGTAAGATTCTAAAAATGTCACACTTTAATGTTTTTTAACCATAAACAAATTGGTGAAATGTAAATCTTTAAAAATTTTTCCCTCTCGTCGTATATTCTACATATACACTGAATGTTACCAAAACAAATAAATTTTGTTTACGAGGTAGTTTGTCATGAAAAGTCAATACCGTCATGCACTGTAAATGTATCAAAATTTAAACTTTAAATTTTGCAAAACAGACAATGTTGTTATTTTAAGCTGTTTAATAGAAACGATAATAGAAATATAGGCTAGTTTCGTAAAGAAGTAGACTGTAATGCATTATACATACACATAAAGTTACCAGTATTAATGTAAAATTAATATCTGTTGAATAATGCTTCCTGAAATCCAAAGTAATGATAGTCATCGACATTAATACAGTAAAATTAAAATATAAATTAAGTATATTGACAATTAAGGTAAAAACTTCTGTTTTGTCAAAGTTGAAATTTAGCCTGCTATTAATAAAAAATTTTGAGAAACGTATAAAGCCAACTGTAAAATTAAACTTCAGTAAAGAATAACTAGGTCATTAAAAGTTAAACATTGTTAAACTGCCTTAAAGATGACAAATCAGAACACTCTCTACGGCGAAAGCTAACAATGAAATTTGTCAGCCAATAAACACATTTAACAAAATTTAATCAAGTTATGATGTAGGTGTAAAGTTGTGAAAAACTTCAATTTGAAAATGATAGAAGCATTCACAAATTTAAACATCACATCAAATAAAATAATCCAGTTAAATCTAACAAAGAGATGTCTTTATCAATAAGTGCAAGTGTTATTAACAATGAAAAGCATAATGTAGAACGTTTTTTGTAATTTTTAATTTTAATCTTAATTTCAAATACTTATTTACTTATTATTAGCAGGCTGATATTTACGTTTTAATTTTTCAACTTTGACAAAATTGTTTACAACATCTTTAACAATTTTTATCAAATATTACTACTTACGAAGACAACTGTAAGTGTTATCGAAACGTTTAGATTGTATGATTTAAAATGCACCATTAAAGAAACCCAAAAAAGATAAGTATTTATTAAACCTTACTCTATACAATATCAAGATCTAAAGTTTCACAGTCATTGGAGCACAATAGTTTGAAATTTATACCGTAATTTGGTGCTAATTGGTGCTCCTATCATTAACAATAATTAACGTCTGTGTCTACTTAACACAAAGTTAGCACAGCATACGTAGAAGTACTTAGCTAACAATTATATCGACATCACTATCGTGCCACAATTTGGTGCTGATTTTGTTCTACTTTGCTACCCTTAACTGAAACTTGTTGCTCGTATTTTCATAACATTTTTGGGCTTAAACTTCATGAAAATTACGAAAACCTTATAACCAAGCACGCCAACAGGATGACTGATATATTATAATTTGATGCCCTTTTTTTACCCTAGAATAAACGTTATAGAAGTTATAAAAACCAAATAACTAAGCATGGTATCAGGATGATTGATATACCATAATTTGGTGCTAATTTGATGCTACCTTGTTACCCAAAAATGAAACGTTTTGCTAGTGCTTTTCATAAACTTTTTGGTCTGAAACGTTATGAAAATCATGAAAACCTTTTAACAAAACATCGTATTAAGATGATTGATTTATTATAATTTTGTACTAATTTGGTGTTACCTTTTACTCTAAAATGAAATTAGTTGCTAGTATTTTACATAAAATTTTTGGACTCGAATAATACGGACATCAAAGTAATCTTATATCCACACATTATACTGCTTGGATGTCTGTTACTCCAAGATGTATTGTTCACATTTTTCGCACTTTCAGATTTAAACGGTATTAATGTACAGAAACATTGTAGCCATATCGACGATAACAGATAATTTGACGTTAATCTGCAACTTCATTAGTACTGTTAATAAAATTGTACGGTAATAAGTCATTGGGACATTATTGTTAGCGTAAGAACATAAAAAGATGGGCAAAAATGTCAACCTTAGTTTATATTTGTAGAAATATCCTTTTCTTCAGATTGTAGTGATAAACTAACAACTTTTATTCGCTATAATATTATTTATTTATTTCAAAACAGCAACCTTTAAAGTTATCATTCCAACCTATTAAATTAAACTTGAAGATCATAACGCGAATGTACTATCGTGGACAAAAAAAAACAAGTCTTGCAAAGCATTTTTACTTAAATTGGCTGTTTAAATCTGACTTTTTAGTTATATAGGAGACCTTCTGTCCGTCATTTCAGAAATACATTTTACAAAAGTTTTAAATGCCTGTTGTTAATAGTTTAGATAAGACTGGCATAATTTCAAAAGCTGAAGATGAGTGGCCTATGCGAGCAATTGCTCCTCATTCAATATATTATGTTGTCTATAGTTAAGTATGCTTCAAATATCATGGAGTCATAGTCACATTAGGTACATTAAACCGTCCTATTTTTTTTTGTCCACGATAGTACTTTACCTGCTAGATGTGTATAGCACCCTTGCAATTGATTTCATGTTTTCGCAAATACCGGTAATTAGGTTGTTTAATCGAAGAAGAAGAAGAGCAAATTAGTTTCCAGTTATCTTATTGCATTTATTTTGCATATTTTTTATAAATGGAGATGTTTCCAACAACTGTGAATTTGGTTTGAAATAAGATCATCTCCAAAATGTTGACCACTATATATATATATATATATATATATATATATATATATATATATATATATATAGGGTGGTCCAAAAGCCTGGAACAAGATCCATAATTTTCAAAATAATTATTTTTAGAAAAGTCTCTCGCGCAGGTTGACTTTTATTTTTTGTTTGGCACATTTTAGAATAAAAAATTCTTACCAAAAACTGAATATGGCGGCCACGCGCCATTTTGTAAAAAAAAATTAAATGGAAAAGAGGGTCATGTAACACATCGTTGGAAAACTCTTAACAATGGGAATTTAAATTCCAAATTTTGAAACAATCGATTAAAGTATAACAAAATGGCGACCTTTCCAATGCATCACTTTTTCTCTTCATAAAAGTGGTAGTACCAAGTTATGTTTTTTTAAACGGTACCACCTAATTTTTTTGCCATTTTTGGATTTATCGTCAAATTTTAAGGTTAGTTTGTGTAAAGAGTCTTATATCAAAAATTTACCATTTTCGAGTTATTCGGGAAAATTCAAAAATTTTGATATCTGCAAGGTATCACGGAAATCAATGTTGTACCCTAACTGCTGCGAGTTTCGGAATCCGTCTTATGAGGCTTTAAGAGGACCTAATAAGCTACGTTTTGATTTGTTTGCTTAAAAAAAAGTTTTTCAAAACCCCCGAAATTAATTTACGAAGTTGCATGACTTCAATCTTCAATAACATGGTTATTTCAAATGGAATGCCCCAATTTTCTCGACGGCATCGTGTTTAGAATCCAAAAATCTACAACTCTTGTTACATTACCCTATCCCTAAACCCAGCCGCTTTTAAGATTTCGAAAATTTTTCCTTTTTAGCTTCTAAATATTTCACCATTCTCACCGGTGACGTCACCATACGCAAATGTTACCCGTTGTCATGGAAACCAAAAAAAAAAACGTTTGTTTATTCCTATTGATGTCTGTGTTTCCTTTCGAAAATGTTATAAATGTTCCAGGTATTTGTGAGTTACAATTAGTTTTATACTATGCATTCGTTATTCCTCTAGTATTTTCCAATATTTTTTAAAATTGTTTTACGTAATTTTTTATGGATTTTTTTCCATTTGGTGAGTAGTTACACAGATATTTTGCATATTTGATTCTTATATAATATTAATTTTTGTAGTTAATTTAATAAGCATGAATTTCGAAAGGATGAAGCTAGTTGACATAACCTTTGTTATGGGATCTGCAAATCAAAATTGTTTACTAATCCAGAGGATGTATGCGTAAAATATCCTGATATAAGGCAACCCTCAGTTACAAGTTTAGAAAAACTTAAGGAGAAATTTAGTAGAACAGGCAACGTAAATTATGAAAAATGTGAAAGAACTAAGAGGATAAGCCACGAAGATCAGTTAAATGTTTAGCTGTCTGTAATTTCGGATCCTGCTACCAGTTCGATAGCAATATCCAAGAAAACCAATGTTCCCCGATCTACCGTTAGCAAAAGTTTAAAGAGGAACAAGTTTCATGACTACAGTATCAAGAACTATTGGGGCCTGACTTGGAAATCAGGATACTTTGCCAGTAGGGGTTGGAAATGGAAGGGACAACATCTAACTTTTTCCGAAAAGTATAATTCTCCGGCGAATCAACTTTTACTCAGAGTGGTAGTCCGAACCTTCATAATATTCATTATTACGCAACGGAAGACCTAAAAATAGTAAGATCAGTTAACACGCAGCGGCAGTGGACCGTAAATGTTTGGGGTGGTTTTATTGGCGATTTTATAATTGGGCCACATTTCTTAAACCGACATTTGAATGGTGTGGAATATTTGCATTTTTTGCAAAATGACTTGCCCCAACTTTTACAAGACATTCCTCTAGTTTTAAGGAACTATGTGATTACAGCATGACGTTGCTCCAGCGCACTTTTTTTATGGGCACACATAAAGAACCAAATTGCTCCGACTACTGCAGAAGATATGAGATAACGCATAATTGATGCGTTTAGAAATACCATAAGTATTGAAATGTTACGAGAAGTAAATAGGTCTTTTCTGGAAAGACCTCAAATGTGTTATGATCGAAACGGAGGACACTTTGAGAATTTATTGTAAATACAAATAATGTTGTGAAAATAAATAATAATAATTTGTTATAAATAATATAAAAATAATAATACAGCCATTGATGCTCACGAAAAACGTCAAAATGACATTGGACGTCACCGTGCAACGCGTAACGTTTACGTATGGTGACGTCACCGGTACGAATGTTGAAATATTTAGAAGCTAAAAAGGAGAAATTTTCGAAATTTTAAAAACGGCTGGGTTTAGGGATAGGGCAATGTTGTCAAAAGTTGTAGAGTTTTGGATTCTAAACACGATGCCGTCGAGAAAATTGTGGCATTCCATTTGAAATAACCAAGTTATAGAAGATTGAAGTCATGCAACTTCGGAGATTTATTTCGGGGGTTTTGGAAAACATTATTTTTAAATAAACAAACCAAAACGTAGCTTATTATGTCCTCTTAGAGTCTCATAAGACGGATTCTGAAATTCGCAGCAGTTTGAGTACAACACATTTCCGTGAGACCTTGCAGCTATCAAAATTTTCGAATTTTCACGAATAACTCGAAAGTAGAAAGTTTTTTATATAAGACTCTTTACATAAACTAATCTTAAAATTTGACGATAAATTCAAAAATGACAAAAAAATTAGGTTGTACCATTTACAAAAACATAACTTGGTACTACCACACTTTATGACGTACTCTGTACATTTGAAAATAATTTTAATACGCACCACTCAATAGTCAAAAACCTTTATGTGAAACATTTCCTCTTAAAATTTATATTTACTGAGATATCGCACTTTGACGCACTAATGAGCAACCCTGTATATATTATACTTATATATAAATGGTGAAAGTTTCCGTTTTAAAGGTCTATTGTACGTCTTTAAATTTGTCATAAGGGTGCCATGCAATCGTATGAATAAATGCAAAGTAATACTTACAAAAATCATCTTCACTGACTACGTGTCTATAATAATACAATACTTTATTTAAACGAAGGGATTACTAGAATTTAACATTCTTTAAAGTACTCGTACTTGTGTTACGTAATTCCTTTAGAAAACTTTATCTGTATACATACATTTATGGTGTATTTCGTTATATTTCTGTTTCTTAATGAAATAAATTGTTTTAATTTAAAAATGCACTAAAATAATTTGAAGTTGTAGGACGTCCTCCTGCAGTGGATATTAATTTATTAAAAGACGTCTTATTTGGATTTAAATGTACTATAGTGGTTTCTGAAAGTAACAGTATTACTAAAAATCATGAAATATGGCAGATTATTAGTACATTATTAATATCGAATTGGCGCAAAGTCATTACACTGAAAAATTGCAATCAATCGCTATAATTTAAGATAACTTCCAAATAGTGTTTCTCGCCTTAACAGTAAAATTCCTATAACAAATTGTAGTTGTTCATTAGATATTTCTGGAAGATCTGCATCGATACCAGAAGACAATATATATGTAGAATATGTAATAGGAAAACGTATATTTGATAATGCAACAACATATTAATACTATAATAGCATTAATAGCATTGCAAATCGTTAATTTTCAAAAGAGGTATATTTGAAGAAATGTTTTATTACAAAATAACATAACATAGCACACCAGTAACACTATTCCCTTACGGGGTAGGCAAAACAATCCCTGCTTCTTGTTTATTTCTCTGTCTCTGACACGGCCTTTTATTTTTAAAACTCCTTATCTTCCTTTCTTTTATCATACACTCTACCGCATTCAGCCAACTTTTAGGCTGCTTACCAGGCCCGGCCTTGCCTCTTGCTTCACCTACATATATCTACTTCGTTAACCTTGTGCTACTAATTCCTTCGATGTAACCAAACCAACGTAGTGTAATACTGTTATACCAGCAGTCCTCGTCTTTCCTTCGACACACTCCTTCAGTATACATTCATTCTTCATCAGATCCCTTCTCGTTTTACCGCACGCGATTCTCAGAAATCTCATGACCACGTCATCTATTTTACTTTCGTACATTTTTTGACATGACCATGTCTGAGTTCCATACAATACTGACGAAACAAACACACCAATATAGACTGCTTGTTTCGAGGCTACGCTCATACTTTCATTTCTCATTATCGTCCACATACTTCCAGTCAATTTCCTTCCAGCATTAACACGTCGTCGAGTTTCGCCATCCATTGTTCCATCCCTAGTGAATATTCTATCCAGATATACTTGTTTCTTAATTTCATCATGCAGGGTAAATACTTCACTCTCCTTTTCACCTTCCCGATTGAACACCTCAATCTTGGTTTTGTTAACGTTACAAAATCTACAAATAAAGAGGAATAGCGTACGGTTTTAATATCAAAAATCATTACCATCCCATTGAAAATACTAGTAATAGTAAATCAAATTATAAGTTACATATATCAGATTCATTTATTGCATCCTTTTTATTTTGAAAGTCATGGTTTCATCATTTTCTGATTGTTGTAAATGTGGAAGTTTTCTTCCATGCGATATTAATTCTTTGGATTAATTCAATATAAAATGTACATGTCAAATAAAAGTGTGTAGTAGAAAAAGGTGCAAAAAGCTCTATTTACGTAGTCGTACTCGTACAAAGCTAGGAGAGTTTTTAAAACATTATCTGTTGATACTTATGGATGCGGCATTGCAGAAAAGCACATGGAGTGTGTTGGTCAAGAATAGTAAGACAGTCGACTGTCTATTATGTTGCTCAAAGAGAAACTGGAAAGAAGAGTGGGCTGGTCCTCATCCAGTTGTTGCTGACTGATTAAATAGAACACAGTTTGCCAATGTTGATCATGACATGGGTAGGATCCTCTCCTTGTCGATTAATAAACTACTTATCAAATGCACGATTATAAAGAGTACAGCAAAAATAATATTTGTTTAGGTACGCATCGCTGTCACTGGAAGCATAATTTGTAAATTTCCAAGGCCAAATGGTGAATGTCAAAAATTATGTATTTGTGTTGGGCAAAGCAAACAAAGCTTATTATCTGTCACATAGATGGTATCGTAGCGACATTGTACTGCTACCAGAGGCCACTGGCTTACAAGATGGACTTGAAATGGGGGCCCCATCCCTAGAATAGTTACAACGGATTTGTCAAATGCATTAATGAACAGTGTTCTTAGAGCCCTTATACCATTCAAAGCCGTAGGGGGAGTTTACAAACGCATTATCAAAAATAATCTTTTTTCTTTTTTTGAAAACGTATGCGAACTTTTTAAGAAAACACCGACCGCAGTTAAGGTATTTTACATAGTGTCAATAGGTGCACTAGCAATTACGCCTCGTAATGACTATTTAGAAACCGTAAAGTAATTTTTCATCTCAATTATCACAGATAAATACAAGGGAATGTAAAAGTTCTAATCTAAGTTTTAAACGTTACAATTTCAACAACGTAGATTATATTGTGTAAGAAATTAACAAAGGTCCTCAGTAAAAACGTTTTTTTAATGTTATAGCACTAGCAGTTGCTTGTAGCCAATATATATATATATATATATATATATATATATATATATATATATATATATATATATATATATATATATATATATATATATTCTTTCTTCTTCCGTCCCGCGGTCCCTAATGAATGATTTTTGCTTTCCATCTACCGTACTTCTACCTAGCTATGTGCCCTGCAAAGTTCCATTTTAGATGGATAACTCTGTCAGGCATGTCGGTGACTTTTGTTCTCTGTCTACTCCATTCATTTCTTTTTCTATGTCTTAAAGTAACGTCCATCATTATCCTTTCTATCGCTCTCTGTGTGACTTGTAATTTCTGTATCGTTTGTTTTATAAGCGTCCAAGTCTGGGATACGTATGTCATTGCTGGAAGTACGCCTTCGTCATAGATCTTGTATGAAACACACAAAAGAAATGCGCGGATCAGAGTGTGGATCGGACCACTTTTTGGTTGTGTCGAGAGTGTGTTTAGGGCAAAAGTGGGAGAAGGAAAGCAAACGTAGCGAAAAAGTCCAGAATTATGGTAGACAAACTAGTGGATAATGGAGCGAGAATAAAATACGCAGATGCTGTGTGTGAAGAGTTGAATGTGAATGAAACAGTGTAGAATGAACAAATAAAAGACGCTGACGTTGAAAGTACATGGATAAGCTTGAAAAACTGTGTTGTCAATTCTGCCGTGCGGATATGTGGAAGAGCGACTATAGGTAGCCAGAAAAAATGCAGAAAAGTAGAGTATTTACTCTGCAAGATGAAATTGTAAAGCAAGTGAATGAGCTGGCACATCTAGGTAGAATGTTTAGTGCAGATGGTACAATGTAGAGAGAGATTGGATGAAGGGCGAGTGCTAGAAGGAAAGTGATTGGAAGCGTGTGGTTGATATGAGAAACGAGAGCATGAGCCTAGCTGAGAAACGAGCAATCCATAATGGCGTATTTGTCCTATCAGTACTGTATGGAAGTGAGACATGGCTATGCCAAAGAAAAGCACGAAAGAAAAACAAATGCCGTGGGTAGAGATTCCTGAGAAGCGCATATGAGTGCAAACGAGAAGGGACAAGATATAGAATGGGTGCATAATGACGGAGTGTGGCAAGGAAAAGACGATGATGGATAGATATAAAAGTAGTACAGTACATTGGTTTGGTCACATTGAGAGAATGGACAACGTAAGACTAACGCAGCAAATATATTTTGGCGAGGTTAGAGGCAAGGCCATGCCTGGTAGGCAGCATAACATTTGTCTGAATGTAGTAGAATATATGATCAAGGAAAGAGACGATATGTGAATCTTATGAAAGCTAGGGAGGTATGCTGACATCGGAGAGCATGGAGAAAGATTGTGAATGAAAAATAAATAAGAGGCGGGGATTGTTTTGCCTACCCCGCAAGGGAATGGCGTGAAGGTTAAGTTAAGGTTAAGTAAGTTATTAATTTGGATTAAGTAAGAAGTAACAAATTATTTTTTAAAATAATTGTTAATTTTCTGGATGATAAAAAAAAATACAAACAAAGCGTTCAATAATCGAACCAAGATTTTATTGCCACATTTTCTAACAAATAATGATAAGTTTAGTGATATCTACAAAGTAAATTTAAAGTAATGTGGGGGACCCGGCTGCACAAATCTGTATAAGTTATCCATCTGTATTAGTAAAAAATCGTTAGAACAATTAGTGGGTACGAATTAATGAAACAAATCATGTTAGATGCAAGTCAAAAGCTTATCGACCAGTTTCTAATAAAAAGATACGTGGTATAACAAAGATCACAATTTTAAACTTCAGTAAGGGTATAGGTGCTTATAAAAGTGTAGGCGTATAATACCTAAAGCCACTTTTAGATGAGGTAATTCTAATAGAGACATAAGTTCAAGAGCAGTCCAAAATGATAACCGTCAATAAAATACCCTCTCACTTACAAATACCCCTTAGCGAGAATCTTTGGAATCTAATATCTCTTCTATACATTGTATACCTACTGATTTTTTTAACAATATCCACGCTGTGCACATATCAAAATTGTGAATAATAAACTCACGGCAATCTTGTACACAAATGCCGCTTATACGTTATTTTGATTAAACTATCTAATGTATCAAATAGTGTTAAATAGCGTACATTAATAAGAATAATTATGATTATGTATTCCTGTTAATCCATATGCTATCGTGTACAAAGCTTGATATGCTGGTGGGCATTCGTACCAATACAACTTGCACACCCTCAGTCTAAGCTGCCTATATACCAAATTTGGACAAAATCCATCCACTGCTTATTGATTCTCCCGAACTGTGACCGGGTGACCCCATAGTTACCCTCCGATTGTCATAATGTTACTTATACATGTTTAGTTCTTAAGTTAGCTGTAATTTCAGGTTTGGTCAAAATCCGCCCAGGCATTAGACAAGAGTGCCCGAACGGATGGACGGACTGACGGATATAACAGAACCAAATTAAAAAAAACTTTAAGGGTACTTAATAATTAAATTTTTTATCATTATCATTATTTGCCAATCAGAGTGTTTGCAAGGTCGATAATATTCATTATTATAAAAGAGGGCACACGGAACGCTTAACAGAAAGTTATGGTCTTTAGTAGATACAGTTCTTTCAAAGATCTGGCAACAGACTACGAAACTTAACGCTGCATTGGCTGCTGGTATCTTTACAGGACTATCTTTTTAAAACCAAGTTTGGAAACTAGTTCCTTTGCACCAGTCAATATTAAAGTAAAAATCGTTTGAGAAAAAGAAAGGATTTCATTTGGAATCTTAAAAACGAAATAACGCATTTGCCTTCAATTGCAAAATTGGCAATAAATAGTAGAAACTGTGCAACGTCTTAACGTTTTGCTTAATTATAGTTGCAAATGGTACAGGTAACTAATAAAGTAAATAGTGAACATAAAATATGAGGTGGATGGCCATAGCTTATGAACAACGCAAAACCGATAGGTTTACAGAACACTTATATTAATTTGAATCGGATAAAATTTACTTCCAATTCCCTATACGAAACGGAACAGCTGTTTGTTACATAATTATTATCACCCGAACAGGTTAAGATAAATATGTCTTAAATTCCAGACTAGAAGAGAATTACAGAAATTCACTCAATTTTCAAAAACCTAAAACTCCTACCCGCCTCATACATACTTCTGGCCAAATTAGAAGGTTTGTAACACTTGAACGGCGCGAACCCCTCCATGTATGTACACGATCCATGTACACTTGCCAACAAGCGATTGCTTAACTTGAAATTCCTGTTAATCTGATATATACAAACAATTCATGGACTGTTCAGTTCTGTTGTTGGTGATACAGATGCAGTACTGGCCATATACATTCCGTATATATTTTTTTCACCAAGCGACTAATCACAATACCAAAGTTTCAAAAAATGACGATTATCTACATTCTTTGGCCCCTAGTAGAAACTATACTGTTTTATCCCGGCCTCCAGAAGAAGCATGTACGGAAGACATGCGACTCGTATAGCACTGAACGTGTGAACCTGTCTATAATTAGCATGAATCAATTCACCCTTGCCTAGTTAGTGTGAATTACTTTTCGACTTAACTAACGCTATCGGGATACCGCACAAAAGAGCTTGAAGAAGATACAAAATTATATACGTTAATATGAAGATATTGATTATTTTATTGCCTCGTAAAGATTATTCATAAAATAGTAACAATCTGTATAGCTGCTTTCAACACAAAAGAGTTATGGCACTGTTTTAATATCTTTTGAACAGAATTAAAAAGATATCAATAGCAGACTTAAATATTTTGTGATTTAACCTATTTCAATGAAAACGTTTCCCATTAGTTATATTGAGTGTCCCAATAGGAACTTCGGGAATTAAATTTTGCGCTATTTTTTAACGACATAACCTAGAAATTGTATATTTCGTATGTGTCATCTAGATACACCGCAATTTAATTATGGATCGTTTTATCACGGAACAATGTATCAGAATTGTGCAGACTTACTACGAAAGTTCCCGCTCGTGTGAGAGAACAATTCGTAAACTTCGTTTATTATTTGGGCGGAATCATGTGTCAAGTTACAACGCAATTCGCAATCTTATTCGCCAATTTGAGGTTACCTGATCGGTTGTTGGTGTAAATGTGCCAGTGCGTTCACGTGATTGCATGAAATATCGCTACACTACATCACTTCGAACAGTAATCAGTTTGTCGCCGATCTCAGTGACATAACGAAATTCTAGCAACAAATTTTCATGAAAATTTGGCGCTGGTGCAACCGAGTAAATGTCAACTAATGGCGAAGTTACCGCAGATATGATAACGCCGAGGCGTTAATTTCTGATAGCCCCAACTGAATGAATATGGACAATAAACATATACGTTCTTCTCAACAACTGGAGGCGACGTGTCATACGACGAGGAAACATTGCAATTTGTAGGGACAACTCGAGTGATTGCAGAGAAACCGTTACATTCCTTCGCTAATGGTGATGCATTCACTGACCTGCTAGATTAGCGATTTTTCATGAAACTCCGCTCGACTTTTCTAATGGGAGCGTTTCCGCAAGATGACAAGAGGCTATTCTATGGCACCGCAGACTGAATTAATGGACCTGAAGCACCACGTTCTTTCAACAAGATGGGGCCACGTTACTAAGTGAAATTGACCCGCAATTGTGCCAAAAGGTTATTGAAAATTTTAGACAAAGGATGGTCATCTGTAGATGCAGCCGAGGAGGACATATGGAGAATATTATTTTTAAAACATAACTGCCATACCTCTACATTTTGATCATATAAACAAGCCTGATATTTTTCTAAAATTATTGCTTTTATTTAAAAATAAAATGCCGAAGTTCCTATTGAGACACCCTTTATATTACCTCTCCGTGTATTACTAAGAGATTTTGTTCTGGCAAATAAAGCTTAACGTGCTTTTAACGACAGTCTCCCCGGAAGCCATCAATGGGCCGCCGGCGGATCTACCAGAATCGAATCCCCGGTTTTAATTCGGTAAGTAGAAGTGCTTAGTAAAATTAGAAAAATAGGGTAATACCTTACTAATGCGATTTAAGTGCGGTGTTTATGGTATAAAGAGTGAAATTCCTTTATGGCATTAATTGTATGCAATACGGTCATTCCGTATACATTGTGATTGATTAAACGCACCGAATAAAAAAAATCGCAAACGTTTCATAATCCGTATCAAAACCAAAATATAGGAGTAAAATAGTCCACTTAGAAATAATTAATCCGAAATCAGGCCCATAAATAACTAATACTTACGTAAAAATAAATAAATTCTTGTTAAATACTGCATAAAGAAATAAAACTACTTAACTACTTACGAAACTATAGTTATATAGCTATAGTTGAAAACTCATTTATTTTCAGGTGTAAGGGAGGCTGAGATATGGCCATGGATTTATTTAATGCATTTGTTTGTTTTTTCTTGTTGGACGCCACTCAATTTTATAGGTTTAATAATTGGAATACAACAAAAATTGAGAAAGTTGTGCATTAATATTATATGTAGTCCGAATATCTGAATAACACTAAACAGCTGTATTTCTATGTGTATTTAAGAAATCAAAATGTCTGATTAATTTCAGCATAAAATAACTAAAACGGTATTTCTCGTAAAATTTACAATATTAAATAATTACTAAATTCAACCCAACTATAGCCTATGATCTATCTTTCCTTAAAATTCTAAATGCAATATGATCAATACTATTTAATAATAAAACGTATACTTGACTCACGTCAACAATTACAGTACTATCGTTTGCAACTCAAACGTTTTTTATCTTAGACACCGAACTCAGCTGTTTCTATTCATTATAACCGTATCAAAACAACACTATACTGATTTATTATTTCCTTAAACGTATTAAAAGGACACGTACTTACAGGCACTCAAAATAAATATATTAACTTCGTCTTAAAACAAACCGCAGTATGAAATTCATTTCTCATTCATAAGATAAACATACAGTAAAGGTAATTTCCATTTGTCTTCAACGTACAAATAAACGAACTGTAGACCATATATTAAGGTAACGTAATTTTGTTATCTTCCACATACAAATCATGGAAATGTAGATCAAACTACAAACGCAGGTTTCGGACAACGAAAGCTGGCATTAGACACAGCATGCGTTATTGATGCAAAACAAAGGTATCTCATTTATAATTCGTGAAGGTGACATTGCAATATCATGTACTCCATTTTGTGCACATTAACCTCGTGACGTCATCAAGACGCTTCTGCAACGATACGAAATTCATAATCATAAGAACTTTTCCTTAACACAACCGGTTTCCCTTAATGTAGGGCGTACCCTTGTTCCCTTTCTTTGTTCCCTATTAAATATAACATATACAAAAATGTAATTAAAAGCCTTACCTTATACAAGGGAGCAAAACTTAAAAACTAAATGCATTGAAACGCAGAAGGTCCGGAAATGAATTAAGTGAGTTCGCGTTTGCGCAAAACCGAAATTGAGGTGGCTAAAATAGCCTTTATAGATCATAACATATGTACAGGGATGTTCGCAATTACATACAATAAAGAAAGAACAGATATACGCTAAAATTTTATTTATTGAAAGAAAAAGAAACTAACGTAATGTAAATAGATTTTGAGCTCCTCAAATGCAAAATTGACGTTACAACGTCAAGTATAATTTCATTTTACGCATACTATTGTAAAAACACCGCTACAGTGCGGTAAAATAGTCAGTAAATTGTAAACTTTCAGAAACATAGAAAAATATATGAAGTATAAAATAATAAAATATGTTTAATGAAACTTTACTTTACACCTTTTCTGATGAGATAAATGTCCAAAATAAACATTTTTAGTTGTAATTGTAAGGTACCGCCATCTCTCGATAACTTAAACAGTGATGACGATAATTGACAGGACTTAGAAAATTTGACGTTTTAGCAATTTATTAATGTTCGTTATGTTTATAGATATCACCAGTTGTTAAATTTACAAAAAATAATTTGATATTGTTTTATTCAATATTATTAAACGAAACATTGTTAAGGACAGTTTATTTGTTTATATAGGTTCTTTATCAAAAACACAGTTATTGTAATTGTAAACATTTACATTAATTGTACAATTTTCGACATGTGAAAAAAGACCTGGAATTAGCTGAGTGACATGTTTGCATTTATTGTCGGCCAAAAATTTTAATACAAGTCTCGTGTGTTAAAGATACAGTGCTCCAGCTAATGAGAAACGAGCCCGCAGCTGTCGCACTGTAAAATCCACTATTAACGCACTCAACTGTAAATAATTATTATCAATAATAACACAAACTCAAAACTTAAATTATGGTAACGAAAGCCAAGAATTGGCACGTTACAGTATTAGTCTGGTGCGCGATATCTGTAATAGTGATAAGCTAAGCACTGGATAGTCAGCGTTGTATTTAGAACTGTCTGGTCAAAATAAATGATTCCATTAATAAACATCATGCTGTAGACGATATAATGTTCTGACCAGATTTAGCACCATGCGATTACGCCAGGGAAATTCAGAACTGGCGCAATGCTCATAACATACCATTGAGGATGGCAAGCCAAAAATGAAGAACAGTTAAGCGGGAGATTTACAAAAAATTCGAGAGATAAATATTATAGCCGCCCAAGACGCTATGTGAGATATTCGTAGTAAATTGCGTCTTGTTGAAAACCACGGAACACCTCATTTAATTTAAGTTTTCAATTTTGTTAATTATAAGCCTATTAATTATATTTGATAGCTATACGTTTAAATAAAACGTATTTGTTTATTAAAACTGAATATATTATTTTGTGCCAAGGTTTTTCAGACATACGTTAAGTGTTATTTATTAACTACTGAAAGGTGTTTCAGCGTATCAGTTAAGTGGAATAATGTAAAAAAATTATGCAAAATATTTTAATTGCATTTAATCATAATGCACAATGAAAGGAAAGTCACAGTTTATACAACTGAACCATTCCTAAAACAACTTAGCGAAATAACTACACAAAACTTCGCTCCTTACAGAAATGCTTACCACCCTATCAAACTCCTTCTAGTTATTGTAACATTGAAAAACTTTTCACTGCTTTTGTACTAATTATTAACGACTTCAAAAAGGAAACAGTCAATTGTATCCCTTTGTCAGCAATGATTTAATTAAAAACCCGAAATGAACAAAATGCATGCTTAAAATTCAAATAAAGCCAAAAGCCATAAATTATCAATTATTTCGAATAGTATAAATTCACCAAAACTGTTTGAAGGAAAAAGGCAAAATTCTTTTAAATTAGTTTTCAATAACCAAAGCACAAGCTAATGTAATTAATAACAAAGTATTTATAAAAAATCTGGAGTTTCTTCACTCAACATTTATATAATTAATTTTAATTCTACTCTAAAACAAAAATTGCCATAAACTTCTTAAGTTTAATATATATTTTAATAGTGTTTTAAGATGCACTTTTAAATATTAATGTAGGTAATGTACAATACCCTGTATTTAAAACAAACAGTCAAGGAACATTTCTAAGTAGTTTCTAATGGTTAACGCTGGTACATAATTTGCAGTAAGTACGCCAATTTCAAGTGTAAATTTAGATCAAAATAAAATTTAAAATCAATTTTAATGAAAAAAAAATTTCCTTGCCGGGGGTTAGAACTCTCCTTCCTTGCATTACCAGTCCGATCACTTAACTATGTGGCCATGATCTCCAGGTTAAGACTCAGGCTACTAAGAAATGTCTTTTACTTCAGATCAAACCACTATTTTGATAATTTTATGTTAAGGTAACAGTGATTGTTTGTACTTGCCCCAGTAAATTCTAGTACGTCATAAGAATTCAGCTATACGCCTGAGGTAGCCCCAGTAAAAATCAAATACACGCTTTTTTTGTTAAATAATGCTGTGTACAGATATACAGCGTGTATAGAAATATTTTTGTTCCTAGAATTCTCTGGACCATGAGTATCATACTCTTAAATGAGCTTAGTTTCTTTTTTGGTATCTCCACATCATCACTACTACTACTACTATATTCGAATGCTTTGTTTACCATAGACCGGGCAATTCTAGTACGTCATAAGAATTCAGCTATACGCCTGAGATAGCCCCAGTAAAAATCAAATACACGCTTTTTTCGTTAAATAATGCTGTGTACAGATATGGCACACGTGGTATATAGAAAATATTTTTGTTCCGTAGGAATTCTCTGGACCATGAGTATCATACTCTTGAATGAGCTTAGTTTCTTTTTTGGTATCTCTACATCATCACTACTACTACTATATTCGAATGCTTTGTTTACCACAGACCGGACAATTCTAGTACGTCATAAGAATTCAGCTATACGCCTGAGATAGCCCCAGTAAAAATCAAATACACGCTTTTTTGTTAAATAATGCTGTACAGATATCACTGGTATATAGAAAATATTTTTGTTCCGTAGGAATTCTCTGGACCATGAGTATCATACTCTTGAATGAGCTTAGTTTCTTCTTTGGTATCTCTACATCATCACTACTACTACTACATTCGAATGCTTTGTTTACCACAGACCGGACAATTCTAGTACGTCATAAGAATTCAGCTATACGCCTGAGGTAGCAGTAAAAATCAAATACACGCTTTTTTGTTAAATAAAGCTGTGTACAGATATCACGCAGTGTATAGAAAATATTTTTGTTCCTAGAATTCTCTGGACCATGAGTATCATACTCTTGAATGAGCTTAGTTTCTTTTTGGTATCTCCATCATCACTACTCACTACTATATTCGAATGCTTTGTTTACCATCAGACCGGACAATTCTAGTACGTCATAAGAATTCAGCTATACGCCTGAGATAGCCCCAGTAAAAATCAAATACACGCTTTTTTGTTAAATAATGCTGTGTACAGATATACACGTATATAGAAAATATTTTTGTTCCGTAGGAATTCTCTGGACCATGAGTATCATACTCTTGAATGAGCTTAGTTTCTTTTTTGGTATCTCTACATCATCACTACTACTACTATATTCGAATGCTTTGTTTACCACAGACCGGACAATTCTAGTACGTCATAAGAATTCAGCTATACGCCTGAGGTAGCCCCAGTAAAAATCAAATACACGCTTTTTTTGTTAAATAATGCTGTGTACAGATATGGCACACGCGGTGTATAGAAAATATTTTTGTTCCCTAGGAATTCTCTGGACCATGAGTATCATACTCTTGAATGAGCTTAGTTTCTTTTTTGGTATCTCCACATCATCACTACTACTACTACTATATTCGAATGCTTTGTTTACCATAGACCGGACAATTCTAGTACGTCATAAGAATTCAGCTATACGCCTGAGATAGCCCCAGTAAAAATCAAATACACGCTTTTTTCGTTAAATAATGCTGTGTACAGATATAGATATAAAATATTTTTGTTCCGTAGGAATTCTCTGGACCATGAGTATCATACTCTTGAATGAGCTTAGTTTCTTTTTTGGTATCTCTACATCATCACTACTACTACTATATTCGAATGCTTTGTTTACCACAGACCGGACAATTCTAGTACGCCATAAGAATTCAGCTATACGCCTGAGATAGCTGCAACAGTTTAAACATACCTGTCTACTGTGGCGATATTGGTACAGATGGTCTACGGAGAAACTGCAGTGTGTACGTGTATGGTACACATGTAGCCTTTTCCGTTGATATTTAATGCATAATGTTAGTATAGATTATTACATATTTTTAATTTTTACCATTTTTTTTTTCATTTTTAGTTCGATCATCAAACTGAAACTATGTCTACATCCATTTTTCAGGTTTTTATTGATACTGCAGCATTCCAGGTGACAATCTTGGTTGTCTCAATTTATAAAAGAATAGCTTTTTATTTAAATACCATTTCTAGTGCCCCAATCAGCTTTAAATTTTATATCTAATAGTTTTTTAGTGTCTTTCATGCGTGCATGAAATTTCATATTGATAGCTCCATTTTTCGCCTAGCTTACCTGAAGAAATTTCAAAACTATAGGTTAACAGGCAGTTCCGGTGGTCCTATATGTCAACAATTTTGAAGAGATCTACGATTTTTTCATAATGTCCATATGTCAAATGGATCAACCTGTATTTTATATCACTATCGAAAAGTACTATTGTTTTACTTATATTTTTGTTAAGCATTCCCTATGCCCAAAATTATTAGTTTTTGAGATATTTTCATTTTTGTATGCAAAGTATTAATTATGTGTCTAAATGTTTGCCAATTATGAGTTGGCCATGATTTATTTGTCAAAAACTGACAGTTTACTATTATTGTCTGTGAATATAGTGGTCAAATAACGAATACAGGAATAAAAACAAGTATACTACAAACAAATTTTACAAAAAATTACAATTACGAACAAATAAAACCAATACTAATTTCCTAAACTACAATAAAAGTTAATTACAAAAGATGTTCAAAATGACCTCCCAAGACATCTGTGTATGCCTGAAAATGGTAATTGAAAGAGTTACTAACATTACTAAGCATTTGTACACTGATATTTTGAAATTCATTTGTTATTCTTTCCTTCATGTTATCTCTTGTTGTCGGAGGTGTTTTATAAACTTCATTCTTAATGTAACCCCAAAAAAATGAGTCCATTTTATTGAATTCTGGTGACCTGGGTGACCATAGCACTGGTCCACCTCTTCCGATCCATTTTCCAGGATACTGATCATCAAGTTCACCTGAATCAAAGATTATGGTGTACAGGAGAACCGTCATGTAAAAACCACATTTACTGGCGGATACGAAGTGGAACCTCTTCCAGTAATACAGGTAAGTGATTTACTAAAAACTCTAAATACATCTCAGCATTTAAATGATCTTCAAAAAAATATGGACCTACGACATAGTTACCAACAATACCTCCCCAAACATTTCATGACCATCTGGTTTGACTATGTGTAATTATGTGGTATAGATTACTTGTGGAATAATAGTGAAAGTTGTGCCTGTTAACACAACCATTTCGATAAAATGTAGCTTCATCTCCAAACAATACATAGTCAAAAAAGTCTCTCTGTTGATTAACCTTTTGTAGGGCCCATTCACAAAATGTTAATCTCTTCTCAATATCATTGTCTGTTAATTCCTAATGCAATTGAATGTGACAAGGGTGCATTTTTTTTACACAGAATTGTTTGCACACAATAGTAACTAAGTTACTACTACCAGAAAAACGTTCAAAATAAACTCTTTTTGAAAGTAGTGCATTTTTATTGCATTCTCCCAATATCCATATCATATCTAGCATTTCATCACGAGTAAAATTCATTTTTGCCCTATTTTTTTAGATTTTTTAAAATTATAAACAAATTTACCACAACAATCAATTAACAGACAATAATGGTAAACTGTCAGTTTTTGATAAATAAATCATGGCCAACTAATAATTGGCAAACATTTAGACACATAATTAATACTTTCCACATAAAAATGAAAATATCTCAAAAACTAATAATTTTGGGCATAGGGAATGCTTAACAAAAATATAAGTAAAACAATAGTACTTTTCGATAGTGATATAAAATACAGGTTGATCCATTTGAAAAAACTGAGAAAATAATGAATTGATGTTTTGACTCACTCTGTAATCAATTTAACGAATATTCACAAACTCAATCATTTTTATAAAATTTGAAAATTATTAAAAAGCTACGGCTGCAACAGATCATTGTTGTTGTAGCCCTTTGAAATTATACAGAGGGGCGGTGAACTTGTTACGATTTTCATGGAAAAGTGGTTATAACTTTTAAATACCCTGTATAACATATTACAAGTATATATTTTTGTAATGAGGAAGTGAAGCGGATTTCAAATTTAAATTAAAATATAGGGTGTTTCGTTTAACAAAAATTTAACTTTGGTGTGGCACGGCGTTATGGAACACCCTGTAACATTGTAGCTAATTTTAAAATATAAAGCTTAATGATGGCTATAATCTCCCGTAACGTTTGATTTGATACTTCGAAGGACATAGAAGATACTGAACTTTATCGCACTAATCAATCACCCTGTATAGCTATAGTTTTTGTCTCTCTAACGATATATCGATTTACAACCTAATATTCCAACATTTGACAAAATTTTGCAAATCTCGATTGGGATATGTGTGTGTAGTTATTTATATGCGCTTACATGCGTGCGTGTCTAGGCGTGTGTGTGCGCATATATGTGCGTGTGTCGCGTGCGCGCGCGTGCGTGCGCGTGTGTGTGTGTGTACGCGCGAAATAGTAGGTATGTGTGCGCGTGTGCGCATGTGCGCGGGTATGTATGTGTGACAGTGGAGTTTGCTCGTGTGTGTACGTGTGTGGCGTATTTACGCGTTTGTGCGCGTGTATTCATGTGTGTGCGCGTATCTATGCACGTGTGCGGGTGAGTTTGCGCTTGGGTGTGTAAATTTGGTTGCTTGCGCACGTGGGTGCGTGTATTCGCGCCTGTATACGCACACGCGTGTGCGGGCATTAGTGCGTAAATAAGCGTATATGCGCGCGTGTGCGCGTGTGTGTGCATGTGTGTGCGTGTACGTACGTGACGGCGGGCGTGTTTACGCGCGTGTGTACGCGCGTGTGTACGCTTATGTGAATCCCCGTGTGCGTGTGTGCGTGTGTGGGCGTGTGCGTGTGCGTGTGTGGGTGTGTGCGTGGGTGCGTGTGTGCGTGTGTGCGTGTGTGCGTGTGTGCGTGTGTGCGTGTGTGCGTGTGTGCGTGTGTGCGTGTGCGTGTGTGCGTGTGTGCGTGTGTGCGTGTGCGTGTGTGCGTGTGTGCGTGTGCGTGTGTGAGTATGTGCGTGTGTGAGTGTGTGCGTGTGTGCATGTGTGCGTGTGTGCGTGTGTGCATGTGTGCGTGTGTACGTGTGTGCGTGTGTGCGTGTGTACGTGTACGTGTGTGGATGTGCGGATGTGTGGATATATGTTAGTATCCACGATAACTGCATAGGTCTAACGTGCTTAAAATTTTGTGTTTAAAGCTATTTGCATTTCTGCGGAGGAATGCAGTGGCGGTGAAGGGGTGCATCTAACATGACGTTTTAAACGTCCATCTGACTTTTATTATTGCTTTTGTATTTACACAGCTGCCTTATTTCGTTGTGAAGATATTAAAAAAAGGAACGCATAGTTATCCTAAAAGATATTATTCAAATTATTTAATTTCCACTACCTATGTTGGAACGTTGTGTGTTGTGCATACGTATGCGGGTATGCACGTGAGCGACGTGTTTGCGTGTGTGCATGTGTGTGGCATGTGTACGCGTTTGTGCGGGTGTATTCATGCGTTCGCGCGTGTTATGGTGTGTGTGTTGCGCGTGAGTACTTGTGTATACGCGAGTGCGCGCATGTGTGCGCGTGTGTGAATGTGTGAGATCGTGTGTGCGTGAGCGCGTGCGCGTGTTCGCCTGTGTGTGCGTGTGTTTGTGCTTAGGCGTGAACGATTGCTTGAGCATGCGTACGCGGGTGCGCGGGTATGTGGGGGTGTGTGCCCGCGTTTGCGCGTGAGTGCTCATGTATATGCGTGTGTGCGCGTGTGTGACCATGTGCTAGTGTGTGCACGTGTGTGATCGAGTGCGAGTGTGTGCACGTGTGTGATCATGTGCGAGTGTGCGCACGCGTGTGAGCTTGCGTGCGCGTGTTTCTCCGCCAAGGCGTGAACGTTTGTGTGCGTATGCGCGTGGGTGCGCATATGGACGCTTGTGTGCGGATGTGTGGGTATGTGCGAGTTTGCACGTGAGTGCTCGTGTATACGCGTGCGCGTGCGTGTGTGCGCGTGTGTGATCGTGTGAGAGTGTGTGCGGGTGTGTGTGCGTGTGTTTGCGATTAGACATGAACGTTTGTGTGCGTAGGCGCGTGGGTGCGCGCTTGCGCATGCGTGTTCTTGTATACGCGTGAGCACGCGTGTGTGGTCGCGTGCGCATGTTTGCGCATTTTGTGTGTATGGGCGCGTGTGCACATAGATGCGTACTGCGCGAGTACGCGCGCATGTGCGCTTGTCTGCGTGTGGGAGTGTGTGGATGTGTGAATGTATGGATCTGTAGATGTGTGGATGTGAGTATGTGCGTCAGTATTCACAATACCTTCACAGGCCTGAAAAACTTAAAATTTTATGTCTATGGCTGCTTGAATTTCTCCTGAAGCTGTTTGGAGAAATCAGTGACGCCGATGGGGGTGTATCTGACATGAAGTTTTCAACGTCCTTCTAATATATGTTATTGCTTTTGTTTTTCCACTGTTGTCTTATTTCGTTATGAACATACCTATTAAAAGAGGGGATACATAATTATCCTGAAAGATACTGTTTAATTTATTTAATTTCTTTTAATGTCCACTACCTGGTTTGGAAGGTTGTGTGTTGTTCCACACCAGATGACAGTGTGCGTGTGTGGCGTGTATGGTGTGTGTGGCGTTTATTTGCGTGTGCGCGTGTGTGCGTGCATATCTTCGCGTGTATGCGGGTGTCTGCGCGTGTGTGAGCGTTTGTGTGCATTTGTTTGCGTGTGTGCATGGGTTCGCGTGCGTGTGCACGTGTGCATGCGTGTGTGCACGTGATATGTAGATATGTGGAGGTGTGGTTGTGTGTTTTGTATCCAGCATAACTCAGAACGACAATGCTGACGTCCTTCAAATTGTGTATTTAGTCCTGTTTGCACTTCTCCTGGAGCTGATTAGACATTTGGGAGAAATTCCTAGGCGGAGATTGGAGTGTATCTGACATGAAGTTTTAAACGTCCATCTAACATATATTTTTGCTTTTGTTTTTCCACTGTTGTCTTACCCTCGTTATGAATATACCTATTAAAGGAGGGGATGCATAATTATCCTAAAAGATACTGTTTAACTTATTTAATTTCTTTTAATGTCCACTACCTGGGTTGGAAGGTTGTGTGTTGCTCCACATTAGATGCCAGTGTGCATGTGTGGCGTGTATGGGTGTGTGTGGCGTTTATTTGCGTGTGCGCATGTGTGCGTGCGTGTCTTCGCGTGTATGCGCGTGTGGGTGCGTTTGTATGCATGTGTGCATGTGTTCGAGTTCTTGTGCACATGTGCACGTGCTTTGTAGATATGTGAAGATGTGATTGTGTGTCTTGTATCCAGCATAACTCAGAACGACAATGCTAACGTCCTTCAAATTTTGTATTGAGGCCTGTTTGCATTTCTCCTGAAGCTGATATTTGGGATAAATTCCTAGATGGAGATGGGAGTGTATCTGACATGAAGCTTTAAACGTCCATACGCCTTAATCATCTATGTGTTCCATATGTGTTTCCACTGTTGCCTCTTTTCGTTACAGTCGTATTAAAAAGGTGATTGCATAATTATCGTGAAAAATTATTATTTAGGTTATTTAATTTCTTTTAATTTACACTAACTTGGAATATGTGTTATTTCACACCGATATTTTCAATTATTGTTCCAAACCTGCTTACAAATTATTTATTTACTTATAGCTAACAGATTTAGTCTATACAATTTACTGAATGCATAAGATTTAATTATGTTTTTACGTGAACAATCAATTATACATAATTTCTAATTAGGTGTGTAACGATAAGGTACTTAAAACAAGGATTGTAACAATAGTATTTGCAACAAATCTTGAAAATGGCCACCTTCTGAGTATACGTTTGTGTTTAAATTTTCAATTCAATATCTTTAACAGTTCCTGATATTAAATATTAAATTAAATATAAATTAATTTTGGAAATTTACTTTAACATGCAGCAATTATACATCTTCGGACCTACGTCTGTAAAGTTTGCCACAAGAATATGCGATTAAAGTAATCAAATTGACTACGTTAATGACTTGGAAGAGCGACAAGAGATACTGAAATTGGCATTGCTTACAAGAATTGTAACACGCAATAATTGCACGTTTTTAAGTTTTGCATATAATATATTGATAGCTGTCAGATTTGAGGTACAATTCATAACACCACGTGTAAACGAAAGTAAATATAATTGTGAAGTAGGACTATTAGTTGAATCACCTATTTAATTTACTATAGATGGGGATTTGTAATTAATTTGGAATAGTTTTTAATGATAATCGTATAGGAAAGTAAATTCGTTTATATACAAAGAGTGCACAAAAAAGTTAACGAAAATGAATAATTTAACTGCTACCGACAGCAGTCAGTTAAATAATTCTAAAATTGATGTTAGCGAAATAAATACGTATATCAAATAGAATTTCATAAAATGATGATTTAGGTTCTAGAAACGTAGTTTAACTGGAAGTGTATAGAGTTTATTTACATCAAACAACATATATTCATTTTACAGTAACACGAAATTTTATTACAATTAGAAAAAACTAAACAACTCTCAGCTGTAGCTCGCGTTCTTTGGATTATCCAACCTCCTACTACGATTATATGCCGAAACCGTATAAAACAATTAGGCTTTGCTTTTTTAACGTATTGCGTTAAAGTTTTGTATGAAATTTATTGCTAATTTCTTGGTTGCCATGAGATGAAGTTGACCTTGTGCTGTAGCATAATTGTTCTTGTTTGACAAATTGCCCTGTTAAAAATTCTAAATCCATAAAAAATTAGAAGTATAAATTTTACGGCTACTGTTTAATCGATAGTTAGTACCGCAGTGCTTTAGTTTTAAATAAACGCATATTCGTAACCGAGTTAAGTGTGGCCTTTGGAAGAATAGACTGTGTCGTTTGTGTTATTCTTAAACTCTCCCCTCGACCGAATTGATTCTGATTTAGGAACATCTTAACTACTGATGTTACCGAACTCTGAAAAATTTCCTCCACTGCCGTTACCACGTTTGATACGGGGTGAATCAGGATTGTTTAGAAGGCAACCCCTGGTTGTTTTACTTAATACAGTTTAGAAAATGTCCCTTAATTAATTTAATTTTCCAATCGTGTGTTTTTAATTTGTACAGCGTACGGGGATGATTGTGCGTTTCACGCTTAATCTAGTCTATTAGTCTGTTGTTTAAGATTCATAATAGAGAAAATCTATTCGAATTTTAATTTTTTATTATATATAATATATAACTTAAGTTTATATCTAAATTGGTCTTTTATCGAATCATTACAAGGTCTTGCAGCTCAGTGAAGTCGTAAGTGATATTTTTTGTCACTAACGTTCTATTTTCAAATACAGCCATGTATTTCTGTATAGTGTGCCCTAAACAGCGATTCGTGTTGCGACTAAGTGGTAGAAAATATAACATTCAAATACGAATGAATTGTTTAATTTTTTCTAAACAGATTTCATTAGCGTTGCATTCTTGGTTTATATTATTGATAAGATTATAAATTATGCTTGCAGAATTATCTACTCTGGACGATAGCACCGGCACGCTTAGTTGGTCTTCGCATCTTCTATTTAGCTACACGCCTAAGGAATGTCGCACATTTGGTTGATCCGAAGGCAATAGCTCGGTCATTATCCGCCCTTATGTTCTGGTGGATTCTGAGGCAGTACAAGCACATGACTCCAGGTGGATATCCATTGTCGCCATTTCCGTCTCCTCTTTCATATTTTCGTAATGAACCATATTTTTCTACCAAACTATACTGTTTTTGAAAAACCTCTCGATTCTAATATTTCCTTAAAGCGTATTACTAGCGCAATTGGTTGTCTTTCGTAATATGACTATATAAAACACCTTAAATAACATTACAACCTTGTACCGTTAAAACACGTCACAATACTAAAAATTCTCCGCATTTTGGTAACAGTTGAAGATAGATAGAGACACTATGTTAGGTTTTGATATTTGGTTGTTAGCAAAAACTGAACCCTAGGGATTGTAAAGAGCCAGCGTCCTTTACCACAATTTCCGCGAGACGCGCTACCGGACATATACTTGTTCTTATACTTCTACTTGTTCATGTACTCGTAGACTACTACTTTGCTGCTTGTACGTCGTTCCGTTCCGCCGACATCTGCTTTAATGTCCATCCGTTCCATCGACTTGTGGACCTTTGTACGTGCCGAACCGTTTGTCATAGTTATCAACCTGCACCGCCGTTTCTCAATAAACGAGACACCGCCACCTGAACATCACCTACATACGAGGAGTATTAGTAAAATAAGGTTCCCATGATTTTTTAAAATAGACAGCTATATATTTTTACTTAGTGTTATACATCAATTTAAAGCTTATAACGTACCCTATTTTTCCACATAATCGCCGTTTATGTCCAAACACTTTTGCAGACGATGCTCTAACTTTTCTATCCCCATGTTGTAGAATTCTGCCGCTAATCCTTTGAGGAATCGAGTAACCTCTTCCTTGACTTCATCATCGGTACTGAAACGTAGGCCACCCAAGTGTTCCTTTAATTTTGGGAATAAGTGATAATCACTTGGGGCTAGGTCCGGGCTGTAGGGGGGATGGGGCACAATAGTCCAACCAAAATTTGTCAGCAGTTCTGGAGTTTGACGTGAGACATGAGATTGAGGGTTGTCATGGAGAAGCCTCACACCACTGGACAATCTTCCTCTCCGGCGGTTCTGAATCGCGCGTATCAGTGTCGCAATATCTGTCAGAGCTTACTGTTGTTCCATGAGGCAAAAAGTCGATCAAAAGCAGGCCCTTCCTGTCCCAAAAGACGGTTGTCATGACTTTCCCAGCAGACTGTGTTTGCTTAAACTTCTTCGGCTTAGGCGAAGTTGAGTGACGCCATTCACGTGATTGCTGCTTGGTTTAGGGGGTAAAGTGAAACGCCCATGTTTCATCGCCTGTAACAATGGAATCCAAGAATTCTTCCTTGTTGTCTTCACATTGTTGCAAAAACTGTTGGGCACACACGACACGCTGCTGTTTATGGTTTTCCGTGAGCATTCGCGGTACCCACCCCGCACACACTTTGTGCCTAATTTTTCTGTTAAAATCTTATGAACTGTGTCGCTGGAAATCTCAGGAATTCGCAAAGCAAGTTCGTTAATGGTGATTCTCCGATCTTCAAGCAATATTGTCTCAACTTTTTCAACAACTCTATCTGAAACTGAAGGCCGTCCGCTTCGGTTTTCATCGTGAATTTCCGTGCGGCCTTTACTGAATTCTCTACACCATTTCCGAACGTGTTGAACAGATATGCAGTTTTCCCCATAAACTTCGATTAATTGACGATGAATTTCAATAGGTGAAATCTGTTTTTCATTTAAAAAACGTATCACAGCACGAATTTCGCATCTGGCGGTAACAGCGATAGGGAGCTCCATCTTCGAAGGCAGCTAGGCCGGCAATGATGGACGTAGCGAGGCGCGAGTGGTATGCGTAGAGAGAGGGAAAGGTGATGTGTAAGACAGTGTTGCCATATTTCTCCCAGCACATCGCATTCTGTCTCGGCGGCATTGGGAACCTTATTTTACTAATACTCCTCGTATAATGGGAATTATAGTTATTGAAATCTGAGAATGAATGCACGTAAGTCAAAACACAACATTGCACATACGCAGATGACCGATGTCCCGCCGGGTTAGACACCCGACGTAATCATTCATTTACTCCGTTGAATATAAAGGTACTTTCCTAAATTCTGTCAAACCCAGGGAGATCATTCAAGAAAGCGGAACGGGTATTAGCCCAAATTTTTGTAAATGATACTCCACCCGCTAAGTGCACAGACTCGTACAAAACACCCGTAGGTAGATCAGATTCGGTCATCTAGTTTATTAACACCTTAAGCGCCATTTGTATCAATACGGATACAGAGACTTTTATACCAGTGGGATACCTGTATCCGAGTTGATACATCGACTTACTTTTATCTTCGGCTATGTGTGTCTAAAACGATACAACGGAGCAACATATTCAAATAGGGAAGTTGTACAGCATGGCCCGTGAGACCAAAAATATGTTTTGGGCAATAACTTTTTAGTAAATTTGGTGAAAATAATACACAGATATTTTCATATAAATTTTTGTATTATCAAACTTTTTCTGTTTACATAAAAAAAAGTAATTTTCACAAAAAAATAATTCAACTTGCCAAATATTAATATTTTTTCAATTTTTGGGTAAAAGAAAAACATAGCAGGCAATAATATTTTTCCCAACTCGTACATTTGGTATGAGTTTGTGAAGCTTTAGATTGAGCGTAACGCCAATCATGATCTTTTTTGAGATTTTCGTAGCATCGTACGCATCTGCTTCTTTTGGAATCATGCACCAAGGTATGATTTTCTTCAGTGTGTCTAAGTTCGGGTGTTTGTGGGCAGATCTCTTCTAATAACTGTGAAACTACCATTTATTTGTATTTGGTTATTGACATTCTTTTCTTGGTTACTTTTTTATGTAAACAATAGGCATTTATCAAAGCAGTTCCAGTAAGTAATTCTACGGCTAGCTCACGGTACCATTTAACTCCCTTTCTGAGGGAAAGGTCTATAAATGATTTACATTTATTATAGTCTGTTATTATTGCTCTTCCCCTTTCCTTTTCACAATAGTCGTTGAAGCGTCGTGCTTAGTCGATATCACTAGTACAGCCTTCTTGTCTTTCCATTTGAGAATAGTGCAGCCCGTATTACTTTGTGAACTAACAATTTGGTGTTTTTTTAAGTAGGTATGGGGGCACTTGGGCCAGACAGTTGCGTGCGCAACTGCCTGAACCCAAATCCTCCCATGTGGGAGTTACATTATAGCAAGGGGGGTTAAACAGGAATCTGTACAGATAAAAAAAAAACAGTTCAAATACAGATCAAATACAGCTCAAACCAGCTCAAAACCAGCTCAAATACAGTTGAAAAACAGCTCAAAACAGCTCAAATACAGCTCAAAACCAGCTCAAACCACCTTAAATACAGCACAAACTTGCTCAAAACCAGCTCAAACCAGCTTAAATACAGCTCAAAACCAGCTCAAACCACCTTAAATACAGCTCAAACCAGCTCAAAACCAGCTCAAACCAGCTTAAATACAGCTCAAACCAGCTCAAAACCAGCTCAAAACAGCTCAAATACAGTTCAAAACCAGCTCAAACCAGCTTAAAACCAGCTCAAACCAGCTCAAACCAGCTCAAAACCAGCTCAAAACCAGCTCAAACCAGCTTAAATACAGCTCAAAACCAGCTCAAAACCAGCTCAAATACAGTTCAAAACGGATTCCTGTTTAACCCCCCCTTCCTATAATGTAACTCCCACATGGGGGGATTTGGGTTCAGGCAGTTGCGCACGCAACTGTCTGGCCCAAGTGCCCCCATACCTACTTTTTTAGTTTAGCTTTTATAATATGTGCTGGGTTATTTTTCCTCCTGGAGCGCAAAATCCCTACCAAATATATTTTTCTTTTCTGAAGCTCGTGTCCTAAGGATATACCGCTGTAGTAATTATCAGTGTAAATAGTCCTTCTGTTATCAAGACAATTTTCTGATAACAATTTTTGGTAGCACATGAGAGACTGTGGTCACCGGTACTATCCTTTCCACGGTAAACTGACAAATTGTAGGTATAACCTCCATTCACACAGAGCTTGTAAAGTTTGATACCAAATCTATGGCGCTTATTTGGTATATATTGTTTAAAACTTAGTCGGCCTCGAAATGGTACTAATGTCTCGTCAATGCAAATATCTTCATATGGTACGTAGGAATATTGAAAATGTTCGACTAACTTATTTATAATAGGTGTGATTTTATATAGCCGGTCTCCTGGCACAAAATTTGAATTATCACAAAAATGCCACGTCCTAAGTAAAATTTCAAACCGGTTTCTCGAAATGATAGACTTTATTTTGGTACTATATATATTATTTGTAGACCAGTAGACGCGTATCTGAGGCAGGCGAACGAGTCCTATCCACATTATTGTCGCAATAAAGATTTTCATTTCATTGTGATTCGTATTAACCCAACTTTTTATTCGAGCGTGTGGAAAATTGTTGTCCTGTGATTTGAGGCGTTGAGCGTATCTGTTTTGTGACCATGAGATCTACTAAATCATCTGTTAGAAATATTTTATAAAAGTCTACCTCTTTTTTATTCTCATAGTTTGCTGATATATCTTCTCTTACACCTGAAATATCTTCTAAGAACGCAAAGTCTTTCAATTCAATAGGAACGCTGGGGGTTACTTCAAATAAGTTTATCTTCTTGATTATCTTCATCGACATCACTTCCTGCTGAATATTCAGAATCCTTCACTTCTGACTCGTTGTCATCGTCTATTTGACGATCAGGAGCTAAAATAAACATACCAGAAGTCGAAGGTATATTTTCCTGTTCAAAATCAGTCGCCGATTCGTTCTCAGATTGTAATGTATACATCTCAATAACTTCGTCTATTGTTTGGTCGATTTTTACTATAATTAATAGAAACGAATGAATTTTTTTGTTACATTGGCAAAAGGTTTGAAACTTACCAGAATTTGAAGGCGTATCTTTAGTAGTTGCATTTCCTCCACCACTTTTAGTAAATTTGTTTGTTTTTCGTTTTTTTAGGGATATCGCTATCACTACAGCTCTCTTCCGACGATTCAGGCTCGTATTCAGACTCACTGTCCTCAAAGGTTCATTTTCTTCAGAAAAATTAATTTATTCCAATAATATCATGAGTGCTGCCTGTCATTTTTCATAAGACATTTTATCAAAGAAAATGCTACACTACTACACAAACGCGGTGTAAGACCCAATAAATATTACAAATTAAATGTATATACTTCCGAACACCTACTTCGACAGAGTAAACAATGGTGTGAATGTATGATGCAATCGCCAAAGCACGATTTGACACAAATATACATGTATCAGATAGAATACAAGTGGCTAAAGGCTACTTTTTATCCCTGTGGGCCGCATGTATTTAAACAGATACACTATTTTTTTTCAAAAAATTATTATATATTTGGGAAAAATTATAGTCGGATAGTTAAATAAGATAGTTTTAACTGAAAAAAATAACATTTAACCCGGTGGCCGCAACCAACATTTTTTTATAGTGGTGGCGCTTAACGTGTGAAAGAAATCCCGAACGTCGTGTAAGCACGCGAGTAGTACGTTTTACGTGTAAATAATAAGTTAGTCCGCTTTAAAATATACCCAAAATAAAAGTAATACCGTAAAAGCGTTTATCTTTAGTAAAAAGTAAATCGTAGTTTAGTTAAAATATAAATTCTGTATTGGATATAATTTCCACGAATTACTAAACATAATTAGAGTAAATCTTAAGGCACCCTAATTAATAACCTCGTGTAAATAATTAAATTGGAATACGTGAACCCCGTACATATTTATTTATTCCATTTAAATAAATACATTTCAATACAAATCAAACCGGGAAAACTTTTATTTTATAAAGGCAAATTATAACACGTATTTCTCGTTCACATATAAACCATTCTCCTCATAATGTCGATTATTTTGAGGCCTTCACAGGTATACGGAGGATAATATGTTTTATATTATATATATATATATATATATATATATATATATATATATATATATATATATATATATATATATATATATATATATATATATATATATACACGCAGCAATAAATTTATATTTTAACATGTAAATGTAGTTTCCTCGGTATTAATTTTGATAATTAAGTAACTTTACATCTATTTAGGTTTCCAGAACGGAGACAACCTACCAAAATCACGTTTTCTAGATTAAAAAGACACTTATGGATCATTTTCCAGACCCAGGTCAAAAAAATATAATAAAGAAAGTCGAGAGAATGACGAGGTTACCGTTTTAGCTAATATGGAGAGTAATCCTACAAGTTCTTGCAGAATTATAGAAAACAGTATTGGAGTTTCGAAAACAAGGATCCAAAGAATACTTCGCCACTATAAATATGAACTATGTAAATTTAGATTTGTTCAACATGTTAAATATGGTACCCAACCTGGGAAGAAATGTCATATGGTCAGACGAGGCACATTTTAGCTATTTAGGTGTTTTAAACGGGCACAATATCAGATTCTCGTCTAAGTAAATCAACACCAAATATATTCCCCAAAGACAATAATTACGATTTGGACTAAACGTTTCTGCTTTATCCCTCCTATTGTGTAAACTTCTTGGGACACGACACGACGTATATGTCAACCCCTTTAAGCTTCCAATATGACCTTAACAATGTAAGGGCTGCTCTTAAATAGACTATTTTTCAGCACCGCACCCCGAAGAAAAATAATTTAAATTCTTTCTTCTACTCTGTAAGTCATTTTGAAAAATTAAAAATGAACCAAATGAAAGATGGTACCTGCAAAGTTCAGAAACCAAAAAAGAAAGCCAAAACCACACAAAGTTACCTAGGCGATAAAGCAATATTTTAATTATTTACTTGTAAGTGACAGTTATTTATCTTTCGTTTGAGTTTTTCGAGTTTTCAAAAATGGTTTATATCATGAAAGACAGAATTGAAATTATTTTTCTTATGGTGCTCAAGAGATGCTTCTTGCTATTTAAGAACAGCGTTTGCTTTTAATGAAAGGTATCCTGGCATAGACGTAAGTCATGTTTATGTTAGAGATTTGGTACTAAAATTACAAGAGACAGGATCTTTTCAAATAAAAGAATACAGGGACCCAGAGTGTTAGACGAAGAGATGCAAGTAGAAGTTCTTGGTCAGGTTGCTGTTAATCCAAATATATCCACACGACAGTTGGCATCAATAACGCGTTTATGTCGAACGTCTGTCAGAAGAGTATTAAAAATGCACAAGTTTCACCCGTACAAGGTGAAAATTTTACAAGAACTTGGTGATGATGGTCCCGATCGACGAATTTAGTTTTGCGAAACATTGACGGGCAAAATTCAAAGAGAAGCCACACTGACTAGAAACTTTAGTGATGAATGTACATTTTTTTTAAATGGTCATGTAAACAAAGAAAACTATCGCTAATGGAGTGATGAGAACTCATCATTTTACAAAAGCGCATACCCAAAATTCGAGAAACTTAATGTTTGGGCGGGAATTCTGGGAAACCGGATAATAAACCCATTTTTTCGAGGCTAATTTAACCATCGAGGTATGCGTGCAGATGTTTAACAATTTAATAGAGCTATTAATTGTCCATGAAATTGAAAATCAAAGGGACTTAGAAGGGAATGTAATTGTTAATGAAGACATTATGAATTTTCAGCAGGATGGAGCCCCTCGTCATTACGCTATTAATACGAGACAGTGGCTGGATAGGTTTTATCCACGACAGTGAATTAGTTGGAGGGGTCACCCGACCTTACTCCAGTGGACTTGCTTCTGTGGGGTTACATTAAATTTTTAATGCATAAAACTCAACCAACTTCCTTGGATGAAGTGCGATAGAGCATAATATAAGTGTGTCAAAACATTCCAAGAGACGTTTTCCATCACGTTAGACAAGAATTTGAAAGTCGTCTGTATTTATGTCTAGAACAAAATGGCCGTCCTTTCGAGCAGTTATTATAATTATTTTCCATAGTGTACTTGTTTTTCTTTAAATAAAAGTTTTCTTGAATTTAAAGTAGTATTAGATTTCTACCAATTTTTTTCTTAAGACCATTAGCATTATGAATAAGCTTTCCACAGAGGTGTCTCAATTGGGGTATTGCTATTTAAGATGTTTAAGTCACTGCGGGGGTTGAAAGGTATTTTTTTATTTTTCCCATACCTCTCTTTGTTTAAAATATAACATAATAGTCATTGTAACTTTTCCAAGAATTATCCTCAAATTTAAGGTTAGTTTTTCAGTTAACCCTACTTTTTTTATGATCAATGATTAGCATTTTTAATAAGCTTTCCAGAGATGTATCACAAGTGGGGTATTGCTATTTAAGATGTTTTAGTCAATATGGATAGGGCTTAAGGGAGGAGTGGGAGTAGTTTAAAAAATAAGTTATTTGTATTCACCTTGATTGTTATAGAAACGGTAATTTAATTTTTTTGATATCTCTTTTTGTTTAAAGAATATTGCCATTGTAAGTCTTCAAACGCCTATCCGGTATATATATATATATATATATATATATATATATATATATATATATATATATATATATATATATATATATGAAATTTCATGGAAGTTCAGTTGCACGTCATAAGTTTATGTAAGTAGTTCTAACGTTCAAGATTGCTTCCATCTCTTTTTCAATCATATTAAGGTATGAATAGGCAACATAAATGATTTGTTGGAACTAGCTAAATAAATTTATGACGTGCAACGGAACTTATATGAAAAACCCATACTTACTGCGACGAAACTTTGTCGCTTGCATAACTTTCTATATCTACGTATGTGTGTGTAGGTTGGAAGATGAAAAGCACTCAAAGGCGTAAATATGAGAAATAAACAAGTTGTATCAGTTATAAAACATAGGGGGTGTTACTTAATTAGAAACCTAAAAACCTAAATTATTTCTTTAGCGCAATTTAATCCAGACACTTTACGAGAATACATCCAAACATAGCTATTGACATTGAAAGTGATATACAACTTAAAGGTGGATAGATAAAAACAATTATACAAACAACTAACATAACGAGTAACTCGTAAATTTTCAGCTTTGTGAATGTAAATACTTTAAATCAATTCACAGTTAGAAAGTTTCATTTTCATATAAGGGTGATTTTAGTGATGCATATTGTATATACAAGCATAATGCAGATAATACTATCTGGAAAAACTTTTGATAGAGAATTTAAAAATTATACACAATTTAAAAATCGAAAAACTAAGTATTTCAATTAAAAATTTAATTTTTGGCTTTAAATGATAAATTATGAACTGTATGCATACTCTAATCTAGTGCTAATTTTAGAAACTTGTTTTAAATGGACGTTTGTGTGTAGAAATAAAGTACAGAAGTTGTACTAAAATTAGAGTTGCATTTAGTGGAGTAGTTTTTGTTTGTGTTCTCAAATGTATGATAAAATAGATTAGGCATTTCTTTATGTTCGGTGGGCATGATGTAAAAAAAGTATGTATCATACAAGCTCGTTCTCAATAATGTAGATTGTTTATTGACATATATTCTACTTTTACATCTTTTATTGGAAAACATCTCTGAATAAAAAGAAAACATAGCAATTACTAACTCCAGGTTTTTCTAGTTTTGTTTCGTAAATAGACTTCATTTCTGTTTGCTGTGCTATTTTGGTTGAAATTGTAGGGTAGTTTGCGAGCAAATATAGAAAACATGAGGTTTCGCGACCCTGTTCTACTTTTTCGTGAAACGAAATATGCCACAAACAGAATTGTCATAGTCCTATTAGTATTTGAGATAGAGGCAAATTCAAAATTTGCACATTTAAGCACGCCTCGTAACTGCTTTGCTTGTAATTTATCGAAATGGTGAAAAGTGGGTTTTATACAGAATTTTCCGTAGAATTTAGTGGCGTGCATCAGTCTTCCTTATAAAAAGTCAGTTTCTTCGCAATAAACCAAAGTTTTGTTTTTAAGTGGAACACCCTGTATATTTCTTTATTATATAAAAGAGCTATACTCCATTCAAAAATATATATTGTGTGGCACTTTATGCATTATTAACTTCAAAATTAATGTTACGTTAATGTAACCTTAAAATGATACAGATCAGCAAAGACTTGGAGAAGAAGCCAGTGGATCTATTGGACTTGAAAATGTTGCCTTTCTCAAAACCATCGACTGAAACTGAGTATAGTCAAACTAGTAGTGAGGTATTGTTCAGGGACAAACCATTGGCGCTATCAACTGACTGTGGAGAGTGGCCGCCTAAAATCATTGACGATGTCCGAAAATTGATAGTTGAGAGGGGGCCTGCTCAAGTAACATCATTTGACTTCTCCATCGACTCTAAAGGAAGGAAGTTTTGTCCGACTTACTACACAAGGAAACTTTGCAATGGGGAAAAAATCCACAGGATTTGTTTAATATATTCAATCGCTAAAAATGCTGTGTTTTGTTTTGCCTGTAAATTATTTGGAAATGTTAATTCATTACTTGCTGGTGACCAAGGTTATTCTGACTGGCAAAACTTGACAAAGATGTTAACTAGCCACGAAAAGTCCCCCACTCATGTAAAAAACTGTCAATTATGGCGTGAACTGTTTGTACGTTTATGATTGAATAGAACCATTGATAAAGAAAATGAAGGTCTTATCCAAGCTGAAACTGAGCATTGGAATAAAGTTCTAAAACGCCTACTCTGTGTAGTCCAATTCCTCGGCACTCAGGGCTTAGCTTTTCGAGGCACTACTGATGTTCTGAACGAAAATAATAATGGTAACTTTCTCAAACTGGTACAACATATTGCAAAGTTTGATGTCGTCATGGCTGAACATGTTAGAAGGGTTAATTCTCAAGAAACACATGTGCATTATTTGAGCAAAAAAATTCAAAATGAATTTATCTGTCTTCTTTCTGACAAGATTCAAGACCACATTTTGAATGAGATGAAATACTCAAGATACTATTCTATCATACTTGACTGCACACCTGATCTAAGCCACACTGAGCAGATGACGATGATAGTGAGGTATGTTAAAGTTGTTGATAACGAAGAAGTAAGCATTAAAGAACATTTCTTGGGTTTTGTGCCTCTCACAACCACGACAGGTAAAGGTTTAACAGAATGCCTGCTTGGTGAACTGTCCGAAGGAATATCCCCATAAAAAACATGAGAGGCCAGGGATATGACAATGGCTCCAACATGAAAGGCAATCATTCGGGTGTTCAGAAGAGAATAATTGACTTAAATTCTCGAGCCTTTTTTGTGCCATGTGGGAACCATTCCCTAAATTTAGTTCTGAATGATGCTGCCCTTTCCTGTGCAATGGCAGTAGACTTATTTAGTGTCATTCAGGAGGTGTTTAATTTTTTTTCTTCATCGCCTTATCGCTGGAGCATTTTGATGAAGCATTCACCGACTTTAACAGTAAAACCCCTTAGTAACACTCGTTGGGAAAGTAGGATTAATGCAGTACAGCCACTAAGATATTACCCCGACCAGATATATGACGCTGTATATGAAGCCTTCCAAGACACAAACGTCGATGCTTTTGGCAGAAATACGGCTTTGGTTATTCCAAAAAAACTGCAGAGCTTTAAGTTTCTTTGGTGCGTTGTCACTTGGCATGATATACTGTTTAGAGTGAATATGGTCAGCAAAATGTTACAAAAAGTCACTGCTGATCTACAGAGTTCCATGAAACTTGTCAAAAGTGTTAAAGAATTTCTTGAAAAGATGAGGTCTGATGATGGCGTCAACAGTGTTATTACGGACGCCAAAGAGCTTGCAGAAAAAATTGGAGTCACTACTGAGTTTGAAAAGGAAATTCGAGTACGCCCAAGGAAGTTAAAGAGGCAATTCTCCTATGAAAGTGAAGATCAGCCAATTGCATCGGGCAAACAATATTTTAAAGTCAACTTCTTTTATGTGGTGCTTGACACAGCAATCGCTTCTTTGAAAGAAAGATTCGAACTTATGGAAACTCACAGTAAGAATTTTGAATTTCTATATCAAATCGCAAATTTGCAAGTCATGAATAACGAGGACTTGAAGAAGGAGTGCGTAAACCTTGAAACTGTGTTAAGTGATGGAGAAGAGCGTGATATTGACGGGAATGATCTTTTCAATGAGCTTCTGATATTAGCACCCATGCTGCCTTCTGGAAGCTCTCCTGACAAAGCTTTGTCTTTTATTACAAAAAGTTGCCACATTTCTCAATGTTTTTGTAAGCTTGAGGATACTTCTCACTCTTCCTGTGTCGGTGGCAAGTGGTGAAAGGAGTTTCTTCAAATTGAAGCTAATTAAAACCTATTTGAGGTCAACAATATCACAAGAACGTTTGAACGGGCTTGCTACGATGGCAATTGAAAATAAAATCCTCAATCAAATGGATTTGGACACAATCTTTAAGGACTTTGCCAAATTAAAGGCCAGAAAAGTCTCTTTTTGAAGTTCATCATGGCTAGCAAGTGAAATGAAACTAATGAAATGCAAAAAATGCTACATTTAGTTAAATTTATTAAATAAATAGTAATATAAATAATCGTATCTTTAATCACTGACCCTAAATCGTATAAGAATAATAACATAAGAAGGAACCTTCATGATATGTTATTCTATACTAACTACTTTCCTATTTAAGGTGGGAAGGGGCGCCAAAATACTGCTCGCTTACTCCAAAAAAATGTCTAGGACCGGCCCTGTGGAACTAGCTAAATAAATTTATGACGTGCAACGGAACTTATATGAAAAACCCATACTTACTGCGACGAAACTTTGTCGCTTGCATAACTTTCTATATTTACATATGTGTGTGTAGGTTGGAAGATGAAAAGCACTCAAAGGCGTAAATATGAAAAATAAACAAGTTGTATCAGTTATAAAACATAGGGGGTGTTACTTAATTAGAAACCTAAAAACCTAAATTATTTCTTTAGCGCAATTTAATCTAGACACTTTAGGAGAATGCATCCAAACATAGCTATTGACATTGAAAGTGATATACAACTTAAAGGAGGATAGGTAAAAACAATTATACAAACAACTAACATAACGAGTAACTTTCAGTAATTTTCAGCTTTGTGAATGTAAATACTTTAAATCAATTCACAGTTAGAAAGTTTCATTTTCATATAAGGGTGATTTTAGTGATGCATATTGTATATACAAGCATAATGCAGATAATACTATCTGGAAAAACTTTTGATAAAGAATTTAAAAATTGAAAAACTAAGTATTTCAATTAAAAATTTTATTTTTGGCTTTAAATGATAAATTATGAACTGTGTGCATACTCTAAATCTAGTGGTAATTTTAGAAAATTGTTTTAAACGGACATCTGTGTGTAGAAATAAAGTACAGAAGTTGTACTAAAATTAGAGTTGCATTTAGTGGAGTACTTTTTGTTTGTGTTCTCAAATGTATGATAAAATAGATTAGGCATTTCTTTATGTTCGGTGGGCATGATGTAAAAGTAGTATGTATCATACAAACTCGTTCTTAATAATGTAGATTGTTTATTGACATATATTCTACTTTTACATCTTTTATTGGAAAACATCTCGGAATAAATAAAAAAAACATAGCAATTACTAACTCCATGTTTTTCTAGTTTTGTTTCGTAAATAGACTTCATTTCTGTTTGCTGTGCTATTTTGGTTGAAATTGTAGGGTCGTTTGCGAGCAAATATAGAAAACATGAGGTTTCGCGACCCTGTTCTACTTTTTCGTGAAACGAAATATGCCACAAACAGAATTGTCATAGTCCTATTAGTATTTGAGATAGAGGGCCAAATTCAAAATTTGCACATTTCAAGCACGCCTCGTAACTGCTTTGCATTGTAATTTATCGAAATGGTGAAAAGTGGGTTTTATACAGAATTTTCCGTAGAATTTAGTGGCGTGCATAGTCTTCCTCATAAAAAGTCAGTTTCTTCGCAATAAACCAAAGTTTTGTTTTTTTAAGTGGAACACCCTGTATATTTCTTTATTATATAAAAGAGCTTACTCTCAGCATTCAAAAAATATATATTGTGTGGCACTTCTATTGCATTATTAACTTCAAAAATAAATGTTAAGTTAATTTAACATTTTGATGATACAGTTGGCCATAAAAAAACAAGGTTAAGGGTTAGGAAGTTTGATCATATAGTTGGCCATGAAACCTATAAACTCAGTATAAACGCATATTTTCTTAAACGTCCAGGATATATTTGAGTACTCAAAAAGGGCTACTAGATTACTACTACTTTGTTATAATTATAAATATGTTTCATCTAAACGTAATTGACCTGTCAAATCTGATTAAAATTATTATTGTGCAACAATCGTATTGTTTGCTCATTGTGCAAAATATGTAGAAAATCAAAATTCTGAAAACTTTGAAAAATATGGTATGCTGATTTGCTTTCGTTAGAGTAATGAAAACGCCGACGCAGCAATAAATTTGTATTTTAACAGGTAAATGTAGTTTCTTTGGTACTAATTTTGATAATTATGTACCTTTACACCTATGTAGGCTTCCAGAACGGATACAACATGATAAAATCACGTTTTATAGATTACAAAGAAATTTAATTAATTATGGATCATTTTCCAAACCCAGGACAAAAAAAATATAATAAAGAAAACCGAGAGAATGATGCGGTTACTGTTTTAGCCAGTATGGAGGGTAATCCTAAAGGTCCTTGCAGAAATATAGAAAGTAGTATTGGAGTTTCAAAAACAAGAATCCAAGGAATACTTCGCCACCATAAATATGAACCATGCAAATTTAGGCTTGTTCAACATCTAAATCCTGACGACGCTGAACGCAGGTTAATATTTTATAATTGGTGTTTAAACATGTTAAATATAGCACCCAACATGGGAAGAAATGTCATATGGTCAGACGAAGCACATTTTAGCAATTCAGGTGTTTTAAGCAGGAACAATAGCAGATTCTGGTCTCAAGAAAATCCACACCAACTATTCCCCCAAAGACAATAAGGACGATTTGGACTAAACGTTTCCTGCTTTATCCCTCCTATTGTGTTGGGGTCAATATGACCCAATCGCGTTCCTCTAATGTGCATAGTGCGTTAATTCGTTTAAATATTTCGTTGCCACTGCATGACTTTTATTTCATGACTCTAATAACGGTGTACCTAGATTGATATTGGAAAATTACTATTAGTTTTTTTTAAATGCATTTATTAAACTCACTGTGTTTGAGTCTACACGACCCGGTGATTTGTGTTGTTCAAATTACAAGACCGGGAAATGGAATATTATTATATACGAATGTATTTTATTAGTTTTCTTTTATTTTCATAAAAATAAATAACTTACATAGTATTGCCACATCATTGTGCAATATTGCCCATATTGCATGCGTTATTTACGTACCGGTAAACAAGTTTATACCTGTTGAGACTTGTCTGTGGCTCCGTGTATAAATGCAACCAGTGAGCATCTGTGTGTTAGTTTCGTAGTAAACATCAAACTTGATGCTATACTCTAATATGAAATACCTAACAATAGAAATTTATTATTGGAAATGTGTAGTGAGAGTGCTTGCGAATAGTGAGCTTGAGAACCTTTTGTGTGCTTCTGATAGTGATTCTAATACTTCTAAAGAAAAATACCATATGTCCGAAACGGAGATTCATAATAGCGTATCGGATGATGAAGTGGAAGCTACGATTTCAGATGAAGATGATATGGTAAATGCCCATATTATTTACAACCAGTTAGCTGACAAGAAAATTAAAATGACTGAATTTAGGACAGAATCACTTTTGAGGGGAAACATCGAGCGGGGTGATTGTGATTTACTTGAAAAAGAAAAAAACAAACAAACAACAATAAAATCTACGCAAATTCATACACTCTTGAAAAAGGAAGGATTGGCAGTAAAAGTCCGAAGCTATTGCAAAGGATGCTATGAACAAAAACTAATAGAAAAACTGACTAAAAATCAAGCAAAGAAGGCCGCTACATATTGTAATGATTATTACAATCAACCTCACTATTGCCTTAATTGCTTAAATTTGCACATCCCTAAACATTCAATAAATAATTACTTAAAGTTTTGGTGACATTTGCATTCTTCGTCAAAGGGTTCACGGGATTCAACACAGATGAGTCACATTGATTCTTTGGCATTACTGGAAGTAGCATCATTGGCACTGTTTTTTCATTTTTGTGAAACCCTTCTTGCAAGTTGTAGCATGAATTTGCTTATGAGCAAATATTTATTTTAACCCTCGTATTGTGTTCCAATATTGCGTGCGTTATTTGCGTACCGGTAAACAAGTTGATTCCTGTTGAAACTTGTCTGTGGGTCCGCGTATAAATGCAGCCAGTGAGCGTCTGTGTGTTACTTTCGTAGTAAATATCGAACTAGATGCTATACTCTAATAAGAAATACCTATCAAATGAAATTTATTATTGAAAATGAGTAGTGAGAGAGTGCCTACCGATAATGAACTTGAGACACTTTTGTGTGTTTCTGATAGTGAATGCTTCTGAAGAAGAGGCCCATTTGTCCGAAACCGAGATATATAATAGCGAATCGGATGATGAAGTGCAAGCTACGATTTCAGATGAAGCTGAATCGTGTAACTTCAAAATATGGCAATATAGTATGGAATGAAAAGACACATCAATCGGGAAGGTTATCAGTAGCAAATATTATTTTAGTTGATTCCTGGGACCACAAAATATGCTCCGAATAGTTGATATAAAATCCGCGTACTTCTTATACTTCACACCCAAAATTTTAAACCTAATTTTGAAAATGTCAATAGACTTTTTGGCGACACGTTTCAAGAACTAAAATTAGTTAAACTAGAAGCATATTTTGGTCTACTATTTCTAGCTGGAGTGTATAAATCTCATGGAGAGGCATCAGACAGTCTGTGGGAAGGAAATGTAGGTTGTCCAATATTCAGAGCAACGATTTCATGTAATTGCACGAGTTTGACGATAAAAATCTCAACAACAACGACGCCAACTTGACAAATAAGCTCCAATGCGGGACTTGTGGGATGAAGGGGTTGCAATTCTACCTAAGCTCTGTAATATTCACGAAAATGTAACTGTAGATGAGGAACTGGTGCCTTTTAGAGGCCGTTGTCCTTTTAGACAGTGCATCGCGAATAAACCTGCTAAATACATAGTCAATATTTGGACTTTGTGCAATTCTGTAACTGCTTAGGCATACAACATGCAAGTTTACCTCGGGAAGAAAGAAGGTGAATCTTCAAAGAGATGTTAAGGTAAAAGAGTTGTGCTAGATCTTACTGATGGTGTAAAAGGTTAGGTGCGATAATTTTTTTAACTCGTACAATCTGGTGCAGATGATATTGAAAAGAAAAATAACCATGCTTGACACCATTCGCAGAATAAGCCTGAATTGCCAGCCACATTGGTCTGCAACAGGAAAGAAGTGGTTTCTTCAAAATTTTACTTTTTAAGGACACGTCTATAGCTTCGTATATTCCGAAACGGAATAAAAATGTTACGCTCATGAGCACCATGAACCAATATAACAGAGTGTGTAACCAAGATCAAAAAAAGCCGTTTATGATTTTCGATTACAACAAAACTAAAGGTGCTGTAGACACGTTAGACAAGTTAATAATAACATACACGTGCAGACTGTAAACTACAAGATGGCCAATCATTATCTTTTACAATATCATGGACGTTTCAGTTTACAATGCTTATGTTCTGTGGTGCGAAGTACCTTCAACCTGGAATGCTAGAAAACTTGCAAAACAGCGACTATTTCTTGAGGAACTGGGTAATACTTTGATCACTACGTTGTTGCGCCTCCCTCGAAGTATTCCTGCAGCTGAAATGGTTATAAAGTCTTCAACCAGTAATGCCGAAGTAAGGGAACAATCAACCACAACCAAGCGTAAAAGATGTAATATTTGTCCTTCTTCAAATGATAATAAAACTAGTATGGTATGTTGTAATTGCTCAAAATACCTATGTAAAGCTCATGTATATTACTACTGTCAAGACTGTAACAAATAATTGTATATACCTAACTACTACGTTTTTGAGATGATCTTTACATTTATAATAACATGTAATAAAAATAAGATAACGTAATAAAATGTAATGAATAATAAATACTACATCTTATTATTATTATTTTTATTATTATTTACTGTTGTATCGATTTAACGACAATCAAGCGACAACTATAGGCTCCCGGGTCGTAATGATCCGAACAACATAAGTGAAACCAAAATAGGAGGGTTATATTATCAAAAATAAAATTATATGATAACATTGAACGTTTGATAAATGCAGTTAGAGAAGTTTTCAGACATTTACAAGATCACCCTATAATCATGCTTAATGGTATAGAACGAATTGGGAGAGAGTGTGAAGCATGTATAGACTGAATGGCCATCAGCTCGGATGTTAGTAGTTAGTTAATTAGTTAGTTAGTAATTTATGTTATTGTTGTAAAGTTGTAGGTATTATGTTTAGTTTTTACTTTTGTGTTTTTGCATAAAACTTAATAACCCTTAACCTTGTTTTTTTATGGCCAACTGTATCATCAAAATGTTAAATTAGCGTAACATTCATTTTTGAGGTTAATAATGCAAAACAAGAGCCACACAATATATGTTTTTTGAAAACATATATTACACAGTATTATATCATAAAAAATATACGGGGTGTTCCATTTAAAATGGTTTATTGCGAAGAAACTGACTTTTTGTGGGGAAAACTATGTACGCCACTAAATGCTACGAAAACCGCAACTTTCCATCTTTGCTCGCAAACTGGATATCCTACAATTTCAACCAAAATGGGACACAGTGAGCCTTGGTGTAGCAATTTGGTTGTAATGTGTGTGCTTAGTTTCTGAACATTTCACACATCTGTGGTATTTTTTTGTGTGTTTGAAAGGTATTATAACACAATCTATCTACAAAGTATTCCATTTTGTTGTTGCAACATAAACGTTGAATGAAACAGTTATATTAGATTATACTAGTTCGTTAGTTAATAAACAAGAACAGTTCTCGTAGGTTTTTGAAAATTAGCCATCAGATTTAGAAATCGGGGAATGTAAGCGTGTTCATTGAGGTAAGTTTGATCTTTCCAGAAAACCAAAAAAAAATTCCTAACATGACGTCACACATAGTCAAGAATCTGTGAACAGTTTGAATTAGAACAGTAGCATCCCTAGATCTAACTTAGGTCATATAAGGAATTTACATGGGAAAGATAAAAACATGATTATAGAAAATTTACTTAAGAATGAGAGAGACCAACGATTTAAATTATTTGTGTCTATACTAACTCATAGCCAGGTTCAAAACCTCGACTAAGGTGTGGTGGAGCAAGATACCTGAAGATTCATATCTAATCCAAGGTGAGGTTTCAATATTGCACTAAAGTAAAGAGGGGTTCATACCTCGTAAGGGTTCTCTCTTGAGAAAAGTAGAGGTGTCCTTATCTCGGGTAGATGAGGCTGCGCTAAAAGTGTTGGTTTAGGTCTTGGCTAAGGTGGGATTACCTTGCACTTGTGTAGAAGGGGTTCTTGTCTTGATTAGGTGCTCCTAAGTGAAAGAATGTAGGTTTATCTTTGCGAGAGTTTCTGTCTCATGTAAAGAAGGAAGGTTCATATCTAAGGTAAGCACACATGCGCTAAAAGATTGATTGCCCAACTAATAGATTGGGTATTGACTAAGGTAGGGTATTAATCTCTATACTAAAATGATGTATTTATGTTTAAGATCAATCTAAGTGAAGGTTCGCGTCTGTACTAAAGTAGAAGGTTCATATCTAGGATGAGTTAGTCTTGTCTAAAAGGTTGGATCATATCTCGATTAATTTGAAAGGTTTGTTTCTCAGATAAGGCGTTATTTTTGCTAGGCTAAATGCGCTTTAGCTAAAAGTTTGTTTCATGGAAAGTTGGGGGTTTGTTTCTAGAATAACTGCAATTTCCTGATTCTTATTTTCGCTACAGTAGATGCGTTCCTCAGATAGAGGTGTGATTTATACCTTGAAGATGATTCCTGGAAACGATTGCAAATTGTAGCCTGCTCGATAAAATAAATCCATAATGCGGTTGATGTAAGGTTGATGACATTAGGGGATTTGGGCTAAAAACTATATATCACAAGCGTATTATCATAGCAACCAAATGAAACTTATTCAGATGATCCACTTGCAGCATTGGAATCATGTGGCACTAAGGCGATAATTCTAGCCCTAAAACTAAAAGATTTTGATGAAATAAATTTGTTTGATGGTATTTGGTTATTCCTCGCTTTGATAATAGTAAACGTTCATGTAGAATTTAAGAGGTCAAAGTTTCAGAAAAGTTATTTTACAAAATTATTTATTATTACAGTGGTTATTAACGCTTTTACACCTTTATTTTTAAAAAAATTTATAATCACTTTTTGTTCATTATTTTAGAATCAGATAAGTTTAAGGAGAATATGTAAATAAATCTTACTGTACCTTTTAATACTTAAAGCGAGTATTACTAATAACGTATTTGAAATCGGCTAAGGAATTTATTGAGTGGGAGAGTCTAGATTTCCACGATTAGTTCTTTACCATCTAACCAAAGACGATAAATTCCGATCATTGTGGTGCTTTATGATCTATATTATAGATTTTATAAATGTGAATTCCGAAACAATATTTTGTATGCTTTAGATCTTACTAAAACCATCTACCTTCTTGGTTGTGTTTAGTTGGTAATTCACTTATTTTAATAATCCTAAGCAACGCTAGTGTGAATTGCTAGCTTTATTTCATGGTCTTCTAAATACACGGTAATTTTCAAACATTTCTAATAGGAATATGCCCATGTACATTTGTACAGGTAAAACCAGTGGTGACCGCTGATTGTAACTTTTATTATGAGTTGGTACAGTGTGAAGATAGGAAATTTGAAGACAACCATATAATTATTCTGACCGGATAGTTACAGAGAGAAAGGCGTCATTTTGCGCACCAAAAAGCTTAACTTCCGTGTATTACCTACAGATTACATTTAGCGTCACCTAACTTGTTTTCTCTAAAAATTTCGCGGTGGGAGGGGGTTGGATATAGTACGTATTTTCCGTAAAGTGTACATATTATATAAAGAATTTTCAAGTATTTCTTTCTAATCAGTTACTTAAAAGGTAAGATATGGCAAAGTATTATTTAATTGTTAATCATTTTATGTAGTCAAATAGTTACATTATTAACGAAGTAAAGTATAAATTTAAGTATTACAACGACCACGCAGAAGTTGTAAGCCAATTATGCGCAATATAGTATAAATATACTTTTAAACAAGTTTTATTCAATTTATCTTCGACAATTCAATAAATAAAGGAACAATGTAAAAATCTTCAACATAGTTTAAGAATGAGGAAATACAATCATGACGTAATTATAGCTTCTAGAAGTTCCAAATAAAATCGTCAACGCAAAGGAATTTCCAATTTCTCTAAATTTATTTAATAAAACGTGTGTTTGGTATTATTTTACATCTAAATAATATACAAAGCGACTTTAATAATACACGATTTATAAATTTTACGTTCACTTTACAGTTCATTTACAGTATTGGAAGCATGTATTATATATATATAAATATATTATATATTATAAATACTATAAATAAAATTCAAAAGGTTTTATGGATACGTATTCGTCCACAATTCACATAAGCGCATATTCACCATAAGCGTGTTTTATGTTGGCTCGCTATTAACGTTTTACGTACTATTGAAACTGAATAAAATATATTGTACTATTAAAATTGATATACACAACCAATTTAAAATTTTAATATACAGGGATCAAATAAAAAAACCAAATCTTGAATTTTTTATTATCGTGGACCTTTTGATGAAGGTCTTGAAAGGAAAAACGCGGTGTCTTCAGATTTATTCTTTTAGTTTTTACCGCATGTTTCATCGCATCAGTTTGAAATTAACGTCATTTTCGTTAATATCTTATTTATATAAGTGGAAATTACTACAAAAGGCAATCCCTAGCGGATTTTGATAAAAACTGAATATTTATGAAATGAGCAAAGAACGTAAGTATAAAAAGCAGATAATTGTGTCACATCTAGGATGTCATTAATAGTATTTCTTCTACATTTGTTTTTCGTCTGACAATTTCGTTGGATATATCTTTCTCCACCTTAATTTTGTTTGATGTTAAAGCTATTTGATTTGTATAGCTATTTAAACACTTTTCGGTGTAAGGGATTTCGATAACATGGTTTCCATAATTTGAATCAACAGTTTTGTTTTCGTTGGTTTCAGGGCTAGCAACATCCTGTGTCATTGCTGGGGTTGATCTAATTTACTACTCTTTTCTACCACCGGATTCAAAATATTACCTTAACTCGTCTAGATTTTAACTCTTCAAAATGTATCTGAATTACATCGTTTATAAATAATTCGTAGTAGTACTCTCCTAATTTGAGTTTAGAACGGACTAGTTTGGGGTTGAATTCCTTGAAGGAAACTATTGGAGTGGGTTTATAATCAGACGTGGTTTTGGATGTAGCCACATAGATAAAACCTGAAATATTTGTTTGGCAGGGAGATAGATAACACCTCTCTTTCGATGGCACCATGATTAGCTTCTGCGGGGTTTAGGGACCAAGAAGCATAAACTGTCGGAAGATTTTTGCGTATAGGGCCCTGCAAAGTGCGATTCCTAAAGCAAAATTTGAACAATCTGTGGTCAGATTGAAAGGTCTTGAGAACTCGATTATTACAGTATTGGATTCTTAAATTGTTTATTAACATCGATGTATAGGTATAACTGTCGACAAAGTCATGAGTATGTTCTGTGTTTTAACTATTGGGTCATAAGTTCTGCAATTTTTGCAAAAGTATTTATGAATTTTCGATAATAACCAACGAATCCTAAAAAGGTTTTCGGAACGAGAAATTTTGTTATAGTTTATAATATTTGGAACAGGTTTTATAGCATCGACAGCTATGATATGGTTTAGGAATTGAACTGTGTTATGTAGAAACTCGGATTTGTGGATTTATATTTTTAGTTCTATTCCGTTTAGTTTATCGAATACTTGGTTGAGGTTGTTTATATGTTCTTGTAGATAAAGTAGAGAAGATGATATCGTTCATAAACTAAAACTAAACAGATTTATTCTGAAGATCCTCTATAAGATTGTGTGTGATCCACTGCAAGTGTAGCATGACCAAACGACATGCCAACATGCATGTAGTGTCTATTATCCACGTTCAAAGCTGTCTTCTCTATTTAATTTTTGTGCACCTGGAGTTGGTGGGACCTAGAAGGTAAATCAAGGGTGCTAAAACGATGACATTTTTCTGTTTGTCGAGTACATTCGTTATATTTGGTAGAGGATGGCTATCATCCAGTCGACGAAAATACGCCACTTTTGTTTCCCACTAGTACTATTCATCTAGGTAAACTTTTGATGGAGTTTTTTGGTCTAATGGTTTCGTGACCTAGCATTTTTTATTTGTCTTTGGGTTTGTGATTTACGAACGTGCGAAAATCTATGTGATTTTATGTGTACTGTTGTATCATAGTAGACTTGATCTCATGTTTGACTGTATCGGAAAATGTTAGTTTTCGTGAGATGTGTGAAATCCACTTATATCTATGTGTTATATATATATATATATATATATATATATATATATATATATATATATATATATATATATATATATATATATACAGTGGCGAAGAGCTGATTAAAAGTAATTGCGGATACAGTTATGTTAAAAATCTGAGATTACAGCTGTAGGTTTTGGATGACTCTAGTTATATAATATAATATTGTCCTGAATGTGGCACTTCAGTTATACCGAAGTAGACGTAAACTTTGTTATTTTAAATGGAACCTAAGATTTTTATTTTATTTTCGAATTCTATGAAATTCTAGATAATTTGTCACATGTCCTATACCAAAATGAAATATTTTCAAGATATTTCGATTTTTTTAAAATTTTGAAAAATCCTAGTCCACATTGAATAACGATATTCCATTAATAACGAAGCTAGTGACGTGAAATTGTAACCAATAAACAAGAAGCGCTTGCCCGTTAACTCCATATGGCCATCTCATTGACATTTTATACAGCGTGTTTTAAAATTAGCCGCCAACATGCACAATTTAAATCATTCATAAATTGCTTACATTAAATAGAACACCCTGTATTTTATTACATTTTCCGCTGTATTTTTTTAAGCCAATTCGTTTGGTATTAGTATTCCCTATACCTAAATCCAACCACTTTTGAGATATTTCATTATCTTAGTTAAAACATAGCAACACTTAATTATACATTAGTAAAGGGTATGCCATGATTTCCATTATTTAAGGTGATATTTTGTTATTTTTTCATGTTATTAATTCTGAAAAGTAACCAATAGCCTGAAAGGATTATCAATTGTGGATATCATTAAAAACGTTGACTAGGTATTTTTTATTAATTTAATTAGATAACTTACAAACAAGAATAACTAAATGTAATATTAAACAAATAAAGTTTTATAATAAGTGTTCAAAATTAGCACCATCTACTTCTAAACATTTATGAATCCTTTTCATTAAGTTATGTCTTGTAATTCTGGAAATATGGTCGGGTGTTAGAGAATTAAAAGCAAGTAAGACTCTCTGAGGAAAATGTAATAAAATACAGGGTGTTCTATTTAAAGTAAGCAACTTATAAATGATTTAAATTGTGCATGTTGGCGGGTAAATTTACCCTGTATGAAATATCAATGAAAGGGATGTATGGAGTTAACGGGCAAGCGCTTATTGTTTATTGGTTACAATTTCACGTCACTAGCTTCGTTATTAATGGAGTTATAGTTATTCAATGTGGACTAGGATTTTTTCAAAAGTTAAAAAAAAAAATCTAAATATCTCGAAAATACTTCATTTTTGGTATAGGACATTGTGTACAAATTTTATCTAGAATTTCATGTAGAATTCGAAAATAAAATAAAAAATATTAGGTTCCATTTAAAATAACAAAGTTGACGGTATAACCGGAAGTGCCACATTCAGTACAATATTTTATTTGAACTCAGCGTCATCCAAAACCTACAGCTTCGTAATTTCAGATTTTTAACATAATTGTATCTGCCATTACTTTAAAGCTTTTCGCCATATAATATATATATATATATATATATATATATATATATATATATATATATATATATATATATATATATGCGCAGGTTTGTACCTCATATTTGGACCGTAGGTTGGTTTTGGTCACCATTGGGTTTGTGGATATTGACCATCGCAGTAAGACGCGTTGGTAGCCAAATATTTGAAAAATATCTATTTTTAGCCTAATGAAGTTGCATTCGGAACATTTTATTTAGGTAAAATAAATTGTTGCAAAAAACCCATTTTATTGGTAAGTATAGAAATCTCAATTGCGGGACAAGGTCTGAGGGTCAACCAGATGATTTATACGAATTAAAGAAAGATCAAAATACAAAAACAAAGCCCTCTTCTTAGAATTAATCTAAGATCTGAAATAATTATTAAGTATTGTTGATATTTAAAAAGTGATTAGCAAGGAATCGAAACTGTAGTGATTTCAATCCTGCCACGCCGGGAGGATTTCCACAGATATCTACTGAATCCGCCACATAATAAGTTATTTCTGCTAATTGTTCGGTTGATTTTGGTTAAATTTATTGAATACAATTCTGTAGTTCAAGATAGGCATTTTAAATTAATTAATTAATAAAGTTTAACGAAAAAAGTCTCGATTTAAATATCAGGAATAAAACTAGTTCATAATAAATTAGTCAGGATCAATAAAATGTTTTAAGACTAATACTTCTACACCGCGAAGAGAAGTATGTTTAAAATAGAAAAAACCATGGTGTTATTCTGGAACTTACAATGGGGTTTTTAGGATCGATGCTCTGTAGGATTACGCGTGAGAGCCGAAAACTGAAAAATTTTTAGCGTTTACGTTGCTATTCTCGTGGGACGGAAAAATAAATTTGTTTAACTTTAAACGCAAGTTTTAGTGAAAATGAAATTTGACGAAAAGGGCTGTAAACGAACGCAACGGTTTAAAAACTTGGGATTGGCAAACCGTGATGCCTATCATTTGAACTATTAGTGTTCGTGAATATCGTGGATTTCGACACATAAAATTGTCTGTGACCCTCTCATTTCTTGCACTTAAAGTTTTAGTGCATTTTCAAAGGCCGAAAAACTGTTTGTGCACAAAGGTATTGGCAGCTAACTATAGCCATTAATTGTAAGTGCTGTAGCTACTAATCTGTAATATCATTTTGCAAACACAGTAGATATTTTAGAGGTTTAATATTCCACTGTTCCTTATGAACCAGGCGGGTAGATTGGGGCATTTTAAAACAGCCGATCAAAGTAGCCCCATTTGTAGCATGATTTTGAACAGCAACAATTAATTTTTTATTTTATTAATTTTAACATAAAATGTTACAGGCTAAATACTCACTAGGGCATCAAGTCTGTAAATTCATTTTGGGCCGCGGCATAGCTCATTGGTGTGGGTGAGGTTCTTACTTAATGTTGTAAAAGGGGGAATGTCGCAACTCCGAAATCGTCAAATTCGGGTAAAGATGTCAAAACAGCACCACCTGTTAGATACATTTCTAGCGGGAAAAACGTCATGAACAGATCTTATATTGACTTTATATTGAAAGAAACCAAAAAGTTCACTCAAAAAACAAACTACTCTACTACTAAAATTCTATTCCAAAAATCTTTACGCCAAGTTCACCCAAACTTCAATGAAATTTTAGACTACGTAAAATCCGAAAAATTGCGAAAATAAAACCAAATCTCATTAAACATTTCGATAAACTACACGCTAAAATTATTGGCTCAACTAGCCAAAAATAAATGCAAATACGATGAATTAATTCCTCGATTTAAAACTCAAAATGCGCCACAACGGAACTAAACTAACGCGATCAAAATATCTACAAAAGCTATCTAAAAAACTCCTAAAATTGATTGAACGTCGATATCGGGAGGTACCTAAACTCAAAAAAAAAATTCCCAGCTGCCATAACAAATAATTAAATTAGCTTCCCTGTTTGGCAAATCATGGAAATGTTAACATAATTGCTACATAAATCAAAACATTCATTTCAAATTTCATCACCTGGTTTACCCCAAAAAGGCTGTGAAACTAGCTAGTGTCAGTATCGGCCTTTTTAAAATTATTGGAAATGCGAAATACCAAAATAACAAAAGATTATGACAAATATATATGTTCCTTTGCGACGAATAACCACATATAATTTCAATACCAATTCGTCCGTATAATAAATAAAAAAAAAAACATTCAGATAAATTTAGAATCATAATACGAATGATTACGCGTGAACTAAAGATTAATCGATACGAAAATTATACGTGAATATAAAAAAATATATAATTAACAGAAATTTATTAAAATTGGTTAACAAAATACAAAAAAAAGTTTACCTTGCATTCGGTACAGATCTTTTGTTATACAGACAAGTAGGCTATCTTGAAGATGGCCTCGAAGGCGGCGTGAATACTTCTCTTTTCAATGTGTTTTTATTGATCTGACAGTTGGTTGTGCGTTACACGATTACTTAAATTTCCATAACCTTTGATTACGTTACTTTACTATACACAAGTACTAAATATTACTTATTGATTTAAAATAACGGAAGAACGAAAAGCTTTTTTATTTACAGCGAAATATTCGTTAGCGGGCAGCTGTACTTACGAAGTCGTCCACAAAACTAACACATGAATTAATTTACATACGTCCGCACACCAGATGCGAAAATACTCCAAAGGAGTTAGAGTTCATTATATGAACATATGTTTGTATTGCATTGGTGTAGACATTAATTATTAATCTTTTTTTTTCTCTTTCTCTCTTGAAATTTATGCATTTATTAAATTCCCATGATATTGGATTCATTATTGTTTTAAAAGATAAAATGCTTTCTGAGCTATAAAATTTGTACTCATTATAAAAATTTATTTCTTTTGTGTAAACCACCGCAAGTTGTTTTTTTTTTTTAATTATTTGGTAATAATTTACGCTTTGTAAAGGCGATCTTTTAGTTTATACAAAGGAAGGTCTTCCCTTGAAAAGGGGAATTATGTAAGTTTTGTTTTTCTAGGACTAATTAAACAATTACTAGTTCGCAGGTGTCGAACCTAACTATCTGGCTTGCGAACGGTATTTACTTTTTTTTTGTACATTTAGGTTATTTACATATATATTTTTTGTGTTGTGGATTAATTGGATCCACATCCTCAATTATTTAGTTTTTTTTTATTTTAAAAATATAAAATTGTGGCACTACAGCAGTGTTATTATTCCTATTTCCTCTTACACTTCCTTTTTCCTACAATCTCCTTGCTCATTCCATCCTACACCACTGTCCAAGAGTCGGGACAGCGGTGAATCTTATCTCTACATAGGGGAGCAGCTCTTCGCGCCGGCATCTTTAACATCCTTCCTTCTCTCACCCCGCCCGATCCGACATTTTTGAGCTAGTTTGGTGTGATCACTATCTGTGAATGAGCAGAGAACCCTTTCCTTCTTCCTTTTTCTTCCAGCTCCCCGTTTAATCACGTAACATAAATTTGTGGCACCTTAAACGTGCGGCCTCGATTCCTCTCACTTCATTCTCTCGATTTCTCGTACTTATTTCTTATTTGACTTCTGGTTACTTATCCTATCGCTTCCTTTTATCTTATCGATTGCTTGCATTTACCTTTATGCGTACCTTTACCTTTAATTATGGCTGTAGCGTGGAAAATAGATGTTAACAGACTAAGTAAATCAGAACTCCAATATGAGCTTCACTCAAGGGGTTTACCTAGTGATATAGGGGTTGGATTGTTACGCAAATCGGTAAGAAATGCACTAAAACTAGATACTAATAAATCTTTCATTTGTGTGGATCATGATATAGCTTTTACTGACGATCTGACTGCTGTAACTGTAGCGGAAAAAGAACTTTCTACTTTTCTTACTGCCTTTACTGGCGATGAATCTTCTAATTCATTTTTACGTTTTGCCTCTCTTTTTCTTTACATCCAACGTCGCTGTGAGCTAATGAAACCTACTTCTACTGACGAAATCAAACAAACATACTGAACAATCACATCCTTTTATTAGTTCTCCTGTTGTCCCTACTACTTCCTTCAAACATTTCTCCATTTCAAAATTATATTTAACTTTCTCGGGTGATCGAACGCCTACTTTACTAGATTTTCTTACTCGCTTAGAGGAATTACGTATCTCTCGTGGGTTCTCATCACAACAGTTATTTTCTTCCTGTCCAGAATTGTTAACTGGCAGGGCTTTATTACTTTTTCGGGCTCATAAAGCTTCTTTGACTTCGTGGAAAGATGTATTTAGCTTCCTAAAATCTGAATTTCTTCCTGTGGACTACGACGAACGTCTTATGGACGAAATTCGAAATCGCACAATGGGTACTTCTGAAAATATTAGTAGCAATTATGCAAACTTTGTTTCAGCATTTACTTGTACCTCTTCCTGAGGACAAACAACTCTCGCTTATTCGACGCAATCTCACTCCTTTCTATCAGACAGCGTTAGCTCTTACAGAAATTAATTCTATTTCACAACTTCTTTCTTTTGGCAAAAAATTGGAACAAAATAAACACAATATTGAAACTTTCAAACCTCCTCCTTCTAGAAAAACTTCAAGATTACTGGAACCTAGTCTCGCTTATGTACAGGCTACTGATAATTTTCCGCATTATTCTAATCGCTCCTTTGCACCATCTCTTAATACCATTTCTCCTTCCTCTACTCCTCTTCCTAAACCTATTCGTTGCTTGAATTGTTCCAAATTAGGACATCTCTCTCCGCAGTGTACAATACCTCAAAAACTCCATTGTTATGGTTGTGGAAAATCGGGAGTAACCAAACCACACTGTTCTGTTTGTTCCTCACGTTCTTCGGGAAACTGATGTCGGAGCTCTCTAACCAAGGAGAGGACTCCACTCTATCTGAAATCTCGGAAACTCCTTTTGCTGGTTTAGACGAAAAACAGCGGTCTATTCTAGATTTTGTTTTTGCTAGCGTCAGGGATGACGAACGTCTTTATTTTAAAGTCTCCATATTTGGTCATATCTTCAAGGGTCTCTTAGATAGCGGTTCTTCTCGCACTATTCTTGGGGGTCCAGGTTGGCAAATTCTCCAACGCCTTAACTTACCTTTATCTTCTTTAGATCTTTCTTCCTGTATACTTGCCAATGGTACTAAATGCCATATTCTTGGTCAAATTTTAACAAATCGTAACACACAAGTAGTTCCATTGTGTGCTGGTGCCCCGCCGTGTTGAAAATAATTCAAATTTTGAATTACGTTCAACGGAAGGTCATCCAAAATTTCTTCAAATTCGTTTCGTAAAAAAGTTAGATACGTTTCGGAATTTAAATTGCATCCATAAAAAAACGTGCTTTCGCAAGGTTAAACAACAAAGTTAAAACTAATGTCCCATATTTGAAATTGTTTTTTAATTGATTTTATTTTTTATTTTTGCTGCGGATGGTTAGAGCCAGTTAGTTGGAGTGATGTATGTTTTGTTGCTTTAATATTCTTTTTGTTTAATCAAATCTTGTCTAAATAAAAATTTTACGAATATTCATATTTCAATTTAATAAAGAGATAGACTGACCTTTTTTTTTAATGGTGTATTTTTATATTATACAAACTAAACGTTTCGATAATACTTACCGTTATCTTCGCCAGTAGTGATATCTATTAAGTGCCATTCACAACCAATTAACTTAACCTAACTAACGAAAAATTATAATTAACGTACGATAACGAAAAGCTCTCTGTTCACAATTACGTTAGAATGCTTCATACATTTTTCACCTGAAGTATTTAAGGTCACCGATCAAAGTGAAATAAAACATAACCTAACCATAACCAACGCGTTAACCAAGTGTCGAAGTGTTATGTCAGCTATCAATGTCGATGGTGGGGTGGTGATGCCATCGATTGGTACAGTTAGTAAAATTAACGTACGGATTCGGTTAAGTTGAAGTTGGTTCAACTTTTCCATGCGTTACGTTAATTTAAGTGGATGTGTATGAATGTCATTTGATTCTGTGCTGTTGACCTTATCTAATTTTTAGAATTTCGTAAGTTAAGTTAAGTGGTTGTGAATGGTACTTAAACATTGTTGAAGGTGTTGAAACAATTTTATGAAAATTGAAAAATTAAAACATAAACATCAGCCTGCTTATTAATAGAACACTTTAAGAAGATTGGGATAAAATTGATTCTATGACGTTTAATTATATGGAAATAAATGTCAACGTCAAAAAGAAAAATTTAATAAATTGTACAAGCAACGAAATAATAGACCATCTTTTGATTATAAAAGCCAGTTACAAACCATTCTGATAATGTTGTTTCAGATTATGCTATTGAAGCGCTTTCTAAAGCAGGAAATCTTGCGAAAACACCAAGAGTAATACCTTTTGAAGGTATAATTTCCAATATCGAAAACTCTATTAAATCATTACCTTTTGATGCTGCTAATGAAGTTAAATATAACACCGTTAATATATTACGTAAAACAAAACCTCCAAAGAGCAACTTGTCCTTTACTTAATCTTAAACGCAATGAAAGTATAATAATATTAAAACCAGATAAAGATAATGCAACTGTTATATTAAATATGAACGATTATAACGTTAAAATAGAACAATTGTGGGAACCAGACGCTTATTGTGAAATACCAAAACATCCAACAAAAAAGTTTCTTTTAAAAACAAAAGAACTGATTACATCATCATCTATTCCTGAAGAAATAAGAAACTAACTCTGAAGCTATTTCACCAAAACTATATAGTTTACCAATAATCCATAAACCTAATATTCCTTTAAGGCCTATTTTAGTGCAATTGGTTCTCCTACATATAATCGTGCAAAACATTTTACATTTTTACTTCAACCTTATATAGATAAAAATTCTGCCGACTTTGTTGAAAAAATGCAGTTTCAAAATTGAAGAGGGTGATATAATGGTCAGTTTTGATGTTGTTTCGCTTTTTACAAAAGTCCCTCTAAAAGAAACTATTGATTCCATTGAGTCTTTTTCCAAAGGGTATAACTAACTTATAGCTGAACTTTCAGTTTGGTGTAGACATGTAGATGACAGATTTGTTATTTGGAGACATGGAGAAGAGACATTGCATGAGTTTTATAAATGGTGTACATCCTAGCATTCAGTTCACCATGGAAAAAGAAACTAATAGAAGTTTACTATATCTTGACACACACTTATCCAAACACCACCCACGTCAAAAAATTGGTGTAATTAAACCTCTAGTAGCTCTAGCAAAACGAATTTGTGACCCGAAATTTTTGAATATAAATATTTAACAAAATCCTTATAAGATAATGGACATTCACTCACAAATATTAATAATGTTATAACATCTTGTAGACGTAACCTTAAAGAAAAACCAGTTCTAATGTTTTTTTTTTATTGTTATTAGCGGCATCAACTTCTGTGGTCATTAACCGCACCTGATTGTACATTCTTGACACCTTTATATTTTGTCTAGAAGACCGTTGTCCTTTAAAAATATCAATATTTCCTTATCAGATATGTCGGCATTCTGTTTGTAACGAATTTTTTGGTGATCAACATATTTCGGACATTCCTTAAGAATGTGGTCAGCATTCAAAGCCTTATCACACTCAACACACTCGGGCTGCAAATCACCGCTCATTAAATAGCCTTTGGTCAGCTTTGTGTGACCCGATCTAAATCTACATATCACCACTTGCTCTTTTCGCGTAAGGTTGTTACTATATGTCGAGTGTCCAACGAGAGGTTGAAATGTTCGCAGGTAAGTATGGTGTCTCTCCCATGCGGCTTGAAACAGTCTTCTGATCTTTTCTTTGCAATATATTTTAACGTCGCTTAGATTTCAGATGTTAGCAACCTCAGCGTCAAGTCCTAGAACTGCCTCTTTGGCTAAAGCGTCAACTTCCTCGTTGCCTGTTATGCCAACATGACTGGGGACCCACATGAATATGACTTGTTTTTTTAATTGTTTTAAAAGTCTGCTTGCTATAAGTATGTCTGATATAATTCTGTCCTCAGTGAACGCTGTTTGTATAGCCGACAGAACTGACAAGTTTGTGCAGATCAAAAATTTGTCATTCTTCTCCGCAATGCATATTTTAAGCGCTGTTAATATAGCAAACGCTTCGCAGAAGAAGATAGAGGCTTCGCTAGAAAGTTTAAATTTCTTTATGGAATCACCATGCTTAACAGCACATCCCGTCGCGTTCTGGGTCTTGGATCCATCGGTAAACATTAACTGATACCCAATGAATCTATTGATAACCTCAGTGAAAAACCTCTTTATTGTTTCCGGTGAAGAGTCTTTACTTATTTGTAATAGATCTATATTAACGTGTAGAGTATTAGGCAGCCAGGGTTCAAATCTACGGTAACACGGTAACTATATTTCCTTCTCAGGTATGTTTATTTCCTTCGCTATAACTGATGACCTAAAAGATGAGGATGTATGACGTGTTGGTTCCATCCTATATCTAGCTTGAAATATATTCTTCTGAAAGATGAACAAAATTTTATGTTTTCTGCATCTATGCAGATTCAATCTATATAACGCAGTGATCTTCTTGCCGACGAAGATAAAGTGGCTCCAATCCAGAATCAGCATAAAGAGACATATCCGGACATGACTTCGACGCACCAGTAGCATACCTTATACCTTGATTGTATATGGAGTCTAAAGGTGTTAAACGACTTTTTTTTGCAGAAGAGTACGCTAGACATTCGTAGTCCAATCTGCTGATTACCAGACTCTTGTGTATGCGTAGAAGCACTTCTCGATTTGAACCCCATCGCGTATGTGCGAGACATTTTAAAATATTAAGGTTTCTCTTACATGAAACCGTGAATTCGTCAATATGTGACTTCCACGTAAGTTGTGGATCTAATCGAATTCCTAAATATTTGAATTCACCTACGTTTTCAATTAAAATGTCGCCCAAGGTAAACCGCGGTATCTCTATGCAGGTCGAGGAAGGAATTGATAGCAATACGGCATTGACTGCTATAAGAAATAATGTGGCACTCAAAGGTGATCCTTGTGGCGTGCCATTTTTAAGAAGGCGAGTATCTGAAACCTCTTTACCGATTTTTACACACATAGTACAATTAGAGTGAAATCTTTCTATATAAATTGGTAGATTCCTTCTAAATCCCCATTCGTAGAGCTGATGAAGAATGTCCGTATGCCGTACTGTGTTAAAAGCACTTTTTAAATCAACAAAGATGGCAGAGGCATGGAGGCGATGGAGAAAATAGTTATTAATTGCATTTTCGATGAATGCTCCTTTAATTGACCTGACTTTCTCCCACACTTCTTTGGCTGGAGTATCTTTAGTTAAAGAGGACGTGAATTTGTACCACGAGTTTCTTTTTGCGTTTAAAATTATTCTCCTGCTATATGCTCTTTTTTTTAAAAACAACTAGGTTATCTAACGTAGGACGTCTTTTAAAAATCTGAAACGCTTTTTTCTTTTCAGTTATTGCGGCTTTAGCTTCCTCACTCCACCAAGGAACTGGCCGCTTCTTTATCAAACCGGAAGTTCTTTTTGGTACAGAATCATTTGCTGTCTGAAGAATTAACTCACTGAATTCCTCGATAGATAAATTGCCTAGTTGTTTGATAGCGGATGTCATCAATTCCTGGAAGCGGGCCCAGTCTGCCTTTTGGGTTAGCCACCTTTCATTCAACCATACCTTGTCGGCTGGGAAATTTAGGAGATTTAGCGATATGGGAAAATGATCGCTGTGATGTAGATCCGGGTCAACCGTCCAATCGATGGATATTCGGTAGAGAAGAAGAACATATTGACAGATCTATACATGAAAAAGTTCCTGATGCAACAGAAAAATGTGTTGGAGAACCCGTGTTTAGGATCCCCACATCGTCTTCTTCCAAAAACTCACTTATCATACGCCCAGAACAATTTGTTTTACTAGATCCCCATAGCTCATTCTCCGCATTAAAATCTCCCAATAGTACGAAAGGATGCGGCAGCTGAGCTTTCAAATCAGTAAGATCTTGAGTGGTCCAATCAGGGGAGGGCAGATATACAGAACAAATTGTTAGTTTGAACGGCATTTCTACCTTTACTGCCACTGCTTGGAGGTTGGTGTTTAATTGAATTTGTGAGACGCGGCACTCATCTCTTATAGGAACCGCCACACCTCCATGTCTTCGTATACCACCAGACGCACCTTTACAAAAGAAATTATAATTTTTATATTTGGCTTTTCGCACCTGTGGGATCTTTGATTCTTGAATGCACATACAAAAGGGCATATACTTGGCCACTAAAATATCAATTTCTGGTAATTTCTTAAAGAAACTATTGCTGTTCCATTGCAAGATGGTATTGCTTTTATTCCTTTCATAGCTAATGTTACAGCCATAATTGGAAAATCCAAATTAAATATGGCATTAGGACTGTTTTTAAACCCACAAGAAAAATTAAAGAACATTTAAGATCATCTAAAGATATTTCAAACCCATTACCACCTTCCGGAGTGTATAAGTATCTTTTCCATGTGGAAAAGCGGAACCACAAAACCTAGGTTTGATAAAAGACGTAAAGAACATGTGAGATTTGGTAGATTAGGTCAACCAGAGAAGTCTGCGCTAGCTGACCATGCCTTAAACAATCTAAAACATGACATTCAATTTGACAATATGGAAATATCGTCAAGACAAACTCATTATTATGTTCCTTTGTAACGTGAAGCTATTGAGATATATAAACAACCTAATAATTTTAATAGACAAGAAGATCTCCGTTTAAATAAGTTTTGGCACCTTATAATTAAAAAAGGCATAATCATACGTCTTGATTTTGATTTTAATTTTCACTTTTGGTATGTCTTGGTTTTTGGCTGTTTTTCCTAGACCTTGAAGCAAATAATTTACCAATAATATGTAAAATTATCACAGCATTATAATTTAACATAAGTAGTTGAAATTAAAATTGAAAAAAAAATTACATAAATCGTTCTGCCTTGTGCTTTTCATTGTTAATAACACTTGCAATTATTGACAAAACTGATAATAATTAATACTAATTTTTAATTACAGATTTACTTTTGAACTTATTCGTTCATAACAAAAACTTATAATAATTTAATATTGGCCAAGTTGCTTTGGTATGTGTGAATCCTTGCGATATTGCAGGCTCACATTCCATTAATATAAGTAATTTGATTGTTATCTCACTAAATTTAGAATTTACGTCAGTTCTACACACATAAAAACAAAATTTGCATTGATTGGGGCTTGAACCTTGGTGGCGCAGTTGGTTAGCGCGGTACTCTAGCAAAGTACCGGTCGTAGGTTCAAATCCTACTCCAGGTAAACTTTTTATTTATGTATTTAATAAAATTAATAATAATTTTTAATTAAATATTTACTTCTGAACTTATTCGTTCATAACAAAAACTATAATAATTGACAAAAAGATTAAGCTGGATTATTTTATTTGATGTCATGTTTATACTTGTGAATGCTTCTATCATTTTCAAATTGAAGTTTTTCACAACTTACTAATGTGTTTTTTGGCTGACGTTTTTCATTGTTAGCCTTCGACCGTTAGGGATTGTTCTGATTTGTCATCTTTAAGACAGTTTAACAATATTTAGTTTTTCATGATTTAATTATTCTTTACTAAGATTCAATTCTATAGTTGGCTTTATATGTTTCTCAAACTGTTATATTAATAGTAGGCTGATGTTTATGTTTTTTAACAATTTTAATAGATATTAGTACTAACGAAGATAACTGTGTTCTCGAAACGTTTAGAGTGTGTAATATAAAAATACACCATTAAAAAACCAGTAAAAGATAAGTATTTTATTATGTGAGGTAATGGTGAAAGTTTACATTTCCATAAAGAGAAAGACTGTTATGAGATTTTATCTTTCGAGTTTTTCTACACACACATATATTAAATTTAATTGTATATTAGTAGGGCTACAAGGAACACATGCAGAATTCTTAAAAGGTTTGAAAAATGTTCTTATAATAGAACAAGCTATACAACTGAATAAATGTTTAAAATAATCAACATTTATTCGACTATTATTAGATTGAAGTACATCAAACCAATTGGATTTGACTTTTTAAGGTTATTTTTTATCAAACTATTGCATTAGGTAGACAGTTTAAATTACAATTTCTTTTATCTCCAGACTAGCAAGATTTATTGAAATTATATTTCCCAAAGCCATTCGGAATTGTACCTAGTTTTTAGAAAATTAGTTGAGTAATTGCGTGTCAATTTGACTTAACATAGCAGTCTAAACAAATTACAGTAGTTACGTTTTTGTGCATTAGATAACGTGAAATGGTTGATGTGTCTTAGCTTCCATTAATCCTATTCGTATATTATTCAAGACCAATCGAATTTAGTTTCTTTTATATAGGAAATGTAAGTTTATAAGAATGTAAATTTGTGGCGGTAGAATTTGTAATGTACAACTTCCATCAGAGAACACCATTACTCAACAAATACTGCTCTTTTGGGGAAGATAAATTAAAACTTTTAGCGCCAATCATTATACTACTGTAACGAATTAGTATTTCACGGTGAAAGAAACATAAAAAATGTAGCAGTTGTTCTTATAAGTAACAAAACGTAAAAGTATATATTACCTACCTTTTTAGGATTCAATGAACTATAGGTACAAACAAATAAACGTGTACTAGGGATTGTGCCATAAAAGTATTTGCATGTTACTACAATCCTTGTTAAAGTGCTTTGTTCTTTGTTACACTGAAGTAGTAAAGCAATATATTAATAAACGGATTACTAATATTAAAATATTCCGGAAGAAAACATGCTTCTGATACGGCATTTAAAAAACGCAGCCCAGTCGCAAATATTTTTTTCTATTTACCGTTATTAACTACTATATTGAAAGATATCAATTGCGTTTTTTTATCAATGGTTGGCTGCATAATTGGAAAAGTTTCAAATGATCGTGAACCACTGAATAAATACTTTTCATTTATAACATGATAATAAAGTTAACGATAATAAGGAAAGGAAATAGCACTTAGCGAGATGTAAAGTTAGGTGATTGTAACAGTAATTAATTATTGCTGTAAACACTTTGAATGGGAATCCTTTAACTTTGAAAATCGGATAATCATAAAATGTGCAAAAAAAAATCTTATGTGTGCAACACATGCCCTCACAATACAATGTAATTGATAATTTAAACAAGCACAAGTAAAATTGAAAGAACTTATAATTAGTGTACTGTGTTTTTTTTTGCTACTAAAAATGTTGTAGTTTTTTTATATCATTAAATTGTTAAATTGTTTTATTAAAAAAATCGTACTACTTCGACAGAAACAATTAAATATGACGACCAAGACTCATTATCTTAAATTTAAGTTATTATTTAAATAATACCTATAAAGCTTGACTTACTAAACAAAAATGATCACGATTGAAAAAGTTGATCAGAGAAAGTAAATAATCATAATCACCCAGTATACATTTATTTAATTCTTAAATTGAAAACGTGTAAATATGTGCATAAAAGTACAATTTTTATAAACATATAAATGCGGTTATCACTTTTACATTTATTCCATAGTTAACTTTCGTTGTTGCGAAAGCAACAGTTGTTTAAATAATTCCTAAATGATATAAATTCTAATTAAAAATTATTATTAATTTTATTAAATACATAAATAAAAAGTTTACTTCGAGTAGGATTTGAACCTACGACCTGTACTTTGCTAGAGTACCACGCTAACCATCTGCGCCATCGAGACACAAAAAAATTCTACTTAGTAATAAAAAAAAAAGTAATTAGAATTCTGACATTTTAAAATTTAGCATAACGTACAAAAATGCACAAATAAATTGCGAAATGTTTTGACCAAAGGACCAAACAATTTTTTTTTCCCAAAAATCGTCTCAAATGGCCAGAAATGGCTCAAAACATGTAAAAAATGAAAAAAAAAAAAATCGAAAACATTTGACCAAGATTTTTATTTCAAAATCGTTTCAAATGGCCAGAAATGCCTTCGCACGTCTAGTAGGATAAGATAAAAAAAACCTCGTACATTATGTGTCTTGAACCCGATACACCGGGACATCAACTAAACGCACTACGACTGCGCTACCGGAGGAGTTCACGAACAAACGAAAAACTTGGTAGATATTCAATTCTAGGATGGTTCACTCAGTTGCCTACTATGTAAAGCCGTACCGGTGTGCTATGAATAGCCGTTCGTATTTTACACTCTATAATAGTCGCAATCTGGAATTCCATTTTGCCTGGACAAGTATGAAAGTATAAAAGCAAAGAAAAAATAAATTTATTATATATTATTAATTTAAACCTGTTACGTAAATTAATAAGCCATTAGTTTCAGCTTTTTATAATCGCTCGAATAGCCTTCATTTACATTCACATTTTCATAAAAATCAATAGTCAAACTATCATCAAGTCACATTCATCATTATAATTATCCTCACTATAATCAACATTGTCATTATCATCATTGTTATTTACATCAGTAGATAATACTGTATCGCTGTTTTCGTACGTTTCGTCATTAAAATAAAAAAAGTTATCTCAGCTCCTAATTAAGATACGGGACATATCTTTAAAACACGTGAAAAATTACAAGTTACTCGAATTTCAAAGATACAAACCGATACTTCTTTTTCGATCTGACTAATATATATATATATATATATATATATATATATATATATATATATATATATATATATATATATATATATATATATATAGGGTGAGTCAGTTTTTTGTAGACAAAAATTAACAGGGGAGATAGAACACATGTTTCTAAAAAGAAAAGTTCCTACAAACATATGTCGTAGAAGGCTTCGTTTCCGAGATACAGGGTGTTGAATATAATTTTTTTTTCTCAAATTTTCATTATAACTCATAAACGAATGCTTAGATTTTTTTCATATTGGGGGGATAATGTCTATTAATTACGGGGCATAAAACAAGCTATAAGAATGTTCACAAACTTGCACAGTGGCGGAGTGGAGGGGTGCTCAACCCCTTTCATAAACAGAACTTCTACGCCAATGACTATTTTTTAAAAAAACTGTTATTTTCATTATCTACATACAGTTTAACAAAAATAATGTACCTTCTTCTGTTTCGAAATTCCTGTGCGTTTCCGAGTTATTTTGATTGTTAGTGTTTGATGTGGTACTAAGTTAAGTAATGTGCTTTATGTGAATAATTGAATATAAAGTTTTTAATAAAAAAGATATAATAAAACATTTAGAGCCATTTTAGTACCTAACGATCGTTTCTTAAAAATTTCAAATACATTTTCATTTATAAATAGGTAGGTTATCGGTTTTTTTTTGTATCCATTGTTATTATACTCGTATAAAAAGAAATGCATAATTATTATTGTTATGCGGTCAATACTTTCTGTATAATTATGTATGTATCAATTTCGCCATAAACATGTATGTAGTTTTTAAGTGAGATTCTAATAAGTTATAGACCGCTGCTCACTTGCTCTCATTAAAGAGCCGCCACTGTATCAAGCCATACTCAAATACAAGACTTTTGTAAGTTGAAATCTGTTTAGTACACTAATTTTAACAATCCTAATTTATTATTGTAACAATACTTAATTAATAATTGTGAAATTAATAAGAATTCTTAGCAATAACGATTTATAAATAAATAACAATAACACTAGTATAATAAAATTAAACACTTTGTTCAAAATGTAAACCGTTCTTTTCAACACACATTTCACAGCGGCGTACAATAGAACGTCTTAAGTTAACTAAATCATACGCCCCTTAATTAATAGACATTAACCCCCCAACATGAAAAAAATCTAACCATTCGTTTATGAGTTACAATAAAAATTTGAGAAAAAAAAATTATATTCAACACCCTGCATCTCGGAAACGAAGCCTTCTACGACATAGGTTTATAGAAACTTTTCTTTTTAGAAACATGTGTTCTATCTCCTGTTAAAGTTTGTCTACAAAAAACTGACTCACCCTGTATATATTACATAGTAAGTTAATACAACACCATGTTGTTAACAAACTATATACATATTATTAAAATACTTATCTTTTTTGGGTGTATTTAATGGTGTATTTGTGTACTTAAGTTATACAATCTAAGCATTTCGATGACACTTACAGTATCTTCGTCAGTAGTAATATTATCTTTCAAAATTGTTAAAGATGTTGAAACAATTTTGTGAAATTTTAAATATTGTTTCAAAATCTTTGACAATTTTGAAACATAATATTACTACTGACGAAGATAACTGTAAGTGTTATCAAAACGTTTAGATTGTATAACTTAGATATACAAATACAGCATTAAGTAAACCCAAAACTGATAAGTATTTTAATATGTGCAAAAATGGTGAAAGTTTACATTTTCGTATATACTTATTCAGTTTCTGTCGAAAGGAATTCATAACTCATCTGGTTAATGAGTGGACACGATTCAATTCGGGGGAAATTTTTTTATTTTTAGTAAATGCCGAGATATTAAGTAAAAGGTTTAAAAACATGTATTTACCACTTGATCTAGTTAACTATGCAAAAAAATAGAAATTGCTAGGGTTATTAACATTCAGTGGATGCTGTACATAAACAAAATTTTTGAGATTGTAATTGTGTTTTGAAATGGTTCGTTTAACTGAAAAAGAAGAAGTAGAGCTTTTGATGATGGTTGTTTATGGTGACAGGCGCCGTACTCAGCAAGAGGAGTGTACCTTATTCAATAATGCGCACCGTAATCGAGAACCAACAACCAGCAATACCGTTACCAAAACATTAAAGACGTTTAACACTAACGGCAATAATCGCAATTTACGTAAAACTAGACGTCCACAAGTAGCAAGAAATGAAACTATATCACAAGACATCGCCGTGGATCGGGAGGAAAATCCAAGAACATCGCAGGTCAGTAGGTCGAATACTAAAGAAAGAGAAATACCATCCATATAAAGTTCAGCTAATTTATGAGTTAGCAGAAGATGATTTCGATCGTAGACTGCAATTTTCTGAGACTATAGTGGATCTTTGTAACGCCAATCCACATTTTGCCATGAATGTACTTTTTTCCTAAATGGAACGGTTAATTGACATAATTCTCGACATTGAGCGACAGAAAATTCTCACTAGGTTGAAGATGTATATATGCAGCACCCCCAAAAATTAAACGTGTAGGTTGAAATTACAGAAACAGAATATTTAGAACTTTTAAGAAACCAAATTATTCCATCTCTTGAAGAACATGGAGGAATCCCCGAAGACATGGGGTTTCAACAAGATGGGGCCAGACCTCGTTTCATTCGCAATGTAAGGCAGTACTTAAATCAAATATTTCCCAATAAATGGATAAGTCGAATAGACTCTATCGAATGGCCCCCGCTTTCCCCTGATCTTACTCCATTGGATTCCTTTCTTTAGGGCCACCTGAAATATCGGTTGTATAACGAACGACCTCATAATTTGGAAGATATACGAAATAGGATCACAGGGGATAAATGCAACTGAAGGTTTTTGAATAGACTTATGTATTGCCAAGAAGTAAATGGGGGAATTTTATAATTGCTTTATAATTACCATGTGTTAATTTGTGTTTGGTTTCATGTATGACTAAGAATCAATTTTGCTTGTGAAGCTTTTTAGGTAACGTCATCGCAGTTATTAATTTTTGTTTTCGTAGGTAACTAGATCAAGCAGTAAATACATGTTTTTAAACATTTTACTTAATATCTAGGCACTTACTAAAAACAACGGTACCAAACCATATATCACTGGACACCTAAAGGGCTGTTCTATCCGAATCCAAAGGAATATATAGGACGTTTAATTTAAAATAACAAAATTGTTAATTTTTCCTGTTAAACCGGAAATTACATGAAATTAGCAATAAAACCAATGGATTCGCTATATATTAAAACCTTCATGTGCGAAATTTCATTCATATAACTTCATTGGTGTTAAAGATATCCCCCATGTTCCATACTTTTGCCCACATATAATATATATATATATATATATATATATATATATATATATATATATATATATATATATATTTTTTATATATATGTGTGTGTGTGTGTGTGTGTGTGTGTGTGTGTGTGTGTGTGTGTGTGTGTGTGTGTGTGTGTGTGTGTGTGGTGTGTGTGTGTGTGTGTGTGTGTGTGTGTGTGTGTGTGTGTGTGTGTGTGTGTAGAGGAAATATATAATTTCCTTTGGGGAAACCCTATAAACCGACGAAAAAAAGATCAAATTTCACGATACATTTGTCACTTTTTTAGAATTTCTCGAACAAAAATTATTGTTTTTTAAAGGAAAAAACTACTGAAAGTTTCAAGCATGTAAGCGCTTTTTTCACGAGATGAAATAGCTCAGTTTCTTCAATTATTTAAACAAATAAATAACCAATTTTGATCCACTAGGTCTGAAATTGATTTTTATTAGCCACCTAAAAATGAGAAAGATTTGAAACCCTTATTGGTTGTAATTTCCCAGCTACTTTGAAGAAATGCGTTTTTTTACAGGTTTTTCGACATTTGACCACTAAAACAACACATTTTTACCTATGCACAAAGAGACAGTTGTGCCAAAAGAGAAAGGTGAGAAGTAACAAGAAATAGGGATTATGCCGGAAGCTCAGTCGGTCGGTCAGGCACTTGGATGCGTGGGCATGTGGTTGGCGTAGATACACAGAAAGGTTAAAAGGGAACCATTTATTTTTATATCGCCCTTAGATCAAGAAAGGGCTACGAAACAGGAAAAGGTGCTTTACAGTTAAAATAGTGTTGAACTCAGTTCAAGAAGGTAGGGGGTCCAGCTAGGAATTTACTCCTAAACCGCATAGAGAAACAACTACTGGTAGTTTAATACAACTCAGATTAATTTGAACATAAACGCATACCCAAATCGGTGCTTTCTTTAAAGCTATGTACAATAATAACACAATCTTGGTACAAACCCAATAATATGGATAGACCATTGTAGCAGATTATAAATTATAATAAATCCTGATACAATTGTCAGTTTGGACAGCTATACGAGTTTAGAAAATTCTAAATCGGAACTATCTATTTAACCAAACGTCGTAACAGTAACACACTTCCCCTTCTGGATAGTGCCATACCTATAATGTAACCCATAATAAAGCTCAATAACTATACAATATTCAAAACACCAAAGATATCATGCACTGTCCAACATTCAGTGTTGATTCTAGAAATCAAAGACAACAAATAATAATTATCAAATAAGCAATAAACCGAAGTTCTAGGAAGAGCTCTCCTTAAAACTGGCGTATCAGTTTTAAGGCAAACGAATAGTAATCTTATTCCCGATATAAATAACCAAAATATTTTAGCCTGAGGTCTACCACTGCGTTTTTCTGAAACCCACAAATCTACTTAAGTTTAAATTAACAGTACCAAAAAAAAAAAAATGAATCATACATTTTCCATACAGCAAACAGAAAGGGTTAGTTTGCTACTATTTTATAAGCATATATCAAAAGCCTAAGCTAGAACTCTTACAATTACAAAAAAAAGTGATAACTAATATGTATAACCCAGTGGCCGAAAGCCGAAATGGTTATAAAAAAAGAATGAATAGTTTCCTTATAATGATGTATAATGGTGCCAGGTATAATGATGTGGTTTAAATGGTATATGGTATAAAATTTAATAGGTATAAATCAATGTTTTAAAGCGTTCTCTATACAAATCGTTAAAATAACTAGAGACATATACCATTCATTAGAAATTAATACTGTTGGCTCAGAAGGTAGATTAAATTATTAAATTAAATTCATGCTTTTGATTTGCTTAATTACCACAAATTTCGGCTTAGTTATTTCTACTTAACATCAATATAGTAACTTCAATGCAACGATAATAAAAATTATCTCGGACGCCAAGTTATTTTCGTTCATGCTCAGAATAACTAAACCGAAGATACAATAAGAATTCACCAAAATGTCGAAATAAAAGATATACAAACTATAATAAAAGATATACAAACTATTAAATTTGGAATTATATAAAATATATCTTAAAACTAATGTTAATAGCCTTATCCTAATAAGTCATTGGGGTTATAAATACCTGTTACAAAATTTTGTACAGCTTCTTGAGAACCTCTGATTATTGTAAAGAATGAGGAAATATAAACCAAAGATGATGTAATCGTCGTACCAATGTTGCGCAATATATCGTATTTTCAATGTTTTACGTTGTAAAGTATACTAAAGTTGACATTAGATCTTACAAACTTATATTCCTTGAAATTTGAATAATCCAAAATTTATTGCACTCTTGAAGGTTCAAATAAAAGGTGTGATCTAAATTTAGATCTGCATTAAATGCAAAATGCAATCGTAAAATTAAAAGTGTACGTAAAATTAAAAATTAAAAGTTAAAAGTAAAAGTGGAAGTGTAATTGAAAGTGGTAAAAGTGCCTGCAAAAAGCAAATATTTTAGATTTTAATATAATACGAGTGTATGTTACCATTAAATCAATGGCACTTTTCATAAAATTTAGGTGGAAACCAAAAATGGCTTCCGCATAAAACAGCGTACACCAAGCAATGCTGAAAAGGACGCTCATTCTGTCAGGTGACGTCGATGCGCAAGAAATATGTGCAGAAATTTAATTCCACGATATGGAAGTATAAACCTTTAAGAAAATATGCAACTTAAGTTACACCAAAATGCAAATTAAGTTGCCTACCACAACCTATAAATCATTAATAACCAACACCTTTTTTTCTTATATTTCACAACTAAATGAACGAAAAACGTAAAAGATTCGTTACATCCTTACTACGATAGCGTTTGTTGACTTATATAGTTGTAGCGTAGATAATTATTCTAATAAGACGCACAATTATGCATTAACCATTTAACATCATGAATCTATACCATGTTGATATGAGTCATCCTTTATAAGCAGTTTCGTTCACAAAAGTGCAAATATTAACATATATTGTGAAGCACTTTGTATAGTAACCGTGGAATTACGTGTGTCAAAGTTCAGATTGTAAACAACTGTTTGGTGCTTACAACAGTAAGTATAAATATATAACAGCTGTCTAAATACACATAACTTTTGTAAAAAATCTAGACTATCAGCTATAAGCACTTGTGTGAGTATAACATAATAAATTTCGCTAAAGCTTGACTAAACATTTACGCTTACAGGTACATAACCTCGTTAGATGTACTACCATTCACTGTTCCAACCAAAGTAGTCACACACACCAGTTTAGAGAACAGTGCTATATTTGTAACTGTAAATCGTTATAGTAATGAACCGCTTTTCAATAATTTCGCAGGGTAATTACAACAAATGTCTACATAGCAAGAACTTCGTTATAAAGTAGTAACAATAAAAGAAACTCTCCAGGATGTTGCTTGTGTAGAATTACTTAACCTGAGTATTACTACACATAAACCTATTTGTTCTTAGGGAGAGGTTGGCCCGATATGAAGTAACATTCAGAATGTATCTCCGACTTAGTTATCTGAGATCATTTCCGAGTTATACCCTAATTCGGAAGAATGCTCACCATATAGGTGCAGAATCGGTCACAGCAGTGTCTTATCTAGACGAAGGATAATAGCCAATGGTAAGAAAAACCCAGAGAAACCAATGTTTTAGATACGGGTTGAGTGTGAAGTATAACGAATGTATTTAGTTAAATGTTGAATGGCATCTCCTGCCAGGACGTGAAGCTGTTGTTAAGAAACTTTATATGTGTAGAAATGAAAACTAAATTACTTAGCATAGTTCCTTACTAATTGTGGAGACTACACTACACTGCATGTAACTTTTATTAAATAAAATTTTATAAGAATTACAGAAAGAAACTTCTTCAACATACCTAGTTTATAACAACGTAATTTTTGCCTTCACAAAATGGCGTTCTTTTTCAGAAGAAGAAGAACCAAAAAAAGTCACCTGATAATTTTAAACCAACTAGAAATTATCACATTTTTAAAAGTATTTGAAATTCAATTTGTCACGCACCATGTTGCCAAATTTCTTATATTTGAAACCAATGTGCGTTACGTAAACAACGGGCATAAAAATTCTAAAACTCAAAGTTAATTTAACACTTTACAGGCTACACGTACTTGATTACGATAAACTTTAACCTTTTTTGTATAATTCCACTGGGCTGCTATACATTTGTTTAAGTTTAAGAAAATTTGGAAGCAAGCGACTTTTTTTTACATATATTCCTAAAGAAAATATGTCTCAAAAAATATGCATTCTGACAGTTAAATGACGCCTGGTGCAGGGGCATCGGTAACATTTATTATACTTACACAGAGTGGGCCATAAAAGATAGTCCATCCCGATATTTGGCAAAATTCATTAGGCTTTAAGGAAATGCTGAAACACGTCAATTTTTGTTCCAAGGGGTACATATTTTTACGACACAGACATCTTTCATTTGTCAACCCCTTCACTTCACTTCATTACAAAGGCATTTAGATGGAATATTCAGGCGTATGATCACCCATGATTTTTTTTCGATATTTACGTCTTTGCAAGAAAAGTGAATTAATCTTAAATGCAACAACTTTTAAAAATGAAACACAACGTCTATGTTTTGATAATGTATCAATTTTATCTGTCACGTCAAAAGTGAATTAAAGCGAGTTTTGTAAAAAATTAGTAATTTGATACTAAGACAGTTTGTTTAACATCAATTTAGGTTTTTTTTAATCCTTTCAAAATGGTATATTCAATTGCAGAACGAGTTGAGATTATTTCCAAACGGGAAGTGTGCCAGAAGAGCAGCGAATTTATTTAATCAGCTTCATGAAGAAAAGCAACTGTATCACTAATATGTATTAGAGTTAGTTAAAAAATTTCGTCAAACAGGGTCAGTAGCTAATAAAACAAAGAACTATGAAAATGGTGTTAGGACTGAATCGGAACAAGTAGCAATTTTAGGTCATATTGATTTGGATCCTACAAGTACAAGAAAATTGGCCAAAAATTATGGTTTTCGTGCACTACAGTTCGTATGGTTTTGAAACTTCATAAATTTCATCCCTACAAGATAAATTTGGTACAGGAAGTAAATGCAGATGACCCAGATGGGCGAATACAGTTTTATGAGTTCATGACTAACAAAATAAATAGTAATGTAAACTTTTTATTCAATATTTGTTTTTCGGATGAATCGTCCTTTTTTTCTGATCTGTATCGTAAATCGACACAATTGCCGTTACTGGGTTGACGAAAATCCTACAGTATTCAGCGAAACACATATGTGATGCAATTACGAAACATTCAATTTCATTCCATTTCAATAGAATAAGTAAAACACATCTAAAAGTTAAACTAGTTAAATTACTTAGTATGCAAATATGCAATAACATTTATTTCAATATAAATAGACCAATGTACTAAAGGAATTGTAAAGTCATGCATTCTTATCAACACACTTTTCACTATTATAAATAGAAGTAACTATGTAAAACTAGAACAGATTATAAACAGATTGTAAACGTATACTCTTGTTGTTGAGTACATCATTGTTAATGTGTACAATAAATAATAATTTCTAAAACATGTGAGAATAAATATCAATACCACTCTAACCTTAAACAAACACCAATTGGGGCTTAAATACTACATGGCGACCCTGCCGAAGCAGAATACACCGAGATCCGAAGACTACAAGACTAAAGAATAATACCAAAAGTTATGGAACAGTCCGCCACAAAAGAAGAGGTGATCATCGCACAAGTAGGTAACAACGATGGTCAGTCCTCAGTGCTGGTTCTTTTAATAATTTCATGGATGGTATGGACAAAATGCAAGAAAGTTATAGCTGGGACAATACGGGAAGAAGCCGCAAGAAGCAATGCCAGGTTAGATGCAGTTTAGAAGAAAGAGTGCATTCGCAACTTTGAATCAACCCTGACGACGCAACAGCACGATCAACAAGTGCGGTGCATAAACAACGCAAGGAAAATGAGTATGTGACAGTGTTTAATTTTAAGATAATAATTGTATAGGCTAGATAAGTTAAGAAAAAAAAATTTTTATGTCATTTACTTGGGATCAATATTTGCAAGACATTATAAGCATAAAAGACCAAATTATTAAGCAGTCAAAGCGGGCTATAAAAAAGGAAGTACCCAAAAGTGAAAAAATTAGAAAAGAAATAGGCGAACAGTTAGTACAGTTATTTAATCATTTTACTAAAAGCGTACGAAGACAATTTGAAAAGTTAAACGATAATCAAAGGGTGGTAGTTAAAGAATTATTCTGGATCATTAAAGATAAAGTAATAAGGTCATTTCAAGCGTTACAAATAAATTATAAAATCCCTAATAGCTGCGTTAAACAAATAAATCTATTAGTACTCGAAGAAGACATTAATTATAGTGACGAGAAAACATGACTTTAACTGACATTGAATTTTTTATCTTAGCTAGTAGGATTCTCCCGCACGAATTTGACGGAAATCCGACAAAATTACGCGCATTCGTAGACGCATTTATATTATTAAATGAAAATTCAGCGGATCATGACAATAATGCCGTAGCTTACGTTAAAACACGCTTAATAGGTAAAGCACGCGATTTAGTGACGAATGAAAATTCAATACAAGCAATTGTAGATGTTTTAAAAAATGGAATTAAGGGTGAAAGTTCACAGCTTTTAACCGCGAAACTTTTAAATTGCAAACAAAATCACAAAGATGCTACATCATATACAGCGGAAATAGAATCTCTAGCAGAAAACTTAAAACAAGCATTTATCTCAGAAGGCGTACCAATAGCAGTAGCAGGTAAATATGCCACTGACAATGTCATTAGGTCACTCTCGCAAAATGCTAATCAGATAGAACCAAGTTGATAATGGAAGCTGGAAATTTCTCAAATGTACAGGAAGCATTAACTAAATTTGCAAACATAACATCATCCATGTCGACAGTTACTAATAACCCGAACGTTTTTTACACAAACCGGAACACCAATTTCTTTAGGCCAAATAACTCAAATCGCGGACATAGACCGTTAAACAGGTGGAATAACAACCGAGGCAGAAACAATAATTTCCAACCTCATATTAGATCACCACATACGCAACAAAGTCGTGGGCGAAATTTTAGATTTAACAATTATTTTAGAAATAATAGGCATAACGACCGAAATTTCACGCGAACCGTAAGACCATTAGCATTAGAATCGGGAAACGAGCAGTTCCCCCAGCAGGAACAACTGAGGCACGCTGCGTAAATATTTTTAATTGCCAATTATCTTTCACTAATTTCGTAACACTTTCAACAAAAATGACTGGTTCACAATGTACATTTCTTTTAGATACAGGAGCGGATATTTCAATTTTTAAATGTACAAAAATTAATAACAATCAAATAATTAACACCTCTAATATTAGCAATATCAAAGGCGTTACTGAAGGCATCATCCAATCATTAGGTATTACTGAAACAGATATTTTTGTTGACAATTACAAAATTTCACATACTTTCCATATTGTAGACGAAAATTTTTCTATACCAACAGATGCAATTTTAGGTAGAGACTTCATTTCTAAATACAAATGCACATTAAATTATTCAAACTGGACTATGACAATGAAAATTCTACATAATCAACATGTTGTTGTCCCCATTTATAGTAGTCCAGAGGCAAATAACGTAATAATAGTGCCAGCACGTTCTGAAGTTATACGATATTACCAAAAATTCGAAGAGCTGGAAGAAGACGCTGTAGTGGTAAACAGAATTATTTCCAGGAGTTTTTGTAGCACATACAACTGTGTCAAGTAATTCTCCTCTTGTAAAAATTATTAACACAAATTCCGATACAATCACATTAAGAAATATTCACATTGAGACACTCAGTCTAGATGATTTCCATGTATATCATATCACCAACGATCAAGACGATAGGTTAAGTAAATAAGATAAACAATTAAACCTAGACACCGTTCCAACTCTCGTTAAAGATAAAGTAGTTAAAATTTGTCAAAAATTTGCAGATATTTTCGCATTAAAATCGGATAAAATATCAATCAACAATTTCTATAAACAAGAATTAAAATTAGTAGATAAGAAACCGGTGTACATAAAAAATTATCGAAGTCTACATTCGCATAAACAGGAAATAAATCAACAAATAAATAAAATGCTAGAACATGAAATAATAGAACCCTCTAGGTCTCAGTACAACAGTCCAATCTTACTAGTTCCCAAAAAATCAGAAAATGGAATTAAAAATGGCGGTTAGTAATCGACTACAGACAACTAAATAAAAAATTAATCGCCGACAAATTTCCATTACCTCGTATAGACGACATTTTAGATCAGTTAGGTCGAGCTAAATGGTTCTCTGTAATTGACTTAATATCAGGTTTTCATCAAATACCGCTGAAAGAAAATTCACGAGATATGACGTCTTTTAGTGTAGACGCTGGATCCTTCCGATTTACTAGATTACCCTTCGGACTTTCAGTGAGTCCCAATAGTTTTCAAAGAATGATGTCAATTGCATTTGCAGGAATCACTCCTGAAAAAGCATTTTTATGTATGAACGATTTAATCGTTATTGGTTGCTTTAAAAAACATCATTTATAAAATTTACAGAAAGTATTTGAAACGTGCAGAAAATTTAATTTAAAATTAAATCCGGAAAAATGTAAATTTTTCAGAAACGAAGTTACGTATTTAGGTCACAAAATTACAGATAAAGGGATTCTCCCAGATGATTCAAAATTTCAAATTATTAAACAATATCCAATCCCGAAAAACGCAGATGAAGTAAAAAGACTGGTTGCATTTACAAATTATTTTCGCAGATTTATACCACAATTCGCAAAAATAACATTGCCATTAAACAAATTAACGAGAAAACACGCAAAATTTATATGGACAGATGAATGTCAAAATTGTTTCAATTTACTAAAAAATTCCTTATTATCACTTCCAATTCTTCAGTATCCAGATTATTCTAAACGATTTATAATTACAACAGACGCTTCACAAACTGCTTGTGGGGCTGTTCTCTCTCAAAATTTTAACGAACACGAACTTCCAATAGCATACGCTTCACGATCATTCACAAACAGCGAAATTAATAAAGCCATCATTTTAAAAGAACTACTCGCAATATATTGGACAATCAAACATTTTTGTTGCTACATTTATGGAACAAAATTTCTCATTAAAACTGATCATCGTCCTTTAATTTATTTATTTTCAATGAAAGACCCAACTTCTAAATTAACGAGAGTTCGTCTTGAACTTGAAGAGTACAATTTTGAAATCCAATATGTTAAAGATCAAGACAATGTTTGCGCTGACGCATTGTCTAGGATTAGTATAGACGATTAGAAAATATGCACAACAATGCGACACAAATACTCGCTATAACTAGGTCAAATGCGAAACCAAACACAACTACCTCAACGAATCAACTAACGCAAAGTAAGGGTAATTCGAATAAAAACAATAAAAGTGACGTTTATATAAAACCTAAAGTTTACGAAGTTATAGACAATTCCGAGACACTTAAATTGCCATTAGTAAAATTTGAAGTTAACGATGCATCATTAAAAATGACAATCATGAGTAAAAGAAAATTATGCGCACAAAACGAAATCTCAATTACTAACGATAATGATTCTGCACTAAAGCAATTATTATTTAAGCTAGACAGTATGGCTGGTGATTGTAAATTTCAAAAAGTTAAAATAAACCTAGGTGATAATATATTTAAAAAATACTCTATTAATACATTTAAGGATGTAGGAGAAAAGTGCCTTAGAAAAACAACTATTGTTTTATGTAATAAAAGAAAACTTATAACAAATAAAAATGAGAAATTGAAACTTATAGAACAATTTCACGATAATCCACTACTAGGAGGTCATTGCGATCAAAAACGGTTACTGAAAAAACTAAAGTCCTGTTATTTTTGGAAACAAAATGTCTCGTGACGTAGCGCTTTTTGTTAAACAATGTCACAAATGCCAAATTAATAAAATCAAATTAAAACAACCAGAGTCACTAAACGGATCACGTGTAGACCCTCTTTACAATATAGACGCTTATGATAAGGAATTACGGTATAGGTTGCAATACGCTCATAAGCGAGCGAAAGAGCACTTAGAAAAGGCTAAAATAGACCGTGCGACTGCTCATAATGCCGATGCTTGTCGACAAAATTTGAAACCAGGTGATCTTGTTATACTAACCAATGAGGAACGACACAAATTTGATCCTTGGTACCAGGGCCCGTATTCAGTGGTTAGTGTTCAAGAACCGAATTGTACAATAAAAAATGTAGACGGAAGACAGTTGACAGTACACAAAAATCGAGTACGAAAATATATGTCAAAGTAGTATGTTAGAACATAAGTATAGTTTTAAGAGTGTGAGTAGATACAGATAATGTACCTTAATAATGTTCTATTCTCCTTAAGAAGGGATGGATACTTGTAGTTAGTTAGTTATTTTATACCTTAGACATGTAATTATTTTATGTATTTAACTACGTAATCTTCTTAATTCAAATCAAATCTTTTCCTTTATTCGAGAATGCCCTCGCAAGTGGCCATAGCAAGGATCATTCTCCTAAAAGGGGAAGGTGTTATGCAATTGCGAAACATTCAATTTCATTCCATTTCGATAGAATAAGTAAAACACATCTAAAAGTTAAACTAGTTAAATTACTTAGTATGCAAATATTCAATAACAATTATTTCAATATAAATAGACCAATGTACTAAAGGAATTGTAAAGTCATGCATTCTTATCAACACACTTTTCACTATTATAAATAGAAGTAACTATGTAAAACTAGAACAGATTATAAACAGATTGTAAACGTATACTCTTGTCGTTAAGTACATCATTGTTAATGTGTACAATAAATAATAATTTCTAAAACATGTGAGAATAAATATTAATACCACTTTAACCTTAAACAAACACCAATTGGGGCTTAAATACTACACATACCCAGCATCCTCTTAAATTAAATGTGTGGGCAGGAATTTATGGAGATCGTATTGTTGGGCGATTATTTTGCTACAAAATTTGAACAGAGAAACATACTTCGAATTATTATAGGACACTATTGATCCCGCTCTCACAGATTTAATCGAAAATGACAATACATACTCAGAATATGGTGTGTTTTTCCAACAAGATGCCGTAAGTCCGCATTGCGGTAAAGCTTTCAGGCAATATCTTCATGAACGATTTCCTAGGCAATGGATTGAAAGAAGAGGCTTCATTAAATGGCCTGCAAGATCCCACGATTTAACGCCTCTGGATTGTTTTTGTGGGATTTTGTAAACAGCAAAATGTATACGACCGAACCCGCTTTGTTGGAAGAAATGCTGAAACACGTCGATTTTTGTTACAAGGGGGACACATTTCTACGATACAGATACCTGTCATTTGTCAACTCCCTCCCTTCTACTCCCCCAACCCTTTAACTTGAAATAGGGAATGTACCATGTGTGGTACTTCATTATAAAGGCATTTAGATGGAGTATTCAGGCATACGACCATCCATGATTTTTTTTGATATTTACAATGCCTTTTCAAAAAAAGTCTTAATTAATTTAAAGTGAAACACCTCTTAAAAATGAAACGAAACGCCTATGTTTTGATAATGTGTCAATTTTATCTGTCACATCAACAGTAAATTAAAACGAATTTTGTAAAAAAGAAACTAGTAATTGATATTAAGGCAGTTTGCTTAACATTGCTGTTAGTAAATCAATTTAGGTATTTTTTTAATACTTTCAAAATGGTATATTCAATTGCAGAACGAGTTGAGATTATTTTATTATTTTTTGAAAACGGGACGTGTGCAAGAACAGCGAATTTATTTAATCAGCTTCATAAAGACAAGCAACTTTATTACTATATATTAATTTCGTCAAACAGGGTCAATAGCTAATAAAACAAAGAACTATGATAATCGTGTTAGGACTAAAGCGGCAGAACTACCAATTTTAGGTCATATTAATTTAGACAAGTACAAGAAAATTGGCCAAGGATTCTAGTTGTTGGCGCACTACGGTTGATAGGGTTTTGAAACTTCATAAATTTCATCCCTACAAGATAAATTTGGTATAGGAAATAAATGAAGATGACCCAGACAGGCGAATACAGTTTTTTGAGATTACGACTAACAAAATAAGTACTAATGCAAACTCTTTGTTCAATATTTGTTTTTCGGGTTAATGTTCCTTTTTTCTAAATGGTACAGTAAACCAACACAATTGCCGTTACTGGGCTGACGAAAATCCTACAGTATTCCGCGAAACACATATCCAGCATCCTCTTAAATTAAATGTGTGGGCAGAAATTTATGGAGATCGTATTGTTGGTCCATTTTTTGCCACAAAATTTGAACGGAGAAACATATCTTGAAGTATTACAGGACGCTCTCACAGATACACTGGAAAATGATAATAGATACTCAGAAGATGGTCTGTTTTTCCAACAAGAATTCGCACTTCCGCATTATAGTAGAGGTGTAAGGCAATATCTTAATGCACGATTTCCCTAGGCAATGGATTGGAAGAAGAGGTTTCATTAAATGACCTGCAGGATCCCCGATTTAACGCTCCTGGATTCCTTTTTCTGGGGTTATTTAAACAGCAAAATTTGTATGACCGAACTCACTTTGTTGGAAGAACTAAGACGACGAATAGTACATGAATGCAGACTAATAACCCCTGAAATGCTTCAAAACATTCAGTGTAATTTCGAACAGCGCCAATTGTATGGAAGTCGATGGACACCATTTTGAACATCTAATTCATTATTAATTTGAATATAATAAGCTATAATTTAGTTACTTTAATTACATTACATTTTTGCGTTGCGTTTCATTTTTAAGAGGTGTTGCACTTTAAATTGATTAAGACTTTTTTGTAAAGACGAAAAAACATCATGGATGATCATATGCCGGAATACTGTATATAAATGCGTTTCTAATGATGTGCCACACATGGTACATACCCCATTTTAAATTAAGGGGTTGGGGAAGTGGAAGGAACGGGGTTGACAAATGGCAGATATCGTAAAAATGTGTCCCCCATGGAACAAAAATCGACGTGTTTCAGCATTTCCTTAAAGTCTAATGAATACTGCTAAATACCGAGGTGAACTGTTTTCTGTGGCCCACTCTGTATATTTTCTTTTGATAATGATACATGTTGTATTGAATGAAACGCGTAGAAAAATAACCAATTATATCAAGGAAATTGTGGAACTATATTGTATTTTAAATACATAAACTTTCTTTAGTTTTGCATATATTTATATAGTATAGCCCAGTCAAAAGCGATTTCAGAAAGGAAAAAATTCCAGACATGCTATCCTTTGGTGCAGTGGTGTATTTTGGGGTCCCAATGAACGTACAAAAAGCCCACCCCCGTATCGTGTACGCTAGGAAAGTCACAGTGCAAGAAAGGAGGAAAAATTAGGTTTTTCGTAAATAACTCAAAAACTATCACTTTTAGGGGAAAAAGTGAAAATGGGAAAGTTGTAGAGAATGTAATTTTACGTAAAAAAGGTTCTTACAAAAATTTTGTACGACCACTTGTACTCGAAGTAGATTTTTTGTTACGAAGGGCCATTTTTTGAGAAATGAAAAATTCACGAGCGCGTCATGCATTTGGCGTCGATAAATCGGAAACGGTGCATCGGATCAAAAAATGGTTCAAATGAAAGTTGTAGAAAATTTATTATTTCTATAAGTTTTTTTGTATGATCAATATTGACAGAGATATGAATTTTTTAAGCATTTACTATCGTGTGTCGAATACAGTTTTTTCATGATAAAATCACTAATAGCTCCAACGGAAATTTTACATCTTACAAAGGTGAAAGAGAATTAAATTTCTGAAATGTTTTGTATTCATACAAACTTATTTTGGAAATGTATGAAGTGCGATAATGCTCAAAAACTCAAAAAATTGACGCATTATCGTTTATTTTGTAAAATAAGTTACTTGTGGTGGGTCGTACGTGAGATATTGACAAGAAGTTTTTTAAAGAGAATTAAATTACCTTTCTTATTTTGATTATTTTGATTCATCTGGCTACGTTGTTTTGTTTTCGAGATGCAGCTGTTTAAAGTTTATTTTTGAAATGTAATTTGGAGCAACATGAATGTATAGTTTTTTGTTTTCAGATACTCGTGAATATGGATAGACGATGCATCATTTGTAATGAAGGGGAAACTTCAGGCGAGTTATCCAATGTGAGGAAGAAAGGGTTAAACGGTTTAAAGGAGTCAAGTCGATTGCGGCAAGACGGAAAACACAATATGATGACTGGAGTATCTGAAGCATTCATTCATTATGAATGTAGAAAAAATTATACACGGTAAAGGAACATACATTTTGATTTGAAAAAAGAAGGAAAATCAGTGAAATACTGGAAGTAGATTATACTTCTGGTCCATGCCACGGAACGAAAAGAAAAAGTGCATTTAATTTTTCTACATGTTGCTTATTTCGTTCGGAAGTTATTGATGAAGCGTTTTACAAGGAACGTAATAACAGCCGAAAAGATTGTAGACAAGCAGTGTGCAAAGTGCTAAAAGATTGTACGGGCAAAGTATTGAAAGAAGCTGCTCTCATGCGCGATGATGAGTTAGGACGAAAAGTGCTTCACCGTTTGTCATTAACACAAAGTTTAGTTGAGAGTGGAGCAATGTACCATAAAGATTGTTACTCATCATTTAAAAGTGTAGACTAGTTTAACAATTGATGTTGCATCAGCAACGGAATGCATTATTAATTACAAGCGTAGCTCCGAAGAATGTCAATTTTCAACCTCTGAATTACTGTCTGTCGTTGAGAATGCAGGGCTTATTGTGCCTTCGTGAAAAGTGTGGAAAGTAAATTGCGAGCTGAATTCGATAATAACGTAATTATTACACAAGGCAAAGGTCGACAGCGTATCGTATGTTTTTCGGACATTGGACATGACATAATTTACAGTGATTGGTACGAGAATCGGGTATTAGATGATAAAAGCGAAAAAATATTATTGAAAAAGCTGCTGAAATTATAAGAGCAGACATTAGAAAAACATACTGCAACGTGACTTCGTATCCTTCCAGTACACAATTCTTTGACGACGTGAATTCTTACATACCGGAATCACTGACAGTACTATTGGAGAACATAATTACAGCACGTAAGAAAACAAAGACCGACACTTTGAAAAAGAAATGTACTACAATCGCTCATTGTATCATGTCTGCTGTAAGACCAAATTCTTTTACATCGACCATTCAACTTGGGATCACTTCATATTTACACAAAAAAATTGGATCAAAAACCATAATTGATGTTCTCTCGAAATTAGGTCTTTGTGTTTCGTACAGCGCTGTGAGAATACTAGAATCGTCGATTTTGCAAGCACCACCAGATCAAATAGAACCTCACACCTACTGCCAGTTTATTTTTGATAATACCGACTTTAATGTCAACACTATCGATGGGCTGCATACCTTTCACAGTATGGGCGCAGTACAGTGTGTCACTCCGATTTCGGCAATCATAAACAGTTCTGATCGTATTACAAAAACGACTGTCCTAAGGAAATCCGATCAACTTCAGAAAAGTGGCGTGAAAGAATTAAAAAATTTTTCAAGATAAAACGGAAGCTGGATTTCATTCGCTTGTTCTTCATGACTTAAGCAAAGAAGTAGCTGCAGTCATCGAGAAGCAAAATAAAGCATTATTAATGCCAAACAATATTCATGTCTTGTGGATGTTGGGCGAGTTTCTTGACGTACCTAAGATTCCTGGTTGGAGGGATTTTAATGAAAAAATAACGCAGCACAAAAGTGTAGTTAACACAAAAGTTTTGTTTTTGCCTTTCACAAACGCTTGGCCCAGTGACTACGAGACTGTATACACTTCTTTACATATGGCTGCTGAAAAATCGGCAGACGTATAATTACAAAGTACTTTTGTAACATTCGATCAGCCGTTGCATGTCAAAGCTAGGGATATAGTTGCTTACTGTGGAGGAGAGCCTGAATTGAAAAATATTATCGTAAGGTTAGGTGGATTTCATACTCTAATTTCATACTTTTCTAGGCTGCATCGGGTTCATAATGGCCGGTAATGGTATACGTGAAGTTCTGAGCGTCATATATGCACCTAATTCCGTTGACAAATTGCTTGCTGGGCACGCGTATGCCAGAGCAGTGAGAGCTCATTTATTGGTGCAATTCGCTCTGTCAAAAATAGTACTGAAAACATTATTAATTGAATTTGAAGAGCGTGAAACTGTTTTTTCGATGCTTCGGAATTTTTCACAACATACTCCAACAGACGAAGAAATAAGCGAACATCGTATAGTAGAACGACTTGCCGAAAAACTAGAAGATCGTTTACTGCATCTCACAAATAATGGACCTACTGCTAAGTTGTGGCTACGATATTTTCATATGATCACGATTCTGAAATTGTACAGTCCGAAAGAGAAGGTAACTGGAGAAACCACTTATTGGCTGTGCGGCATATGCTGCCATATTTTCACTCGACCGGACATTTCTCGTATGTCAAATCTTGTCATGTTTATTTGCAGGATATGGCAAATTTGAAGAATGTCATGAATGCACAGGAATTTCAAAAATTTACAGAAAATGGGAGATTTACTTTTAAGCGAACGGACAAGTACTGGTCCGGCACCTGGTCCGACCAAATTATAGAACAGACGTTGAACAGAGAGTTCAAAGTTAAAAGTGGCGCTATTGGCAGAGGCGCGTTCACTGACAGCTCACTAATATCCTTCACCACGACTATGCCAATTTTGCACAATATATGTGAAGGATTGGAATATTTTAGTGAAAAATCCTTTGCAACGTCAGAACAACACGTAGAGGCTCGTGAAAGTCGAATGCAACGAGACAACGACGATGTAACAAAACTCGTTCAGTGGTTCGAGGTTCACGATCCTTTTCCAATGTCTGAATCAATAACGTCCTTGAGTACAGGAGTATGTGGTGAAGCTTCCTCGATTAATTGTTTCCGTGCTCAAGAAATTGGCGAACAACTCGTGGAGGAGATGTACGATAAAAGAATCAAAGACATACATATGAAACGAAGTAATCGGGTCTCGTCATTAGCATCAATAAGTTGTACTATGAAGATACGAGAAAAGCAAGTTACAGTTGATCCGTTAATATTATTCCAACGTATGACCATTGCAAAGCAATCGGAAACTGACTTAAAAGAGTTTTGAAATTTGAACTTGCTCCGTATCCGTTATTCCTGTTTTGAGAGACTGGAATGCGAAAAAATAAAAAATCCGCTATTATCAACATGTTCATAACCATCGGCAACGACTTACCAGATGACGAGAAAATGTTCATTATTGATGGTGATTTCCTTTTGCATAGGGTAGTATGGAGTACAAATACATCGTATAAAAATATTTGCGCGATGTATTTGAATTACGTTAAGAGTCACTATGGAACCAATTGTATTGTTGTCTTTGATGGATATAACAACGCGAGCAGCAGTACTAAAGTCGCAGAACAACAGCGCAGAACTTGTACAAAATATTGTCCAGATATTGCCGTAAAAGAGAATATGGTAGCAACAATTTCTCAGGAATCGTTTCTCCGTAATAACAACAATAAGACCAAGCTCATATCTCTCTTAAAACAGTTATTCGAAACAAACGGATTAAAAGTCGAACAAAGTAGCGGTGATGCCGATACTCTGATTGTCGAAGAAGCTCTTTCATTGTCTCCGTCAATCACAAGAGTAGTGGTAGGAGAGGACACAGACCTTCTCGTGCTGTTAGTTGCACGGACACCAACTCCAGAAAATATTTATTTCTTGAAGCCAGAAAGGGGAAAAACTCAGAAACAAATTTTTTCAAGTAAACAAATTCAGTAAACCAACAATGTGAAAGAATCCATTTTATTGGCCCACGCGTTAGGTGGATGCGACACAACATCCGCAATTTTCCAAAAAGGGAAAACAAAAGTCGTGAATTTGTTGAGAAGTGCCAAAATGCAATCAGTGATTGACACTTTCATGTCCCCTACATCGTTACCTGCAGATATACAACAGGCAGGTGAAGTCCTCTTTCTGCATCTGTACGGCTCAAAAACCTTTACAGATAATTTGAACGATTTGCGTTGTCTTCTTTACAGACAATCGGCATCTCGGAAAACCTCGCGTTTGCCTGCGTTGCCACCAACAACCAACATCAAATGCAGCCTGTGCCGATGACGGATCCTCCTGCGCCTCCAGCACTCACAAAACTTGTCGCCTGCAATTGCAAGTCGAATTGCGCATCCATGTGCGGATGCAAGAGAGCAGGCCTTAAGTACTGGAAACTTTGCGGCAACTGCGTGGAGAACGGTTGCACAAATTTGTACGCGAGCAATTACGACAGCGACGGTAACTTGGACGATGACGACGACGACGACGACAGACTTTTCGAACAAGACACAGAACATTAGGACAGAAATAATAATATTGTAATATTTATATATTTGTACAAAATAAATTGCAATGGCAATTACAAAATTTCGTCTGTTAATTAACCCTTTCACCTACTGACTTCCTGTTATCCTCAATTTCCAATAATTCTGACAATCGCAACCAGCTGTCCCGAAATATTTCATGCGCAATATTTTACACAAATTACCTACATACTTTTTAAAACGAGTCATTTTTTTCTAAAAGTACTTTCTCTAGATATTCCTTTAATGATGTTGCCAAATCAATCACAATTAGTTGCCAAGGCGTAAGTGAGTAAAATTTTAACGTATTAGAAAATATAACTTACAAAATTTAACTTTCAATCAAACACGTATACAAGTTATGGAAACTGCAACGAGAAATTTAAAAGTAACAGCAAAAAGATGTTTTTCAAGACAAACATCATGTACACATTACTCATAATTCAATTATTATTAATAGTTACTCTGTTATTACTTAATTTCACTCAATTTATAGCGATCACACTTTCCACTGACATTTGACGCACCGTAATGTATTTTTAAAAAATTCATATCTCTGTCAATATTGATGGTACAAAAAAAATTTACACAAAAGAAGTTGTTCGTAATTAAATTATCTAAAACTTTCATTTGAACCATTTTTCGATCCAACGCACCGTTTTCGATTTATCTACGCCAAATGCATGACGCACTCGAGAATTTTTCATTTTTCAAAAAATGGCCCTTACTTTAAAAAAATCTAGCTCTCGTACAAGTGGTCGTACAAAATTTTTGTAAGAACCTTTTTTACGTAAAATTACAGTCTCTACAACTTTCTCGTCTTCACTTTTCCAATAAAAGTGATAGTTATTTACGAAAAACCTAATTTTTGTTCCTTTTTTGCACTATAACTTTCCTAGCGTACACGATACGGGGGTGGGCTTTTTGTACGTTCATTGTGACTCCAAAATACACCCCTCCACCAACGGACAGCATATCTGGAATTTTTTCCTTTCTTTGGCAAAATATTGTAATATTTGACTGGGCTAATCGGTTTGTTTTTGTGTTAGAAAACTAAGGGTATAATCGCAGTCCACATTATTCACTCATTTATAATGTGTTGTATATACTTTTATAATTCTATTATATACGATTCGGAATTCTGCATTATAAACTAAAAGCATGAAAAGCTGTTATAAATGTGGTTTGCACAAATTATGAGTGTGTCAACTGCAACGATTATCGTAGTGTTAAGGGAATGCATACTTTACTTTAGCAGTTTCTTTTTGTGTAATACATAAAAAAGTGTGTTATGAATACTTGTAAATGTAATTTGCAGAACTGGTATATTGTGAATTGTTTCTTTTTATAATATTAATATTACGCGCTATACTTTTTGCTGAATTACAATCTGAAATATCCAGATCATAAATGTACAAGTCGAATAAAGGGCAGACTTAATCATTTAGGAATAAATATTTGAATAATAAAAAAACTATGTCTTATAAGTAATTTTTTATCCCCTAGTTTTTACGTAAGTAAATTCTACAAAATGTTCACCTTCACACAGAAGCTCCTCGTTTATTTTTTGTGTATCGCTGTCAGTTACTGATTACGTTCGACGTAAAGAAGGATTTAAATCCAGTAATAATTACCCAATTAAAAAAAAGTGTCAAAAAGATTTAAAATGAAAAAGAAATCTACATATCGAATAAATAAGATCACAATTATTCGACGAATCCAGGTTACATACAGATAAATAACGAAATCATTACCATCGTGTATTTGCGGTAATTAGGTCACCATTTATAGGTGTAAAAAAAATTGGGTCAAAATTTTATTGCTCTTCATGCGTTTTTTTGTAATTTATTACTTGCAATGAAAATGTAACGGGAAATTCTGTATTGTTACAAAATTTAAAACTTAATACCTCCATAAATTTATATACGTAAAGATAATCTACAAAATTGATTATTTTAGTAAGTAATGATGAAATTGTGAAAACAGCAACTTTCAAAATCTATGTTTATTAGTTATTTGTTATACAAGACGATAAAATACAATTTTATGGATGAGTGAAAAATATTAATTCATGAGCGACGAAGGAGCGAATGAATTAATTTTCACGAGTCGATAGTTGTATTTTATCGTCTTTCTTCCTATACCAAATTTTTAACGAAACATTAATAGTATATTAAGTATTAAGAACAGTAAGGACAGTTTACCGATCGACGGTAATGTTTGGCCACTGAGCGAAGCGAAGTCGCCAATATTGGAGGAGATCGGTAAACCCCTTACTGTTCGAAATGCTTATGCTATTTTTTGTGCGATCAACAATACACTTGATGGCAAAATGTAGGCAAAACACATTATATTTTATCTCAAAATTGCTTAAAAGATGACCACAAGCCGAGCCACAAGCGTATGTATTGTTTCCTTAGTAACCTGAATGTTAATGTGACAGTTAAGTATAAAATAATTGTGTCAGAAATTTTGCTAATCAGTAAACTGTTATTATTATTATTATTATTATTATTATTATTATTATTTTTTTTTAGGCATCGACTGCGAGATCATTAGCCTTTACGCTTCCAGAATCAAATTTGCAGTAATAATTTGCTATCCTTTAAAAAATTTACAATATTTTTGACGTTCTCTAAGTCGTTACTTAAGCAGGTGTTTAACTGCGCGTCTAGGTTATGTTTGTGCCTTAGTACTCTATACCTTTTGCAGTCGTTTAGGATATGTGACACTGTTAATGTTGATGAGCACTCTGTACACTGTGGTTTAGTTTTGCCTAGGAGGAGATGGGATGATGTCCAATTCGCAGACGTGTTAATGCAACCTGTTCTCGTCTGTTTAATTGTTGAGGTGTGATTTTCTTGTCTTTTATTTTTGAGTAAAATGTCTCATTTGCTTTCCAGGCTGAAACCCACTTCGTAATAACATTTTTTGCCGAAACCTGTATAATATCTTCTATTCTGGCCTTGCTAATATCAATTGTGGTCTCTTGCGCTGCATTTTTTGCCGCAGTGTCCGCTGATTCGTTACCTTTGATACCGATGTGTGCCGGGCACCATACAAAACACACTTCTTTATTTAAGGCGATTTTTAGGTAGTGTAAACATGCCAAAAGTGACTGTACCATTGGATTTTCAGAGAACGTATCTTTCATATCTACAAGTACACTTAGTGAATCAACGCAGATCATAAATCGTGTGGATTGGGATAAGGAACAGTACCAAAGTGCTTGCGAAATTGCGTACAGTTCCGTAGTGTAAACGCTGGCGTATTTTGGTAATGTCCAGCTGTGGACTTCATCTAACACATGTATGGCGCTCCCTACTCCTTGGTCAGTTTTAGACCCGTCTGTATATATCTTGACATGGGTTGGTTGATTATGTAGTGTTGAGGAGAAGATCGCTTTGAGATGGTCGTTGTTTGCATTTTTCTTTAATTTAGGTGAACAACAGGCTGTTCAGTTATCCACGGTGGTGGATCATTAAAACATTGTGTAAACGGTTCGAACAGCATTCCACCACAGATTTGACTCATGTGTTCTTGAACTCGAATGCCCACAGGGCGCATAATTGTTTGTCGAGATTCATACACGTCCGCACATGGGTTTTCGTATAATATTTTACGATTTGGGTGGTTAGGTAGAGCCTTTATTTTCACTCCATAGTTGATGGTATTTTTTATGAGTTGGTGGTGTAGCGGCAATACTTCCGCTTCGCTACATATGTCGTCCAGAGGACTAGTTCGAAAAGCTCCCGAGCACAAACGCAGTCCCTGACAGTGAACCCTGTTTAATTTATTGATCCAGGTTTTTCTAGCTCCCGAGAAGACTACAGAACCGCAATTTATCTTGGCCAGGACAATTACTTTGTAAAACCTGAGTAATATTTTTTATCTGCACCCCATGATGTGTGACTAACACAACGGAGAATATTTAAAGCTTTCTTGCATTTTAATGTAAGCTCTTCAATGTGGTGCTTCCAATGAAGCTTTGGTTCTAGAACCATACCAAGAAATTTAATTTTGTTTTTGATTTCGATGGTATCACCAGCTATATAGAGACGAGGGTGTTCGTGTCTGTTTATTAAGCGGCAAAAGTGCACAGCATGGGTTTTGGTATAAGAAAAGCTATAACCGATCTTATGCGCGACATTTGTTAGGTTATCAATTGCTACTTGCAAGTTGTGAGTTACATTGCTTGTTATCGAACCTGAGGTGTAGATAACAAGGTCTTCTACATACATGCTTTTTCCAATAGATGGTTCGATTGAATTTAAAAGCGGGTCGACAGCAATTGCAAATAAGGTAGCACTTAGTGTAGATCCTTGCGGCACTCCGTTTTTTCGCGTTCGTTCTGATGAAAGTGAGCTTCCAACTTGTACTTGGAATGTGTTTTCTTTTAAAAAACTGGCAATAAATAATGGTAGATTGCCCTTGAGCCCTAGTTCATTTAGTCTCTGTAGTATTCCATACGGTTTTGTATGGTCAAACGCCTTCTTTATGTCGAAAAAAACTGCAATTAGATGTTCTCTTTTTGTAAAGCTATTTAGTATCTCATGTTCAAGTTGTACTAAGTTGTCCGTTGTGGACCTGTGTCTCCTTGAGCCCATTTGGAAGTCAGAAAGAAGGTTATTTCTTTCTAGGTACCAGACTAATTGTGTATTTACCATTCTTCCGAGCAGTTTACTAAGGCAGCAGGTGAGAGATATTGACCTATAACTCTGGATCAGAGCATTCTTTTCCATGTTTTAAAATGGGGACAATAATAGATTTTTTCCAAAAAATTGGGTAAGCACCAGATGTCCAAATATGATTGTATAGGACCAAAATTTTTTATTGTTCTTCATGGGGTAGTTGTTTAATAAATTCATACGGAATTGAATCTGGTCCAGGTGAAGAGTGTTTAGCTTTTAATAATGCCTCCTCAAATTCTACTGTAGTGAACGGCAGGTTGTATGATTCTGTTTGGTCACTAGGAAAGATTGTTGGTGTTTCTGGGTCATCCTCATTAGTCGTAATCGCTTCTTCTTTGTACAAATGCATCAGCAAGACTTTCAACAATGTTGCGTGGTTCGTCTATAGCTGTTCCATTTATTATTAAACTATGTGGGACGTAACATCTCGGCCCTCCGCTGATACATTTGATTTTGCGCCATGGTTGGTTTTAAGTTGGAAACATACTCTTCCCACGATTTACGCTTACTAATTCTAATAAGTTGTCTAGATTTGGCTCTCGAACGTTTAAAATTGATTGCGTTTTCGAGTGTGCAATTTCTTTTAAATTTATTAAACGCTTTTTTCTTTTCAGTAATTGCTATCTTGATGTTTTCATTCCACCACGGAACTCTACGTTTCCGTGTGTCAATGGAAGACTTCGGAATACTGCTTTCAGCAGCGTGAGTAATCTTTGTAGTAATGTCGTTTACAGAGGTCTCTACATTTGAGCAGATATTGAACGGTTCCAAATTTCGCCTGTATTTATCCCAGTCTGCTTTGTGGGTCAGCCATTTCGGTACGGAGATACCTTTTTTTGCTGCACTTTGAAATTCAATTTTTATTGGAAAATGGTCTGAAATGATTTCATCTTGTAACACTTTCCAATTAAGTTTCGAGGCAACTTGAGGTGTGCACATGGATAAGTCGAGAACTGAGAGCGAATTCGACCTAGCGTTAAAAAAGGTAGCTTCGCCTGTATTTAAAAGTACTAAATTTTGTTGATCTATAAAATCTTCTATGATTCGCCCTCGAATATCGTTTCTCTGACAACCCCATGTTTTACTGTGTTATTATTATTACTATTATTATTATTATTATTATTATTATTATTATAGAAAATGGAAACTTTGATGTAATACTACTATCTGAAATAAATATTATGGAACATGAGGCAATTGAATATTACATTGAAAACTATGACTGTACAATGAAACACCGCATACATAAATCTGGTGGTGGTTAGCAATTTATATTAAAAGCACGATTACACACAATATTGTAAAATTAGAAACAAAAGAGTGCGAATCAATCAACTGCATAATTTTTGCACAAAATATTCCTCTTGAAGTTATTCTTATTTATAGGCCACCAGAAAAAAGCGTTAAACAATTCATAAATGAGCTGGACAAAGTATTAATAGAGCGGAGCAAACAAAAACATGTAATTATGATAGGAGATACGAATATCAACTTATTAGATAGTAAAAGCCCAATTGTTTCGGAATATGAGAACACATTATACGGCAAAGGATTTCTGTGCGCAATTACTGACACCACTCGCGAAGAAATTAGAGCAAACGAAACGAAAAGGTCATTGATAGATCACATCTTTCTTCGTACTAATCTCACAACAATCAAATCATCTGTTCTTCATCATAAAATCTCAGATCACTATCCTTTATGTTTGTATCTTGCAGGAGATTCAGTAAATATGGCTAGCTGCACGACAAGCTTTACGAAAAAGAAGTATAACGAGAAGAAATTGAAACAAAAAATTGTAAATACTAAGTGGGAAACATTAGAAGACCAAAATGTAAACAAATTTACTAATAACATTATACAGACTTTTAATCAAATTTATGACGAGAATAAAATTACTAATGTTGCAAGTCAAAACAAAAGGAGCGATGGAAAGGGGTGGATAACCGTAGCTTTGTATTATAAAATGAAACAACGAGATAGGCTGTTCAAGAAAAGCAAATCACATCCTAATAACATTAATTTTAGGAATGCGTACAAGCAATACAGAAACCAGCTGAACAATGAGATAAGGAATGCCAAAAACCAATATTTCCAGAAAAGATTTATCGAAAAATCCAATGACGTCAAATCAATGTGGAACGAAATTAATTATGTGATAACTAAAAAGAAATCAAGAAACGTGGATGATATAATACTACGTTCTATGACTCCTATGCATAACAAAAAAGAAATAGTTACAACATTTGCAGATACTTTCCACAAGAACATTAAAGATGTATTGAAAAAATGCAAAAAGATAACTTTATCACCAGAGAACGCAAGAAAAATCAACTGTAGCTTTTATATTCCTCCCTCAAATGGAAAAATAATCAAAAACATTGTACAAAAGCAAAAAATATAAATCGCCAGGAATAGACAACATCAGAATAATAGATATTAAAAGCAATGTTGAAAGGTTTAAATATATAATATCAAAACTAATAAACGAGTCAATAAAACAAGGAGTATTTCCAGATGCCCTAAAACGTCTATTATACGACCAATTCACAAAAAGGTGATAGTAGAGATTTTAACAATTACAGACCGATCAGCTTACTACCAATAATTGAAAAGTTTTAGAAACGTACGTGGTTGGACATTTGCACGAGTTTCTCAAAATAATAACCTAATCAATAATAATCAATACGGGTTTCAGCGTAATAAAAGTACCGAACAGGCATTGCTTAAAGTTACCAATTATATTAACCAACAACTTGACCATAATAAGTACACAATTGCTGTTTTCATAGATGTCACTAAAGCATTCGACACAGTTGATCACGAGGTATTACTGGAAACTCTTGAGCAATTTGGAATAACCCAACAATATTTGGCATGGTTCAGAAGTTATTTAGAAAACCGAAATTACATAGTACGAGTAGATGATGTGTATAGCGAAAAAAGAAAAATTACGTGTGGTGTGCCCCAAGGTAGCAACTTAGGGCCTATCTTGTTTCTTATTTACATAAACCAAATATTCAATTACGTAAAACAAAGTCAACTATACATGTATGCCGACGATGGTATTTTAATATATTCACACCGAGATATCAAAATATGCGAAGGCACAATACAGGAAGAACTAAACAACGTTTGTAAATGGATGTATAGTTTTAATCTATTTCCAAACTGTGAAAAAACAAAAACCATGATTTTTTCTACATCACACATGGCAAAAGTAAACAAAACCGAAATTATCATGCATAACAACGACTGCATAATACAAAATAAGACAAATGGTTGCAACTGTCGGCTACTCGATAATGTAAACAGTTTTACTTACCTTGGAGTTACCATAGACTCTAAACTTGTGTACAATAAACATATTGAAAACATACATGTAAAACTAAAACGATTAACGGGATGTTTTTATTTATTAAGCCAATACGCAAATAAAAAAACCATGGTAATTGTTTATAAGGCACTTATTGAATCCACGATAAGGTACGCCGTTCGTATCTGGGGATGTGCTGAAGCTGTTCACATGAAAAGATTAGAATCGCTGCAAATTAAACTACTCAAATTAATCAAAGGTAACCAAAAGCTAGATAAAAATACATTACTAAATAAAACGAATACTCTAACGGCCAAGGGATTTTATAATTACCTGAACATAATTACTTATCACGATGACAACATTTACAAAGTGCCGCTGGAACATCATTACCAAACTAGACGGACCAGATTCGCAGTACCATTCTATTTTAATAAACATGGAAAAAGATGCTTAGAATGCGTAGTACCCATGCTGTACAACTCGATACCAACGTACCTGCTACAAATAGACCATATCTCAGATTACAAAAATAAATTAAAGGAATGGATAAGAGACTCTACCTAAAACGTGAAATTCATTTTTATCATACAAACCGTAATACACCAAATTTACGTTCATTACATACTTACATTTCTATGTATTTTTATGTCAGACAAATAATTCATTAACTTTATAAATGTTCGCATAATTCATATAATGTAACATAATTATTGTTAACTAACGGACCTAACCGATAAGTTCATAAGTAACTTGGTTGACCAAAAACACATGTATTAATATTTAATAAACATTTCAAACATTTCAAACATTATTATTATTATTATTATTATTATTATTCTTATTATTATTATTTTTTGGTTATGTTAAATGAGATTGTTTTCCTTAATGTACGATGATATCTAATATCTTAAAAAATTCCCATTTAAATGTAAGGTCTATTTTAAGTTGGTTGTCTGACTTTAGGGAGCATATTGTGTCTGCAAGTTATGATGTGGTTGGGGTAAGTGAAACTTGGCTTTCTAGTACTGTTCAGGACTACGTGTTGCAAATTCCTGGATATACATTTGTCAGGAAAGATAGACGTACTGATACACGTGGTGGAGGTGTTGGTATGTATATTAAAAACTACATTAACTTTTCTGTTGTAAATGTTGAACCTATATCTGACGCTATTGAACAGATTTGGGTCAAAATTAAAATTAATAACACCACTATAACGGTTGGTACCATATACAGGAGACAGGAATTTTACTTTGCGGAATTTTTAACTGCTTTTGAAGATTCTTTTGCTCTTTATTATCTAGTACTGACGAATTCATGTTTTTGGGTGATTTTAACATTGATTTTTTTAAACTTAGTGAACCCAAATATACTCAATTTAAATCACTCCTTCATGCGTTTGGTTTTAATCAAATAATATCGGAACCTACAAGAGTAACTGAAAATACATCCACTCTAATTGACTTAATTATTGTCCAAGATAAATATGTTGAATCTATTAACTGTGGGGTAATTAATATGCATCATATTTCAGACCATTGTCTTATATTTTGCGACTATCCCATAGGCGATATTTTAAAAAAGCGTACGGAGTTTTATACCTATCGTAGTTTTAATGATTTTATTTACCCAAATTTTTTAATTGATCTCGACTCCATTAACTGGCAGACAATATATGATGTTAATGATGTTAAAGGTTAAGGTTTTTAATGACACACTTCTTACTTTGTTTGATAAACACACCTCTGTAAAAACTGTAAAAATTTCAAAACCGTTCGCCCCTTGGCTTACTGATAACGTAAAACTTATGATGACCCTCAGGGATAAAGCGCATAGAAAATTTAAACGTACCAAAAAGAAAGGAGATTGGGAATTTTATAAATCTCTACGCAATTATACGACATTTGCCATAAATCAGGAGAAAAAGGCGTATTTAGAATTTAGGGTTCGCAACACTCGCCCTTCTGCTCTATGGAAAGAACTCAAAAAATTAGATATCCATAATAAGCCTTATCGTCCTGAAATACCTGCCCATCTACAAGACTTGAATCAAATGAATTTTAATTTTCTTAGTATAGCTAATTCTAACAGTGATACTGAGCTTGTAAAATTTTATAGTAACAATCTTATGCACAATTTTACCTCCAAATTTAACTTTTGTTCAGTACCAGAATCCATAATTTTAAAACATATAATTAGTATAAAAACAAATGCTACTGGTTGCGACGGTATAAGTGTTAAAATGCTAGAATTGTGCTGTCCAGTTGTGTTACCTGTTATTACTTATATAATTAACTTCTGTCTCTTTAATAATGTATGTCCTGATTTATGGAAATGTGCTCATGTAATCCCTGTACCTAAAAACAATCGTCCGGAGACTTTTAAAGATTTACGTCCTATCAGTGTTTTACCTGTTTTATCGAAAGTATTCGAAAAAGTGATGGCTCAACAAATTTACAATCACCTTTTCGAATACAAAATCCTTCCTAGTGTTCAGTCCGGATTCAGACCCGGGTACAGTTGTGGGACTGCGCTCTTAAATGTCACGGACGACATCTTTACCGCAACTGATAATATGTTAACTGTACTAATAATCTTAGATTACTCGAAAGCATTTGACACAATATGTCATGAAACTCTCCTAGCTGTTTTACACTTCGTTGGATTCGATAATGCTGCTATCGCTTTGCTACAGAATTATCTTTCGAATCGCAAACATAGAGTTATGTCAAACAATCAAGCATCGTCATTGCTTGACATTAATGCAGGTGTTCCCCAGGGATCAATACTGGGTCCCCTACTGTATACTATTTATACATGTAATCTCGGTAGTTGTTTAAAATTTTGCCGTTATAACTTATACGCTGATGATACCCAAATACAGTATAGTTTTTCTGAAAATGACGTTGTCTCGGCCATCTGTTTGATAAATCAAGAAGTAAATTGCCTCGTTAAATACTCGGAGTGTCACAATTTAAAAATTAATGCAAATAAAACGGTACTTTTACTCTTTGGTAAAGAAGTCTCTAAGGAACGTATAAAAAATAATGTCGTTATTCGAATCAAAGACGTGGATATTACAATCTCTGACACGTGTAGAAATCTTGGATAAGTAATTGATTCTAAGCTTAGATTTAAGAAACATATATCCAACTGCATTAAAAAAGCTGTTATAAACTTAAAAGTACTCTATAATAAACGTAAACTTTTGAATCGTGGCACAAGAGCACTACTGTGTGACACACTAGTTCTGTCCCAATTTAATTTTTGTGATGTTGTGTATGGACCTTGTATTGATAGTTTGGACTCTAAAAGAATACAACGCATCCAAAATTGTTGCCTCAGGTTTATTTTTGGCATAAAAAACATGAGTCAATCCACTACAAGCTCCATGAAATAGACTGGCTTAACAGAAGAGTTTTGCATTCAACTTGCTTATACTACAAAATAATTAATACCAGAACTCCTCGTATCTGTACAATAAAATCGAATTTTCATCAGAACTTCACAACTTCAATTTAAGAAACAAAAATCTACTTCTAATTCCTACTCATAACTCACAAATGTTTAAAAGGTCTTTCTCCTATAATATAGCGATAAATTATAATTCTATACCTGAAAGAATAAAATTATTACCATTCAATAAATTTAAAATTCGTCTCCGCCAACTCCTAATGAGCAGACAGTAATGACAATTTTATTGTTAGGTTTAAGTGGCAGAACAGTCGCCAAATGTCTTCGCATTTGGCAAGACTGAACTTCGACCTTTTGTGCACTAATTTTAAGTTTAACTCTGTTTTGTAAATAACTTTATTTAGTGATCAATAAATGGCAATAATAATAATAATAATAATAATAATAATAATAATAATAATAATAATATATTATTATTATTATTATTATTATTATTATGAAACTATTATTATTATTATTATTATTACCATTTCCAATTGTAACAATTGTACATTTAATTTTAATATTAATAAATAATACTATACCCAAAACTCTGGCAGGTGTTTCAGTAAACTATGAATTTCACTTACTGTTCGCTGAACGGTAAGTAAATTACTTACCGTTCAGTTAGACTCATTAAACAGTAAATGCCATCTACTGTTGTCAAAACAGTGACAATAAGTTGACAAAAATGAACGATCGCACAAAAAGAAATATTAATTGAGTTAGTCATGCTTTAAAATCTCAATAGTATGGGTTGCTAGGGTTGACACTGAATAAAACATAATTTTATTTATCAGAATTTGTGGTTTATTTTATGTGCTTTTGTATGCTTTTCTGAATACAGTGCAAGTAAAAATGAGTGAAAATAATTTGGAAACCTATTTCGAACAAGAAAAACTTCCCTCGGATATGGAAGAACAAGTGATGGAGGCAGCGGGTAAATTACAGCCCCAAAAATCGAGGTTGATATACCAAAAGAATATACGTGCTTTCAAAGGTGGAAAAGCGCAAAGAATATAAATCATGTGAGTGAAAAGGTACTTCTGGCATACTTTTCTGAAAAGTCTAAGAAAGTGAAGCCATCAACCTTGTGGTCGTATTACGTGATGATAAAGTCTATGCTGCTAGTGAATGAAAATTGTGACATTTCAAAGTAAATATGTCAACTGTATGTGCTCTGTCAAATAATTACACATAATGTTTTCAAACATAGCAAACTGATTGCATTGTTGAAGAAGCTTAGTGATGGTTATACGTCTAAAAGGACCAAAGTCTTTGAATCGGATGATGTTATGAAATTTTTAAAGGAAACTTCATATGACGACTATCTGTATGTGAAGGTAAAACATTTAGAGTTTAAATTACAGATTGTTGCACTACTGGGTTTGTATGGAGTGTGTCGGTCCAATGAATTGTACAGGGTAAGTCAAGCTCAACGCGAACGGTAGGAAATAATAAAGTCCTTTTACAGGCGTACGTAAATTAGTAACGGGTACAATTTAAAATTAATGTCACATATACATGGTGTTTCAAATTTGAATAACATATCAAAGTTATGTTTTTCTTTAACGCCTAGTGTTTTATTAAAATTTTCAATTACGTTTTAAAAAATAACGTTAGTTTATTAAAGATACCTTATAGATAAATTTGATAGTTTTCGATTTATTTGACATTTTGTGAAAATACGTTCTTCTTGAAAATAATTAATTCCAGCTTATCAAGTAAATTTCAAGCTGTAATGTTTTTGATTGTTTATTCTGCCCTATATTTTATTACATTTTTGAATTCACCATAAAAAAATACAGTTTATTTGTTAAGGGTTTCTTATGCCTATTTTTAATACTTTCCGAATAATTTGCATTAGATTACTAAAATTAGTACATGTTAGTATTTTAATACAAAATTTATATTAAATGTTGCAAATGTTTTTCACGAATGCACATTATTTTCCTTTTTTCAAATGATCTTCTCACATTCCTTAGCATGTCAGGAGTTATCGTGGCGAATACATTTGGAATACGTATTTTCATGTCTTCGATGGTTGTTAAGGCTTTCGTATGTCTATTTTTAATACGTTCCGAGTAATTTATATTAGAGCAAACGCCAAATACGACGACACCTGCGCAGAAACCGAATATTGCATTAAAAAGAAATGGAATAATGATGTGAGTGAGAAGTAGATGTTATGTTCCGTCCACAAACTGTAGTGTTTTTTATTGTTTTCTAACCTCATTTTTCGTGCACTTTTTTATCAATTGTAAACAGTTTTTTTCAATATTCCTTCTGTTTCTGCACCTTTTATTTACAAGTAAGTTGTATTTGTAATCAACAGTAATATGTATTAATCTAATATATTGATTTAGTTCGTTGTTTATAATGGGTGATGCCAACACATCGTCTGATAGTACATCAAACATTCCAGCAAAGAAGCGGTGTGTCTTATCGCAAGATGCCCGCGAAACTATTTGGAATGTTTATCAGTCTCATAAAAATATGAATGAAGGTATGTCATTATTGTACGATTAACGTTGTACTTCTTCCCATTAGAAAAGAATATTGTAATGCAGCAAAGTGTAATCCAGTAGCCAGGTATCTGCAATTAAAAAAATATAACCGTAGGTACCTTTAGGAACTTTCTACAGTAGTGGTTAAGGGCCGCTTCTGGACCAATTCAAGGTCACTCGCCCTCTGGTGGTGAGAAATTCAAACTTTTGGATCTCTTTAAGGTCAAACTTTTGGCGGGAAATTTAAATTTTTGGAGCTCGATAAAATTATAAATTTCAACGTCACCATCCTCATCATATTACAGGGTCAAACGTTTTGGCGGGAAATTTGTATGTCAAGGTCAAAAGCTAAAAATAGAAATTGCAATGACATCATCATATTACAATTCTTAGAAGTCTAAAAATAGAGTGGTCAAGGTCAAAGATTATTGACCTGTTGCGGTATCGACATTTCATAGAAGTATAAAAAGAGAATCAATTCATGGAGACAAGAAGAATGCCAGTTGTTGTCTATGCTAAAAAGTAGACCAAGGTCAAATGGTGCTTATATTGACTAAATTGAGTCAAGGTGAAATAATTTACTAAACTAAAAGTAGATGTGTATTTAACAAGTTTAAACATGTTGCCATAGGTACTTAAGTGAAGGACAATTTTTGTGATATAAACCACAGCGAGGTGTCAGTTAGCAACTTGTAATTATTAAACATGGAATTAGCGGGGTAAACCAAAGCACCCATTGCAAACTTTTTAAAAGTACATGTGACCTCGAGATATCAAAAAGGTAAAAGTGATTAATGTAGCAGTAATTAATACTAAGTATGGTGAACGTATAGTGATGGAAACGCATGATTTTGAATGTAAATTACCTCAACACTTTTATGAGTATTTGAAAGAACAGACTCGAATGGAACGATTTAAAACGCAGTTAAACACGACGGATGTCTACATCAGTAGTTTGGGTGCAGTCTGAAAAACAACAAACATTCGTTTTTAATAGTAGTGCCACAACCCCACCCACATTATTTAACTAAAATCATTTCTTAAGCAGCGTTTAATCCTAGTGAAATTGCAAGCAAGTACAGTTGTTATAATGCAGGTAGCAATAACATCATTTCTGGAACGATCCAAACTCAGAAGTTCACCGTTATATATGGATACCCCACATAGTTACAGTAACAATATGAATAACAATTTTACCTCGTGTTGTTGGTGATGTCAAAATAGTGTTGGTGGTAATAGAAGTAAAAATGAAGAGAAAAATGATGAAGGTTATTCTTTTAACACTGACAGGCAGCCATATGATTTATCTGAAGTGTATAAACAAGCAGTTAATGAATACTTAGTCGATTGTATTTATTATAAACTATCGAACGTTACTCATCATGCAAAACATATGGAAATTGGATACAGTACGCACCTCAAGCTTGCACCAGTAGTGCGTATGGGGTGTGCTACTGTGATCAAATCGATAATGTAGTGTTGGATATGAAGGAATGGAATGAGCTTCTAAGATGGCATTCATATGTAGAATTACAATTTTTTCGATCCCAAAAAATTGAAAATAAAATTGACTGGTCAAATGTAAACGAAGAAGATATAATCTATGATCAACATTATGAGTCTCTATCTAGCAATCTTGGTATTTATTACAATTGGGAATTGATTGAAGGATATGACAGAATTTTGAATACTGTTATGATTGAAAACTACAACTGCTGTTCTTGCAGATTCAATTCACATAGTATAGAAGAACTATTCAATTTAAAGGATATAATAAGCTTTAGATTGGAATTTCTTGAACCTTACAATCTGGTGTGTTTTTATGAAAAGTTCATACAACAAGTTGTTGACTACCATCGTTTTCGTGGAAAGAATTCCCTGGTGGTGATGATGACATTTATAAAGACATTGATGCTAAATATAATATTAATTCACATAACACTGTATGTTTAATGGAAATATTGTATTATCGTCCTGCTTATCTAATGTATATCATTTATTGAATAAAGAAATAACAATGATTTGTTTTGCTTAATTTAGGCATAAATGCCCCGTTCTATACATCCAGGTAAACAATGTTAATTAAGAAGCGAAAGAGTGCAGGTGGTGGTGGTTTAGTGCTCTAATCAATAAACTTCCGTTTGAATTGCATTTACCTGGTTACCAGTATTGCGGTCCTGGTACAAAGTTAGAAAAACGACTCGCACGCGGTGACCCCGTTATTAATCAATTAGATGCTTAGTGCAAATTTCACGATATCAGTTACAGAGATTACAGAGATTTAGATAGTAGACATAAAGCGTATAAAATTTTACAAAGAAAAAGCTTGGGAACGCCTTAAATCATCAGACGCAACATTACGTAAACGAACTGCAGCTTTAGCAGTCAGTACCGCCATGAAGACAAAGAGAAAATTAGTAATGGGGTGAAAACGTCGATCTAATCTGATGAAGAAGAAAAAATATGTCGGAAATTTATTTCATTTACGAAAAACAATAGCTAAAAAATTAAACCTAACGGAAATTTCACAGACACAATAAAGTCAGCGCTTTCAACGGCAAAACGTGTGGTAAAAAGTTTAGGGGGAGAGAAAAACATTAAAGTTCCTAGAGTAATTCCCCTCCCTAAACAAGAAGGGTTTTTACCATTTCTTATTCCATTATTCGCTTTAGCTGGCGGTGCATCAAGAATTGCTAAAGCAGCCAATGATGCTAAAAATGTTAAAAAATTGCAGGAAGAGACATCGCGCCATAATCTCATGATAGAATCGATCGCTATAGGCTCCATGAATAAGACAGGCGGTGCACTGTATCTAAAACCAAACAAAGCTGGTGGTGGTGCGTTATACTTAAAACAGTTTCCAAAAAACTGAATAGATTACCCGAAAGACCGTTAACGGATATTGATTTAAAGAAATACACCAAAAGTGTCCCCTACTTTAGGGATATCTTTATGAGAGATAGCATGCCTAAATTACCACGGAAATATGAATCTGGAATTATTAACTTAGATAGCCAAAGAGGACCAGGCACAAATTGGGTTTGCTACAAAAATCGTGGTAAAAAGGTATGATATTACGATAGTTTCGGAAATCTTCGACCACCAATCGAAGTGATTAACTACTTTCGGGGGTGTAAAATATATTATAATAATATAATAAAACATTTTAATGGTATCGTCTAATTTAATTTTTTTATCAAATAATGTCTTAATAACTTCATTTGCACACTTTGAGTTTATAGCACACCAGTAAAAACACTCATTAGGAATAACAATTTATTGTAATATATTCAGTACAAATAAGTAACTTTCTGGGGAGGACTTCCCCATTAAAGATATTTTCTGTAGATTTTATCACTACTGTACCATAGCTCTTCCTGCAATTTTGTCTTCAAGACTGTTCATAATGATAAAATTGTTTTCTGAAACAGAAGACGAATAAAATGCTATGTAAAGTTAAATCCCCAAGGTCTAGTATCAGTGAAATTGAAATTTACTTATCGTTTACCATCACAAGGATTAAGTACCACTTTATTCTGTTTGATTGCGAACACATCATGTTTCTTTGACCTTATCAGATGCTGATAACGCCTTATTACGTCACCATCAAGCAAAACATGTTCATAATCATTGATCGTAATTTGTTCGACGCTTGCGCGGGTAGAACCCTTTGATTTTTTTACAACTTTTTCATGAACCATGTAAGCATACATTTTTGCACGGAAGTCCTACAAATTCCAACATAATCGCGCCATGATTTTCATCTTTCATTAAGCCAGGGACTTTTTTATTTACTAATGGAACTTCAAAGATACTGTTGGGGCTATAATCAGATGTATCGAATTTATCAATGTCCTCTTTAATGCATTCATAGATATCGGGAACTGAAAAGGCGTATATGAGGCTATGCGTATCTATGTACTGCTTAGCATTATTATAAAACTTGGATAGCGTGTAACCGTAATGAAAATTGTATAAAAAAGTATTTGGAACGTCTAAAACACTGAATCCTGCATATGTAGGTTTATTGAAGTATAATGATAAGCATATCATTATCAAATTTTGTACAACTATGAAAATTTGGTTTTGCTATGCAATCACGAGCACCATAGCCACCCTCCCATTTCGTTACTAAAAGTATATCCATAAGTTTACGTCAACTTTCCATCAGCTTCTCAAAAACGCTATTAATCATTAATTTACAAAAATTCATTCATTTTGAGATTGCTGGCGCATGGTGGTATTTAAATCGATATATTTTTTTAACCACGGGAACTGTTTAAAACGTAACATATGGTGTACTTTTACCAACTTTAATCCATATTTCAAATATACTTTCAAATTTCCGTAATGAATTACATAGTTATGTTTAGGATACAATGTAAGCAATAATTTTTTTCATTTTGGAATCAGATACGGGTGGTACCATATGTTCGCATGTCAATGGTAGATACTGTGACTGTTATCTAATTCTATGGGATAGTCGAAATCACACTCGACTATATAGCCAATTTCCGAATCATCAGTCTGCTAACAGTAGAACGTCCGTTTTTAGATACAAATCCGAGTAATCCCCTAACGATTTAATATTAAATCTATTCTAAATATTAACTGCATGTGCAAAACTCGCATCATTGATTCCTTCATTAGTGAGATGACTGAAAAACGCTTCCTTGGGAGGGAGTCTGGTCTCGCTTAATTTATCCCAAGTATCAAGATATTCATAAGGAAACACACCTTTGCGAACTAGTAGCGAAAATTCTTCGGCATTGTTACAATTAGCGTGGATAATCATATTTTTACTATTTTCCAAATAGTCCGACAACTTTTCAATACTACTACTCATAAATCTGAAAGATTCAATAAATCTAAACCTAATTTTAGTGCCTTGTATTACTTTCGTGAAAGAAACATATCTTTCTTTGTTTATCGGTAGCAGTGAAATCTCACCGGGAACAGTAGCCAATTCTCTAATGAGGAAATGACTATCATAACCTGACAATCTTTATAGTTTAGGTTACAATTCTGATGCGATGTTCCCCGAAATGCACCAGTAAAATGGTTATGATCCCTAACTTTTATATCATAATCAGTAAATGGTTTTCCGCAAATGTCGCAAATCGTGGTGTTTGCAAAGTGCTCAACCTGATTGGGAGTTAAAGTATCCATAGGAATTATTTTATTGATTATTTCGGTAGTGCAATGTGCAATACTTTGAAGCTCTTTAACAAACCATTGAATTCAATCGTTTCTTCTATAAAGTCTAAATGGTAATAAATAATCATTGTATGAACACTTCAAGTAGTAAACAATGCTGAAGGGTGTATGTATGGAAAAAAATATTGTACTATTATCGATGTCCGTTAAATTTGTACCTTTTTCCAAAATACTTTCTAAATCTACACAAATTACAAACGGCATCTTTTCCTGGAATGTGAAATTTTTGAACTCCAGAAACTTTTTGCTTCAGTGGGTAGCTTGACAGAGCATCTATTAGGTTGATGACAGTGCGTGATATGTTTTTGTAGAACGCGATCTGAAGAAAAATGGTTCAAACATCAATAACAAATGAATTTCTTGTACTCCTTATTCGATAGTTGTTTAGAAAAAAGAGCCGACATATTTTTAATCCACGTGAAATGATAAATAGTATTATTTTTTGTTTTAATATCACCCGCAGCTTGATAATTAGCAGAAAGTACTAAAAGATTTATGGGTTCCCTCTCACTATTTGATTTTCATTTAATACAAATGGTAATATAACTTTCCCCTGAATGCAAAACAAATTAATGGAGAGGTTGTTTAACTGTTCAAATTTTTATACATCATATAGTTTAATGGGGAAGGGAATTTAATCATACATCAATACATCCTTAAAATGAGGATAACAGTAAACTCTATCTGAATGATGTTGCACGGGATATAGTGCCGATACAACGGCCCACAGGAAGCAATACTCATGGTCATTTTTAACATTCACTAGTGCATGCTTTACTGCTATAAAGTAAGGAACTTTAACGTAAGTTGAAAGGCCACCTCTAAATGAGACATAGCTATTAATATTCACCTTTAAATGCAATACTTCATGTAATGCCCAACCGGGATCCCTTTCGGAAAACCTCTCTAATTTTTTCTGTAATTTATAATAAATGTTTTCATTATACCACTTACGTAAATTCGTCGCAATATTGATGGCATAATTTTTTATGGTAAATGTCTTCAACTCGATAACGTGATTTTGAGGATGGACAAAATTGCAGACTAAAAGGACATTCACCTTTAGCATCGATTGCCTTAGCATTAACTTAACCTTTCGTGCAAAACTATTGTATGAATTTTGTAAAAAAAAGAGGGCCCTTGATGTTTGCTATATTGATTATAATTCCTGTAAGTAACCTACCATTAAAACATGAATCTAGGCAGTACCAACTTAATTTGTGTGTACGCTTTTTAGTGACATTGACAATTCCACTACCTGTTTTCTCTGAAGCGTTCTTTAACTGTTTAACTCTTATAAGATAACACTTTAGCAACGATAAACTGCTTCCGAGTTTAAGCAAATTTTCGCATGTCTCTAAATAAATTTTATTTTGAATTATATCTTGCAATAGCTTAATATTAGTGTTAATTATACGGATGTGCTTTACAAATTCATTTTTGGTTTTCAACAATGGAATAATACTTCTTGTTAAATTAACAATATCACTACTACTGGATATACCCTTACTCATAGTTACCTTCAAAATTGTATCCAACACTGCAAGAAAATATGAAGCATACGCGCTGTCGATTATGTAGTAATGGAATCAAATATTATATTTATTATAACTGATATATAAAAATTAATAATTTAAGTAACTACAGAAGTACTTTAGGTATACAATTGCAATTCTAGTTGAGAATGCAATATACTTACTGGCATAAAACTGCTCTTTATCTGCTTATATAGTAATATAAACCCAGAATTCAAGGTCAAAACTGCTTATAACTTGTTGCAAAAGCTTCATTGTTAATAGACAGATGCACAGATCGCATTTTGTAGCGTTTACTGGGAACATCTATTAACCTTGACATCAATACTGTTATCATGGCTTATGCTGCATCACCTATGCTTGCAGAAATCATACATTGCACATTGTGGCGTTCACTAAGGAGATGCATTAACTTAACCTTGCTGACAGCATGCGAAATGCATTCTTGTCTCTAGATTATGCTGCATTCATTAAGTTCACCTTTGCTTGCTCAGGTCAGTTCATTGTACTAACCACTTCCACTTGTTATCAATTTCGTTATCGTTAACAGATCTATGTGTACATAATGTTAAAGTTTTAATTGAATACTCATTAATAACTCACCGTTAGTAATGGCTTCGTCCAGCAAACAATCTAAACTTTCACTAAAAAGGCAGGCAAAACCTTGTATTTTGCATGATGTTTTGGTACGCCCGTCAAATAACACCGCAGAACCAGCACCCTTTGAAGAGACCATCCCCATCATCTCCATAAGGGATAGTGATGTAGAGGATGAATTTTCGAAGTATTTCGAGAGGTATGTATAATTTTAATTAATATTACAGTTCCTTTTATTAATTTATAGAGAATTTTTAGTACAAATAAAATTATTCATCCTTTCAGCATAACGCCATCAACCACGGTTATAACAACACCCCCACAACCACCACCGTTACGAAACCTACAATATGTAGGAAAAAATTTGGCTCTTATAAAAGGGCACCTCACACATCAGGATGATGAGCAGGACCCTCCAACCCTTCAGGCCTTTAGGGAAAAAAGTATTCGGTGGTTACGAAAGCTTCACAATGACTATATTAATAGTGAGGTGGTGGGGATGGGGCGATTGAATAGAGATATGCACATATATCTTTACTTACATCACACACCTTCAAACATACATCAATTATAGTTCAAGTACACGTCTATCGTTTACACAACAATAATTGCAATTATACATTCCATTCTAGTACAACATACTTGTATTTCAAGTTAAATATAATATTACAAATCATACCGATAATACTATATGGGTAATGCATTTTGCAGTTGCATGCTTTTACTCATACGAGTACACACCATTTAAAATGGGTTGTAAATGCGTATATAAATGTAAAATGTCCAAAGATACATTGTGAGAGTTTGTATTACTTTATTCTATTAGAATATTTATTCTGTTAGAATCTATTTTAGAAAAAAGCATATTACAAATACTTTACAAATATGTTAAAAATTTATTATACTATATCAGATTTCCTATTGATACTCAATTAATTTGTAAAATGTTAAAAATGTACGTTTTATATCGAATAGTGATCTGTAATATTTCACAGTTAAGGAAGGCTTTCTTTAATAAAAAAAATTTTTTTTTTGGATGAACAACATATTACAAATATTTCCGAAATAAATAAAGGAATTTATTTCACATCACTATTTATCCTAAAAATTTATTGATTTTGTACAGTCTTAAATTTTTAATATAAATGTGAATATAAATGTATGCAGAATATCACGTGTTGTTAGTTGCATAACTGTTTCAGAGTTAAAACTTTATTATTATTCTCATGAAGGATTTTATTTTACATCAGTTTTTATCTTAAAAATTTATTGATTGATATGTATTAGATACATTTAAAATTCGACGGAGAGTGTTTTTTTTTAATCTATTTTTGGCAAATTATGGCCCGTTTTTGAGAAAATTGGATTTTTTTTGTTTGAAAAGGCTACTAGGCGTAGATTGTGCATTTTAAATTACAATTACAATAATTTATTTAAACACTACAACATATTAATACCAAATATGTTTAAATGTCTTTTTATTTTCAAACTCGAAGCTGCCTCATTCTTCTATTTATTTCATACACCCCTAAATCTACTTTTAAATCTTTAATTTTTCGTATTAACACCTCCAACCTCTTGTTTCGCTCAACAATAGTTAATACTTGTTCTTTTCTTGCACTTTCTATTTTGCATACTACCATTTTCGTCATTTCTGCTAATACTTAACCACGCACACCCAATGAAGCCTTTTATTATAAATCTGCATCCTTCAAAACCGCTAACCTAGACAAAAATGTCTTCTTCTTCCCATGAACTTATTCTATTTTTATACTTCTAGGAAATGTCATACGATACAGGTCAATGATCTTTGACCTTGGCCACTCTATTTTTAGACTTCTAAGAATTGTAATATGATGATGACATTGCAATTTCTATTTTTTGCTTTTGACCTTGACATACAAATTTCCCGCCAAAAGGTTTGACCGTACAGTGACCTTGTAATATGATGAGGATGGTGCCATTGAAATTTCTGTTTTTAGCGAGCTTCAAAAATTTAAATTTCCCGCCAAAAGTTTGACCTTGAATAGATCCAAAAGCTTACATTTCTCACCACCAGAGGGCAAGTGACCTTGAATTGATCCAGAACCGGCCACTAACCACTACTTTCTACGATTATTTTTCCATTTCCAATATTTTCGTATTCTTGGCGCAGATTCAGATTTTTAATTTTAATTACGAAAGTGGAAGAATTTAAAAGACAGATTTATCAAAGAGATTCGTAGTAATGCAGCTGTAAAGGGAAAATATGTTTATTTTGACTTTATGCTGTTCCCTTCATCTCAAATGGAATGCAGAAGGTGAGAGCTTACCTGTAGTCTGTTTTTTGAATAGGTGCAATCTAAGTAGGCTTTGATCAGCGACGATCAGATCGCTATGAGTGCAAATTTCCACATCCGCTGATTTGCACCAATAGCGGGCGCCATCACAGTCTATTTAAATTGCACCTTTTCAAAAAACGGGCTATATTCTAGTAGTTAGCTAGCTGTCAATCTAACATCTGAAATCTAGAACTGAATCAAATATTGTAGAGACTGAAGATCCAAATAAATCTAACATTGAGGAAAAGAACAACGGCGAGAAAAGAATAAATGAAGAAGCAGGGCTAATCGAAGAGGCAAGGCCAAACGAAGAGGCGCAAAACATCGATATCACGAACCTCAAAATCTAAGGATTCTTTTGAAAATAAATTATTAAAATTGCTAGAAAACAGAGAAGAACCGCGGGAAACTGATGAATATTTAGCTATTTTCCAGTCTATTTTGCCCGCTGTGAAAGAACTCACTGACATTCAAAAAATTTAGGCTGAAAAAGTTTCAAATGTCCAACGTTCCTACCAAGCCAAGATATCATAATGTCGTACAATTACAAATGTATCCCCAGACTTACATACCTCCCCAATCGGGCGCGTACAATGCACCACAATATTCTAACCCATATCCACAATGTACCTTCCACATTACGATCAGTTGTATGTTTTCTTGAACCTTCGCCATCAGATAATTCCAGTGAATCAAACCTTTCTAATATTTTAGAATTGTAATTAACATAGAATTTAGATTTATTTAATATTTCAAGTTACCTTTACATATTTAATTTCTGATTAGTTACAAATGTTTCAATTCGTTTCATTTATTAGTTATACCTAAATGTAGAATAAATAATATATTTCGTGCTTACCTTGTTGTTAACTCTTCTTTCACACTAATTGGTTCCCGAAACTTGGTGCTGAGGGTCGCATTAATTCCACTAATTCATCAAGTAAAGATATTGACATTCGATAGTAATTACAAAACTTTTCGGGATATTTCCTCACTTCGGGGTATATGGTATAAAATTCCCCTCTTATTAGATCGTAGCACATTTAGCAGATGAACGGAAAAACTTCTCCTTTTGCGTTTCCGCCTTCTTATTTTGCACAATTTTTATCGTACTTAATTTTTTCGGCATAATATCCCCCGTACCGATCCCTTCGATTCCTTTGACATATAAAATGCAACTGCCACGAAACGGAAAACAATATCGGGAAAATTGCAATACGGCACTGTCGCAAGTATGTCCTCATTTGACAAAAACGACGGCGAAGTCGCGGTGACGCACACAGGTCATTTTATGCAATCTAGCAAATATAAACTATTTTGTCAAGAAAAAATAATGTTTAGTTTTAATAAAGTTTTAATAATGTTCTTCAAAATTTATGAAAATTCGTGAATGACTTTAGATCAAGAGTATAATAGTGTTTTAAACAATTAGTTTTGAAAATGACCTTTGCACATGAGTAGATAGTTTGGTGTATCGAACGAGTATCAAAAATGTTTTCAAAACGTGTTTTTTAGAATATTTTTTCTACGAGTGACATTGAAGGTGACAAAAGAACAGGTTTGACAAGAATGACAAACGCGTGTGTAACTTGACAGGACGGTATCTTTTTTTTAAATTTGTACACACACCGTGTTCAAAATATCATCAGTTTCAAGTCATCGATGTTGTGTTTTTTTTTGTCACTAAAAAAAAATGTTTTAATTTTTAAGTCAAAAATTATTAAACAGTTAATTTCAGAATTAAATAAATGAAATATTCAACATTTTTTAAATACTAAGGTACACATATTTAATAATCGGAATCAGACCTATCATCATCAATTACTGATTGTACATTTTTCTGAAGTTCAAGTTCGGTAAGTGGTTGCAAAACTTTTGCAGTCAGCGGTTGTTTGGTTGATCGATTGCCGATAAATTTTGACAAAGAAGATATTTCTGGGTCCGAGGTAACTAGGAGAGCATTGTTTTTTCCCTGGAAAAATTCCGCGTGTTGCATTCACGATATTTACGACATTCTTTGTTCAAAGATTTCAGAGCTTCTTCTGAAAACATCCCTATTGGCAGTGTAGCAGATTTTAGAATTTATGGTCCATGAATGAGTATTGTGTGAATACTTGAAGGCATATTATACCATGAATAAAGCTCCACACATTTTATAGCAGTAGTCTTTACGTATATTCTGTAAATGCTATATCCGCAGGATAATGTAGTTAGAATAGTATACAAACGTTTTAAAAAATCTTTGTGTCCGGTAATCTCTGATGTTCTTTCATATTCTCGAAAAAACTTTCCAGTGGTGTTACCGTCATTCGTCGTCCCATAGCCTTGTTTGTGAATATCTATTAATAAACTCATTTTAGATTTTAAGGTCCTTATAATCTGCTCTTTTCTTTGCTTTATTTCTATTTTATCACAATCATCACGAATCTGCCATTTTATAATATGAATTCGATATGAAACATGTAACCAACATTCCAAACATCTTATCCATGCGTGCAGACTAGATATTCCATAACTATACAGGGTGTTCCAGTTTTTTGTAGCAGGACTTTAATAGTCGATAAAGCTTTCAAAATTAAGACAAAAGGTTCCTATAAACATAGACTGCCAAACCCTTAGTTTTGGAGATACAGGGTTTCAAAGTTTTAATTTTTTTTCAGTTCTTTTAATTTATCTTCAAAACTATTTAAAATAATAAATCCAAATGTAGTACCATATTACACTTCTTAAACTCAATATTAAGAGTAGTTTAACGTTTATAAATATCTACAGGGTAGTACATTTTTTGGGGTGGTACACCCTTTATCCCCCGCGAACTTTTTCATGCGACGCCTCTAACTCTTAAAAACCAAAAATTTAGATTGCCCATTTGATTTAGGAAGGTTTTCGTCTTCTGCTTTTTTTTCTAAAACTGCATAGTTTTTGAGATAAATTAGCTGTAATCCATGAACAGTTTCCAAATGGTAAGTAAAGAACGTCTGATGCTCCCGCAAAAAATAGTGTGCTTTGTAAATGGAAGTTCAGCAGCAGCAGCCCGTGAATATAGGCGAAGATTTCCTTTTAGAAGAGCTCCGCATCCTTCAGTATTTGTAAGAGTTCACCAACAAATTATAAGTCAGCGGTTAAATAATGTGCATGGTCGTTAAAATAATAATCATAGGCAGCAAAGAAATATTGCATGACGAATTTTGCGTGAATTCGACAGAGATCCCACAACTAGCATTAGAAGAGTATCCGTAGCTTTAGGTGGAATATCAAATACTACTATTCACCGAACATTAAGAGGGGATCACCGATAGCCTTACCATCTACAACCTGTTCAAGGACTACAACCAGGGGATGCAGAACGTAGAGTTGCGTATTGTCGATGGATTCTTGCTGAAAATAATAACAATCCAGGTTTTTTAAATAATATTTTATGGACCGATGAATCCTGCTTCACTCGCCGTGGTGTGGTAAATTTTCACAACCAGTACGTTTGAGAATATGAAAATACACTTGTAGTTCGCCCGAGACGTTTCCAACAAGAAATTAGTGTGAACTTCTGGATAGGTATTTACAATAATCACCTTTTTGGGCCCTACTTTTTATTACCTTGGATGAATGCTGCGGCTTTCTTGGAATTCTTAGAGAATGAACATGAGAATATGTGGGAACATATTCCCTTAAATTTACGAAGAACGGCTTGGTTCCAGCTTGATGGTTGTCCAGCTCATTATAGCAGAATCGTTAGAAACTGGCTGGACAACCATTATCCAGGAAGATTGATCGGTCGTGCAGGTCCAGTTCCCTGGCCGCCAAGGTCTCCAGACCTAAATCCCTTAGATTTTTTTGTGTGGGGGTATTTAAAGTAAAGGGTGTATGCAACTCCTGTGATAACAAGCGATGAACTCATTAATAGGATTAGGGATACGTGTAATGAAATAAGACAATTTTTAATTAATGTTCCACGTCGGTGTGAATTATGTATTTAACAAAATGGTTCACATTTTGAACAGTTTCTTTAAATATATTTATTATTACGATAGCGTTTTTGTTTTATTGTTATAGGTTAAATTTATTTGTTTAATTTATTTATTTCGTTCGTTTCGTTCTTGTTAAAATCTTGAATAGAAATTCTTTCCAATTTTTTCCAATAAATACGTATTTTTTTAATATTTATTTTGTTGTTTTACTTTTATTTTCCGTTATTTAATTCTACTGAAAAGTTAGGAAAAAATCAGTGGAGCACTACTTTTTATTAAGAGACAAAAAAAACGTGAGAATTGACATAATTTGATTCTTTTTTTTTATTGTTCTTTTCATGGCACACTATTTTTTGCGGGAGCATCAGACGTTCTTTACTTAACATTTGGAAGCTGTTCATGGATTACAGCTAATTTACTTCAAAAACTATGCGGAAGACAAAAAAGTTCCTAGATGAAATGGGCAATCTAAATTTTTGGTTTTTAAGAGTTAGAGGCGTCGCATGAAAAAGTTCGGGGGGGATAAAGGGTGTACCACCCCAGAAAATGTACTACCCTGTAGATATTGATAAACGTTAAACTACTCTTAATATTGATTTTAAGAAGTATAATGTGTCTTGAAGATAAATTAAAAGAACTGAAAAAAAATTAAAACTTCGAAACCCTGTATCTCCAAAACTAAGCGTTTGGCAACCTATGTTTATATGAACTTTTTGTCTCAATTTAACTATTAAAGTCCTGCTACAAAAAACTGGAACAACCTGTATAGGTCACAATTGGAATGAAGGCTCCAAATCTTTTCTAGATTGTTCATAACCTTGGGTGTAGCACCACAAATTCCTCAACTTTGACAGATCGAGCAGTTCAAAACACCAAAGTTTTTCCGTCAATCTTAGTTAGGTGTAAATTATTGTTCTCAAGCATTTGGCTCTCCATCAATGTTACAATTTGTTGGGTAAATTTCAGCGATTTGTTTCTCTATCATTTTTATTTCAATTCTGAGGTCTCCTTTTTAAAAATTAACCCAATGGGTTAATTGTAGAGGAGGGACGTAAATTTTGCCACAGAATATGACCACTTTCAGTGGAAAGGCGTAAGGAGACAAGACATAAAGCAAACAAATTCAAATCGTTTTTAGATTCGCTGGATTCTCCTGTACTATACATTTGTTCATAAGTGGACTAGGTAGCACTATCATCGCTTCCCCATTTATATGTAAGAGTTAATATAGACGGTCACGGTAGCGCGGAAAAGAACTGATTTATAACACTCTTTCGAACCTGGATAATTCTGCTTGAAGTGTGATTAACTAGTTGTTGCAGCTTAACTACAACCGAAATATCAGGTACGGTAATATAGTCAGAGTTGGGACGGCACTTTTTTTTCTTGTAGTACTGTATTATAGTTTGGGTATTTACGTTCCTCATCTTGGCTCCTTGCTACATCATAATGTAAGACTTTTTTCTGAATTGGCCATCAACAAACAACGCTTTGATTAGAGACTTCGCCAAAATCTTTTTCGGGACGACCTCTTTTTGAAACTGACACTTTTTCTGTTTTATAAATTTTTATGTCTTCATTAAGCCATATATGATGCCTCGCTTCAAAAGTACTTAAGGTTCGTTGACACTATGAAGTGCTCTTTTAATGTTGCTAAGTGTCTGATCTTCACTATTATCTTGTATACGAAATTTATTACATACATAAATAAATATGGTTCGATTTTTTTTTGCATAGGTTCTTCTGTTGGTGCGCTAGGCGCCAAATCCCAACCAGTTCTGTTCTGGTAACCGACCTATGATATCTGAAAAAAATGCAGAGCCTTAACAAAATATTAAGTCGGTTTTCTAATTGAAAACGTCGCACGGCTAGATGTCACTGATATTCTTAATAACCGAAATGCTGTAATTTTTAATTATAATAAACTTTTTTTCATAAAAAATGTAAGAAAATATTTAAATTTAACCTCAACGAATCACGTGTACTGAGCTGCACGCGACTTTCATAGATGGCATTAGTAAAAGCGACATCTGAAGTACGGACCATGTAGAGTCTGGAACTAGGATTTAATTTAAATTGAATAAGTTCTATAAGTATTATATAATGTTACGTAAAGCTTCAAAGGGTTAATTAAAAAAAAACTTGCAAATTGTGGCTAGACTATATCTGTTTCAAACAAAACTTATTTCATAAAAACTAATTGAAGCATATCACTTTCCAAATAAAATCCGCGCATTACCGTTAAATACCGACAAAAGACGTTTTCACGTACAAAAATGAATATTTGAAACCTGGGCAAATTTCTGCAAGTGAAAACATTTTAATTCAATTTACTCAAAAAAATAATTTAAGTTTAACAAAATTAGATACCTTATTTTCATTGCCTATTTTTAGCATAAAAGTGTTACATAAAGTAAAATAAATTATTAGTGAAAAATAGTACTTACTTTTCTTAGTAAATGCACAAAAAAGTAAACCGTCAAAATTAAACCACTTTATTTTATCAGTTTTTATACTAAGTGACAGCAATATTTTAAAATACCTGCAATATACCTGAATCCTGACTTTGACAGAGTGAAAAAACAAAAGACGTAGTTGTAATAGTTTACAAATACCTGCCATAGCCTACTTATCTGATGAACTTTAACTATAAAGTGTATTAGCTAAATTAGTTTCATCGTCCAAATATAATTTTTAATTCCTAGATTAATTAAAATGACCTCTATGCGGCGGCGCCCCGCGGCAAAGTCGCAAGAATGTGCCGGCCTGAGAGTTACTATTAAAGGTTGGGCTATAAAACTCTCATTACAACATATTTACAAAAACCAAATAAAGTAACTAACTGAAACCAAGAATAAGACAAAGGCTGATATATTAATAACTGGTCACATAAATGATTGAAAGTTAGGATGAGAAAAAAAAATTCTAGAAAAGTCTCAGAATTACATATTTACAAGCAAAACACTTTCTCTTAACGTGATGCAGCTAAAAACGTATCAAATGTTAAATTAAATTGCTGTACGCATTTATTAAAGGCGTACTTCAAAAGCGTATTTACTTTAGCTTTACTAACAAGTTATGTTATACATTCATTTTTTTTTACTTTTATACGATTTACATACTTTGCTTCAGTTATTTTTACCCTATTACATTTGAGATTATAACTTTTGAGTGCAATGTAAATGGGAAGTTAGTATTTTGCACTGTAAACTGTTAACTATTTAATTGAATTGAGTTTGTGCTAAATCAAATTAAAGCTCCCACATAGCACGTTATAATATGTTTACACCAAAATCAGGAAAAATGAAACTTCCATAAAGTTATATGGTGAACGTGTGCGTCAACGAGATAGATACCTGACACTTAATTGACTACTTCGTCTTCGTAAGTAAACTAACATAACGAAACTTCTCACATCCTACATCAAGTGATCAGTTTCATCATTATCAGTGCCGTTACGTATATTAATTTGTCACTAAGAGTCTGATACAATCCCTACTTTCAATTTCTATCAGAATAACTTACCAATTTGTAGGTAAAGTAACTGCAGACTCAGAAATGAGAATGCTTCATTTGTGGAAGTTCAACATAAAATGTTTAACTCAACCACATAACAATCTGCAAACCCTCAATGCGCTTTTTATGGCCGTTTTGGGTCCAAATCCATTACCAGCAGAATCCTGTTTTGCTGAGGAATTTACGAAATGTTTTCAGAGTCATGTAGATGAGCGGGTATTTCAGTATGTTTGCTAGAAATGATATTGTGTCTTTAAGAATGTTACACATATGTACTGTTGTAACATGACATAATTTATATTAAAAATAAGTACGTTTCTCGTTTTTTTATAGCATCACCAACCATATTATGCAATTCTTTGTATGCCTTGCAATAAATCTCACGTTTGTTTTTTTTATTTTTTTTTTTACTTTTGTCGCGTTAAGATTACATCAGTTTAACATTCGGCGTTAACCATGCTTACGGATTATCAGTGAATCTGGAGATAACGAGCAGGAGCTTGAAAAAACTCACTTTATCATCTGTAACGAGGCCGTGATTTTATCAAATATTTGCCGTTATTTCCGAAAATTATAAATTATCTGTTAATATCGTACACTTGAAATGTACAACTTCATGCAATTGAGTTTGATAACGCATACATTTTTGGAAAGCTTTAGACTGTAACGTTTTATGTTCTTTCTTTACGAATTTGGAAGGTATTCGAATTTTTTTTAAAAGTAGTGATCGCATTAGAGTTTTCTAAAAACGAAATATAAGTTTTATTGTTTATCAAATTAAGATGGAAATTTAAATTAAGATAGGTAGTGAAATTCTTTTTACTAGTTTGGTTGAGAATAGAATAGTTGTGTACAAATAATGGTTATTTTCCTTATTGTAGGTTTTAATAGATTAGTTCTTATGTTAATAAATGTTCTCTTTCTTTTAAATTTTGGTGGATTTTGTTAAATGGATTTGAAATTTGCATCATCTAAAAATTATTACATTGTGCGGTACACCTTTTGTGAATTGAAATTTTAGCTGTCAATCTGTCGCCTTTTCTGCTGATAAAGTTTTGGTTTTAAACAAAGAGTTTGGATTTTATATACGTTATTTTAAGGTTCATTATAGTAGAAATTCGTTACCATAGGCGTATCACCTTACACAAGGGAACGCAGTTTCGATGGATGATGCAATCTTTTCAGTTCAGCCCCGGAGTTCAATTCGTTTTCGGCGCAATTTAAAATTTTAAGTAATAAATTGTTGTGATTGGTCATTTGGCATAGAAGGGAGATCATATTGACAATGACGAGAAATGAGTGTAGCTTAAATCAGTCAAGCCGATGATGTAGGGGTAGACTAAAGTCTTTTTCTGTTTACGGTTTTCGCAGTATACGTGAAAGGGGTTAGTGTAGTAGGTTCGAACAAGTTATATCGTAACGAGGGTATATCGAATATTACCGTAGGAGAACTCTCCGCTTCCTATTAGATGGGATAATATTGTTTCACCACATCCCCGGGTGTTTTATCGGTGTGCTTCATTTTGTCAATAGTGGCAGTATTTTGGGTCATAGAGGTATTTGGATTGAGTGTTTTTTTTTTGAAGTGCTGAACCTTTGTTATATTGACCGATTTAACGCATTTTGGCATGCGAACAAATTTTTTAAGTTAAAAGGTAGTTTCATGTATATCGCGTAGCTCAAACGAATGAAGTACAAACTTGCTATATATAGTGCCGCTTTACTAGAGTTTAGGCTAAATGGATTAACGTTAAAGAGCGCTTTGTAAATAAGCAATGTTGACGAATATTAATAAAGATTGGTGCATTTACGTTACGAATAATTATAAATGGGAAGTTGCCGTTTGTGCTGAACCTTTGTTATGTTGACCTGATTTAACGCATTTTGGTATGCGGACAAATTTTTAAGTTAAAAGGTAGTCATGTATATCGCGCAGCTCAAACGAATGAAGTACAAACTTGCTATATATAGTGCCGCTTTACTAGAGTTTACGCTAAATGGATTAACGCTAAAGAGCGCTTTGTAAATAACGCAATGTTGACGAATGTTAATAAAGATAATAAGTAAATTGGGAAGTTGCCGTTTGTGAGATGTTATTTGGAGAGCGTTACTGTAGAAATTCAGTGGCGCCCTATCGAGTCAGCATCTGGTAGGCCAGTTTCACGGTCTAGTATATTGTAGTCAAGAGGAAAGAGAGTAGTATTTTGTCATAGGTGCTAATTAAGGTAAAGTTTTACTTTTTTAATGCTGCTGGTGATAGCAATAACGTGTGTGTTTTTTTTTGTGTTTGTGTGGAGAATGCATTCGCTTGCTTTCGTGCAAATTATTGTATGAAAGCCTTTCGGGAGATTTAGAAGCAGGCGTATTCATTCACACGATTTATTTGTTAATATCTTAAATTTTTTATTTGTGCAATGTTGTAAGTTAAAAGTTTATTACACGAAGACTAGTCAAAACTTATGTTACCGATATGTTTATTGCTTCCGTTGTATTGATTAAAAGGTAGTTATTGATCATATGGCCGACTAAATTTGATTATTATTTTTTTGTTTTGAATTGCAAAATATAACGTATTCTTTTTGTAGCTGTATCAAAATTTAATATTTAAATACTATAGTATACGACCATTGTTAATGTTTATAATTATTTTATTAATAGATATTAATTATTGTGACTTCATCTACTGTTCCTATGATTTTGCCGACGTAAGGTAATAAGTTGAAGAGAAGATGTTTTGATTCACGTTTAAGATTTCTATTGTTTGAACTATTTTTGAGAAATCTTGGGTTAAGTAATTTTACAGCGACAACATCCATTTAACTTTCATTTTACAATCAATTTCATTTAAATTAGACAAGTTTTTAAAGTAATCCTTTGAACTTTCATTAAGCTTTAACGTAATTGGGCGTTTGCTATTTTGATTTTGTTAGTAAGTCACTTTAAAAGAGATTTTAGATTATAAAGTAATGTAATAATGAAGTAGACAGTAGTTGACTGATCAGCTATTAGATATTTCATCGTGTTTGTTTAGTTTTGTTGTGACGTATTTTAAATTGAATAATTAATTACCTTATTGATCAGTTTTTTCTATATATTTAAGGCAACAATGCTGGTGCTAAGTTTATCGAAATATTTAATGAGTTTTGGTTTTATTTAAGCAATTTGGCGGATTTTTATAAAGCTTAAGATTTTATTGAGATTTGGGGGAACTTTGCGTAAATATTTTTGTAGTAGTATAGGGAAGTGTTATTTTTGAGGGAACATAATGGCTTCCTGTTAGACCATTTTAAGATCTAGCTCACGATGCTATAAGTGTATTTAACAGGTGCCGTCTATTTCACATTTTTGCCCCATTTCGACGTTTTGAAATTGTAACCAGTGCCCTTTTGCAGCATTAAGTAAAAACCCCGCCCACACCACTGGACTAGGCCGCGCCATGCGCGCGATTACCTTTACGGGCTTGATGCTCTAATGAGTATTTAGCCTATAACACATCAATGTTGTGCATGAATATAATGTATTTAAATCTAAACTATTATAACACACCGGTATTAAAAAACGTTAAAGTTCTATACGTCTTCATAACTTAATCACACCGTATATTGTCCTACTTCAAATTAAATTGTAAGGTTTCAGGATCCAAAACACCATTACAACTGTTTACGTCACAAGGTTCTATTAATTCTTGATCTGAGACAAATATTAAATCGATTAGTGTCGATGAAGTACATGATATCTAACTAAGATATAGCACTTTCTGTACTAAATTTAAGCTAGATGTCATATTAAATAACACTTTTTTAGGGAAAAATTGGTGTGAGAGTATTTATTTATTTATTTTGCAAGCTTTCAGACAGAAACTCTTTGTTCAAGTAGTTAGGCTGTTCCAGAATTTCTAGTTTCCCGAAGCTTCCTTGATTTTTGAGTTTTAAAATTGTATACTGTGCAGAGTGTTTAAGGCATGTTCAGGTATTGCTGATTTAGTAGGATGAAGTAAGCGTGTCTTTTGGATTATGTTAACCTGGTGTTAATGCTTACCACAAGAGTATGGTACTTCGTAAACACCACAGGTATGTAACGGTACTTGATATTTGGCAGAATTCAGAATAATAATGCTGATTTTGTAAGCTACCTTTAATTTGATTTCGTAATATTTTTCCAATTCCTTTCGTTGTGTTTGCAAGGAAAGGTGAAATGGAAAACCTATTTAAAGTTATAGATTTTTCATCTGTAGACACCGTTGCCTTGGTTAAAATCACTTGTTAACTTGTTGTTTGTTGAAGTCATTATCTACGAGAACCTTTTCAAGATAGTTTAATTCATACTGTAGTATGAACGTTAAATCTTTTCGGCACTGTTGTACAAGGTTCGTATTGTACTTAACTTTTGTGCTGAATGATGGGGTGATGAAGCGTTAATATAACAATCTGTATAAGGTGGCTTACGAGATATGGAATGCGTTAAGCTTCCATCTGGTTTCATTTCAATTAGAACATCAAGGAATGCAAGACAGCCTTCTTTTTCTTTTTCTAGCGTAAACTTAATGTGAGTATGTTGATTTCTTGATTGATGAAGGAAGACCATTAAGCTAAGCCAAAGTTTTGGCTTCTTAGGTGCATTATTTAAAGCATGTCCTTCAAAATGTTCTATAAAATAATTAGCAATAAATGGCGAAATTGGTGATCCCATAGCTACTCCATCTAACTGTTTATCATACTCACCATTAAATAAGAGGAATGGTGTAGTTAGACAATGTTTAAATAATTGTATATCGTAGTTCTAATTGTTGTGAGGGGACATTCATTGGCAATTTTGTGAACAAGGAATCTACGTCGATCTAATTAACAGATGATCTGGAGTTAATGCTAATTTGACAGTCAATTGAATAAAATAATCCGGATTTTTTCATACTGGAGTTGCTCCAACCAATAAAAGGTTGAAGTAGAGTATTCGGGTATTTAGATAATGCGTAGGTTGCAGAACTTATGGGGCTTACAATTTCTCGAATTGTAGCGTTAGGTTTGTGTATCTCTGGCAGTCTATACATTCTTGGTATTGCAAGATCTTGTAAACATTTTGCAATAACAACAAACATAGTGAAGAAATAAAGTCGCATATTCTATCCCACGGTACCGCGGGGTATATAGAACAATCATAAATACGTATTTGTAATAGTAAATAAAAATTCAAAACATGCCGGGCGTGATTCAAAAGACAAGAAATGTACAGCTTAAGATCGAAGTAAGCGGTCAGTTCCTACTTAATATTATATAAATCCCCTTTCTACAACAATACACAAACATAACCATTGTCATGAGAATTTGTTTTATTAGCTGTAATGATAAAAATAAATAACTAGACCAAATCCGTAAAAAAAAATAAATATTAAATTAAATAAATAACTAACTCTTGGAGATCTAAATTAAAAATAATTTAATCATTTGGTCGCAAATAAATAACAGCAATTGAAACATAATGTGATTGAAAATTATGTAAGTAAAAAAAAGATATATATATATATATATATATATATATATATATATATATATATCATATATATATTATTTATATTTTTCTTCACTGTGTATATTTCTACTTCTTAATTCGTTACTTGTCGAGGCAGTAGACAAATAACTGTCCGGCAGTAGGATGATACCGTTAGTAGAGGAATGCTGCATTGTCCGGGGCACAATTTGGCTTGTAATTGGTCTTCCCCCTATGGTATTACTCAAGACAACAATACATTTGCCTCGGATCGCCTTGGCTACAAGGGTCGGTCAAGGTTGAAACAGACAGGCCCCGTTGCTGACGACTGTGCAAGGAATTACAGAAGAGTCGGTACGCGGAATTTTAGATGTATGCATGGTAAACAATTTGAAATTACGAATGTAATGTCCGAAACGCAGCTTGATATTCTGTGCATCGGAGACAAAGCGCAAAGGAAAGGATGCTGTGGAGATGAAGGGTGGCAGCCTAGCACTATGGTCAAGAGTTGAGACTGAAGTGCATGGCAAAGGAGTTGGGGTGATCGTAAGGGGAAGCGCGAAAATATGTGTTGAACAGTACGAATTGGTATCTCCCTGGGTAATGTGGGTTAGAGTGAAAGTGGGATTTCGAAGAATTTTTCGTATTGCATGCTATGCACCTGTGAATGGAGAAAGAGACCAAGAGTATAAGAAACTCTGGAATGATGTAGAGAACGTGTTGAACGTATGTAAGACAAACGAAAGAGTGATGATACAGGGAGATATGAACGGATGGGTGGGTGTACAGATAGCACATACTGAACACGTTATAGGAAAGTTTGAAGATCAAAGAATGAATGAGGATGGTGAACGCCTGGTGAACTTCTGTGTGGAACGAAGCCTGTTTGTATCTTATACGTGGTTTAAACATAAAGTGTGCATATGTGTACATGGCAAAGAGGTGAATCTAAAGGTATGATTGACTTGATAGTGTGTGTTGAACGACTTAGAAACCTGGTGGGAGATACAAAAGTAAAGCGCGGATTGGAGTGTGGATCGGGCCACTTTTTTGTTGTATCGAGAGTGTGTTTAGGGAAAAAGTGGGTTTGGAGAATGAAAGATAACGTAGTGCGAACATCCAAAATTAGGGCAGACTAATTGGTAATTAATTATGCGAGAATGAAATGCGCAGATTCTGTGAGTAAAGAGTTGAATGTGAATGAAACACTGCGGAACGAACAAATAAAATACACTGACGTAGAAAGTGAATGATAAGCTGTGTTGTCAATTAAGCCATACGGATATGTGGCATAGCGACTGTATGTAGAAAGAGAAATGTGCTTGGTGGAATGAATCGGTTAAAAGGCAGTGTATTAAAAGAAAGATGCGCATAGGGTAAACACGCTCCATCGATTAGAACAAGTGAAACACGGTTTCGATAATTTGAACGTGGTGATTTCAAGGTGAATGACAGTGAGCGCTCTGGTAGACCACAGAAGTGCGAAATACGAGCAATTACAGGAGTTATTGGATGTTGACCCAACTCAGACTCAACAGTAATTGGCAAAATCATTAAATGTGTCACAAAAAATAATCAGCAGACGTTTACGAGCAATTGGGGGACCAATAAACTCCATAAATGGGTCCCATACGATTTCATGAACGAATAATGGAAAATAGCGGTCACTTGTGAAATGCTTCAACGTTACGAAAGAAAATAATTTTTGTATCGAATTGCGACGAGTGACGAGAAATGGATTTATTTTGAAAACGCGAAGCGGAAAAAATCGTATCTTTCACCTGGCGAACCCGGTCCTTCCACACCAAGGCCAAATCGCTTCGGCAAGAAGACCATGCTTTGTGTGTGGTGGGGCCAGAGCGGTATTGTGTATTATAAACTCTTTAGCCCGGCGATCCCGTTAATGCACAACGCTATCGTCAACAAATGATTAATTTAAATCACGTATTGATCGAAAGACGACCGGAATGGTCCACAAGACATGGTAAAGAGATTTTGTTGCACGACAATGCGCTGTCTCACACAGCAAAACCACTGAAAGACACCTAGAAATCGCTTGGACGGGACATCCTTCCGCACCCGCTGTACTCCCCAGACCTAGCGCCATCTGACTATCACGTACTCGCATCAATGGGGCACACGATGGCAGCGCAACACTTCATCAATTTGGACGAAGTTGGAAAATGGCTTGTTTGCCGCAAAAGACAGGCAGTTTTTCTGGAATGGTATTCATAAATTACCTGAAAGTTGGGCGAAATGTGTAAAAGCCGATGGCCAATATTTTGAATAAAAATAAATTAATTTCCCTTGAAAATTACGTGTTTTCTTTACCAAAAAAAAAACATACACCCAAGTAATTTCAATTTTAGCTTTTAGTATGTCTACATTTTATGCTGTCTTTCTTCCTAGACCTTGAAGTAACTGCTTTACCAATTATATGCTATGTTACTGCAGCACTATAATAAAATCCATAGTTAAAATTGAAAAACCGTGTTAAACGTGCTGCATTGTGTTTTCACTATCAAATAACAATTACAATTATTAACCTTTCGGAACTGGCGCCTCGTCTGACAGGCCGAGCAATACTGAAAAACCGGTTAATTTTATAGTGGGGTGAGAACGAGGCCGTCGCATTCGTGTAGCTTCCTAATTCTCAGTCAGTTACAGAGTGGTCAACGGATGTAGTGGTACGTTCTACGATTTTCGGAAAAATATCGATTTCGGCCTGCGACACGAGGCGCCAGTGCTAACGGTACTTAAATACAAGTAGAGTTATTTTTTAAATTTTAATTAATCCAGACGTTTGTTGATGTTTTTGAAGTGGGTAAGTGTATTTGTCATCCATATTTTACAACTAGATATTGAATGTAGCAGTCTTTACAGAAAAAATGGATTATGAAAAAGATCAGCGGCGATTACAGCAATTATTAGATGAAGAAGCGTATCAATCTGAAAGTGATAATGCATATAATATCGAGGAGCATTTAGATTCAGACTCAAATTCAGAGCAAGATGGCGACGACACTGAGGACGAACCACCGGCGCCGAGAAAAAAAAGAGAACCTTCATTTACTGCTAAAGATGGAATGGAGTGGAGAAAACATTTTACAAGGTCAAGTTACAAGGTCAGAACTCGTCAAGCCAATATAGTGATTCACCTTCCTGGAGTAAAACCCCGTGCAAAATCTGCAAAAACTGCTGAAGAATGCTGGAGTCTCTTTTTTTCAACAGAAATGTTGAACATTATTGTTGAAAGTACCAATAAATATATCGATAATTGTTCACAAAACTACAAAAGGGAACGATCTGCTAGACCCACAGACATTATTGAAATAAACGCGCTTATTGGACTTTTATATATGATTGGAGGACTCAAAAGCAGTCGTCTGAATGTAAAGGAAATCTGGGATAGACATTCGTATGGGATTGAAAGATTCTGGCTAACGATGTCAAGAGAACGTTTTCTCTTTCTTCTACGATGTTCGCGTTTCGACGATTTTAACACAAGAATAGAAATCGATAAATTGGCACCGATACGGGAAATATTTGAATTATTTGTAAATAATTGTAAAAATTCATACACTTTGAGCGAATTTGCCACAATTGATGAGCAATTACTGACCTTTAGAGGAAGATGTAGTTTTAAGCAGTTTCTACCTAAAAAACCAAACAAATATGGCATCAAAGTCTTTGCGCTGGTAGATGCTAAGACATGGTATACATCAAATTTGCAGATTTACCTAGGCCAACAACTGGATGGTCCGTATCGTATGGAAAATAGTTCGCTTCAAATCGTGGAACGTCTAACAGCTCCTATTTCGAAAACGGGTCGAAACATTTCATTTCACTACCTTTCCATTACTGACAAAACTTGTGAAGGATCATAAATTAACATATGTTGGGACTGTCCGCAAAAACAGAAAGGGTCTTCCAAGTGAATTCAAAAATACTAAAGGTCGTGTAGTAGGGTCTAGCATGTTTGGGTTTCGAGACGAGATGGTACTAGTTTCATATGTTCCAAAGAAGAAATTGTCCTCGCAGTTTCTAGTATGCAAAACTGATGATGCCATCGATCCAAGCACAGTTGGGACTGTCGCAACAAACAGAAAGCTGGAAATAAGTGAATTCACAAAGCTACTAAAGGTCGTAGTAGGTCTAGATAAACTTTGGTTCGAGACGATGACAAGTTTCAAGAAATACAAGAAGATGGCCAATGGTCATATCTTATTCCTCCTCAATATAGCCGGAAGTAGTAATGGCACCTTGCCCATCTTGGATTTTGACGTCACAAGACCGCCCAACGTGGGGACTGGATTTTCCACCCTTATTTTTACATCGCTTACGTAGTAGGACGTGTTTTCACCCTATAATTTTGCACATCCACGTGGAGAACAGCATTTTCAAGCCCTTATTTTATACCTCATTGAGACCGTATCCTTTCTTTTCGACCAGGCACGCTTTTCAACCCTAATTATTTTTTACTTGCGCACGTGCAGACCGTGTTTTCAACCCTTATTTTTACACTCGTGAGAGCGTATTTTGAAACCTTTCTTTTCATCCCTAATTAAAGTTTTGATTTTAATGGCATACGTGAAGGACCGTATTTATTACCCTTATTTTGAGATGGTGATCTTTTAATTATTTTTATTAATTAATTATCCTAGGAAATTCTTAATCTGATAGCTTTAAGATGATTATGATCTTTAATTATTTTATTAATTAATTATTTTTAGCCCTGGAAAATGATGTAAAGATAGTTTATTTAATTTTGTATTTTACTATTAACATTTATTAGAACTTGTTTATCAGATATTATTTAAATAATTGATTAGAATAATAATTACGTACACATTGACTGTATTTCCCATTTTATTTTATTAGCGTATTTTTTACCAATGAGATTGTTATTACATTTATTTTAATGCCTATCTACAGGTTGTATTTAGTGGGGCTGGTCTAGGGTTAATCTTAGGGTTATTTGGTGGTATTAAGGTCCTTCTGGCTATATTAAGAACAGTGCCCCTGGAGGTTAGGCAAATGCACACGCATACAATGTTGGAAATTGCATAATTAATAAGATATTATTATTAAATTATCGACCCTATTGCTTTAAAATGGCCAGATGCTATTGGATGATCTTTTATCTAAAACGTTGTATTTCTAATAAGGAGGTTCTTGTGCGACACGTGTAGGGCTTCGCAACTTGTTCTCAGGCCTTCGCCTGGCCTTTGAGTAAAAATTGATTTTAGTGCCATCTAGCGGCGTAAAGACTAATGAACATTTTCTATAACAGAAGCTGATAATGCACACCTCTCTTGCTCTATCTTGTTTCTTCCTCCCCCTCTTTCTCACATAACACACCACACACACACACACACACACAAACAATTCAATTAATTAATCAATCTCAAACAAAGCACGCTCGATCACCAGATCAATCTCAACCAATCAACCGAAATTATGTCTTACAGTTTTGCGGAAATCAGATTACAGTTGAAACTGAATACATTCAAGTCTAATCAAATATGACGTGAAATAATAAATAATTTCTACCCTAATGGAATTATGCTTTATGTATAGGCAGATCCTCTAAACAGCCACCACCTATACATTCGGAACATCATATCTGATTTATTTGCATGTTCAATTACTACACACAAAATTGTTTCATTGTAAGTGTTCATTAACATTTGTAAAAACCCATTAAAGTAATAATTACTTATATAACATAAAGTTAAATTAAAATAACATGTTTTAAGAATATCAAGTTGATATAACGGAAATAAAAGGCAAAAGGTTTTAATGGTTTATTATTATAGTGAATTAACAATAACTAAACTTTAAAATCCACGAATGCTACGTATTTTGTAGAGCTGATCTTATGACGTTATCCTATAAGCATGATACATTTTAAAAATCTTTATCGGATTTTTGTTAGCAATATCAGGTAAAAACATATATTAAAAATAATACGCTTACCTTTAAAGTTTTCCTTCAACGCTGCCATATTAAACTGAAATTTTTTATACAACGTACCTCACTAAAACACGCTTTGTGAATGGCTGAATATAAAACACTCGATTACATACCGGACATTAACTATTTAGAAAGTAATACAGAAAAACCTGAATTCGTATTTAATAATTATGTTGTACTTACAAAAAATTTACATTCAAAAACACAAATATTTTAAAAACGTCTAATACCACTAATGTTGCATCATAATAATAAAAACTCATTATACAGTGATTACATTAAATACTTAAAATATGTAACTTTATACTACGTCTATTATTACATAGAGATGGGATTATTCTTAAATTTAATTGATTTCGATAGAGCTCTGGAAATACTACAACCGTTCGAAATCTTGCTTTCTCTCGATATCAAAAAAGCTATACTAGTGATACATTAAGAAGCATAATAGCGGATACAGCTACATTGCTAACGATTATTGATGTTTTTGCATGAGATTTTTGAATGAGACAGCCTCGCAGGTATTTTTAAGAAAAGCTATACACATCTCACGAGATCAAAGATTTTTGAGATACAATCTCTCATCATCTGCTTGAACGATTATATTGTAACCAACTAAAGCTAATAACCCTAATAGTTTATCAGACATTATTACATGGACACGAGGTTAGCTCTAAATTAAATGGTTTCAACGCTGCTCTGGGAATGCTGACAAACTTAAAACCTTTAATCTCCCCAGTTGTACCGTATTCACTTTCTTCAATTTTATCTGCACTCTGTTTCGAAGCTGTAGTACGTTTTCTAATACATAAACAGAATCTTCAATACTGTGATACGGCAGCAAAACACATTAGCTAGTTAGTTTCACCTCTATATTACTTTAGCAATCCTGACTTATCAAAAATACATCTGTCAAAAAGCTAATTAAACATAACTCCACGGCCAGGGTATAGCAAGCAACGTCAATTATAGCTCTTAGTCAACACAATAGGCCTACAACTACATACAATCGACTAGCACTGCTTTAGCACGAGGATCAAACGAAAAAACACGCACCACGTACACACGTTCCCGTACGCACGCACGTCAGCAACGCTGATCGCACGCACGCTCGCACGTACGCACGACGTACGCTCGCTACGCACGCTCACAGGTACGCGCGTTGCACGCCTACGTACGCTCGCACGCACGCGTATGCGACACACACACACACACACACACACACACACACGAGAGCGAAAACACGCTAAAGCGAAAAACTTGTAAACTTGCAAAATACAATATTAAACGTGTAATAAATAAAAATAATATAAATGAATAATTTTTTTTTTTTTTTAAAATGCGATAATAATATTGATTATTATCTTGAGTTACCAAACCATAATTGTATAGTACATCAATTGATTTTCTAGCCAAAATTGTTCATGAATTTCCTAATGAATTAACCATTTACAATATAACATTATAGTCTCATCTAACATGTTTAGTTATAACTATGGACTTCGAATACAGAAATGGTTAACAGATATGGTGCAGTTCCAGAGCTCTGTTACCGGGGTTTCCCTTTTTTCTGTTTCCTTTCGATTTACCTTTTCACCTTTTTGCTTTACCATTTTTTTGCTTTACCTTTTTCTTTAACTTTTTCCATAATTTTTTAGACTTTCCTTTTGTTTATTTTTATATCGAATTATTATTTATTTTTATATTTTTCCGAAAAATTTTATTTTTTTATTTATTTTTTAAATTAAATATTTCTTTTTTTTTTTTCATTTTTTTTACGTTTGGGGGGGTATGGTTTGGTAGCTGTAACCCGGTGAAATGAATATAATTTAATCCTTTAAAGCTGTTTAAATTTAAGGTTGGTATTGCTCGCTTAAAATTTTCGAAAATTTAAACTTTTTCCCCTTAAATATATAAAAAACAACAACAATTTTTGAATTAAATAATAAAAAAAATTCCAGATTTGCAACCCTGATTTTTATAAAATTTTATTATTAAAACCTAAAAATTAATAATAAAATTTAAATAGAAAAAGAAAGTTTAGTTTTAATAAATAAACATTTTTTCAATTTAAAATTGTTTTTAGAAAATAAAATCTTAATTTCTACAAATTTTACAAATTAGAAAATCGTATTAAAAAAACATTTAATTTAAAATTTAAAAATTTAAAAACATAAAAATTATAATAAAATTTTGGTTTAATTATTTGAAACTAATTTAAAATAAAGTATTTTTTTTTTACGTTTTAAAAAGTTTTACCTATTACAAAAAACCATTTTGGTAATAAGTTAGGAATAAACTTACATCTTTTATTTTTATTTAAAATAAAATTTTCTTTCTAAAAAAAAATAAACGCGGAATCATTGACAAAGCACAATCTCATTTACATATCATGACTAGACTGCATTTAGCACGAGATCAAACGAAAAAACATCCACGCTACACGTTAAGCACACGTTAAACTGTACGACAGCAACGTGCAGAAACAGCATACGATACAGATCACGACGCTCGACACGTATACGCACAATACGTACCCGCACGCACGCTATCACAGTACCGTCATATCAGCTAACGCCGTACGCTTAACATTGTCATCGTCAGACGTATGACAAACACACACACACACACACACACACAGAGATTCGAATAACACGTAACGAAAAATTCTTGTAATATCTTGACAATTACATAATCAAAGTGTAGCACTGCTAGAATAAAATAATTTCAAGGTTTATCTTAAATACCGAAGTGTACAACGTTTTAGCAACAGTTTACTAATTATATATTATAAATATTATAAACATACATACGATTACTATTATTTAGTACATGCTTCATCAGCGCTTTTGCACGAGTCAAACTGAAAACACGCACGCACCCACGTAACACTGTTTCGCACGTCACGCACTGCATCTACGCACGCACGCTCACGAACGTAACTGTGCTCTTCGTACGACGTCACTTGCGATGTGCACGATACCAACACACTAAAACAAAGAATAAACAATACTTGTTTTCATTCTTTTTTTTTTCTCTTGACTTTGTCCGAACCACGTCATCGAGTGAGCATTACTATAATGTACTCTCCTGTTTATGAGCCAACATCAGCGGACATTAGAGATTTTACTGACTTGTTAATAAACTATTACGACATAACCGTTCAAGATAATGATGAAAGCGATGACGTGGTTGAGCTGGGTGTATCTCACATCCAAGATGATGGTTCACAGAAGAGAAAGAAGAGCGATGAGGTAGGGGGGATGGGCAAATCTCAAAATCATGATGATGATGATGAGGACGACTCATGGTTCAAGAAGAAGAAGAAAACCGATAAAGCATGTTATTAAATAATAATGATGTATTGTTGTTGCTTATAATAATAATAATAATAATAATATATTTTCAAAACGTTAAGCTTTCCTTCGGTTTTGTTAATAAACCTGTTTTTTTTTCCTAGCGGTGCTCCACCGTCTTGATTCATGTTTGCAAGTTTACAAGTTTTTCGCTTTAGCGTGTTTTCGCTCTCTCGTGTGTGTGTGTGTGTGTGTGTGCGCATACGTGCGTGCGTGCGAGCGTACGTACGGGCGTGCGAACGCGCGTACGTGTGAGCGTGCGTACGTGCGAGCGTGCGTACGTTCGTGCGTACGTGCGAGCGTGCGTGCGTACGTACGAGCGTTCGCACGTGCGTGCGTACGTGCGAACGTGTGTGCTTACGTGGGTGCGTGCGTGTTTTTTCGTTTGATCCTCGTGCTAAAGCAGTGCTAGTTGATTGTATGTAGTTGTAGGCCCTATTGTGTTGACTAAGAGCTATAATTGGAAGCGTTGCTTGCTATACCCTGGCCGTGGAGTTATGTTTAATTAGCTTTTTTTTGACAGATGTATTTATTTATGATAAGATCAGGATTGCATGTAAAGTAATATAGAGGTGAAACTAACTAGCTAATGTGTTTTGCTGCTACACGTATCACAGTATTGCAGATTCTGTTTATGTATTAGAAAAACGTACTACAGCTTCGAAACAGAGTGCAGATAAAAATTGAAGAAAGTGAATACGGTACAACTTCGGCGAGCAGACTTAAAGGTTTTAAGTGTGTACAGCATTCCCAGAGCAGCGTTGAAACCATTTAATTTAGAGCTAACCTCGTGTCCATGTAATAATGTCTGATAAACTATTAGGGTTATTAGCTTGCTTTATAGGTTACAATATAATCGTTCAAGGTGCAGATGATGAGGAGATTGTATCTCAAAATCTCATTTGATCTCGTGAGATGTGTATAGCTTTTCTTAAAAATACCTGCGAGGCTGTCTCATTCAAAAATCTCATGCAAAAAACATCAATAATCGTTAGCAATGTAGCTGTATCCGCTATTATGCTTACTTAATGTATCACTAGTATAGCTTTTTGATATCGAGAGATGAAGCAAGATTTCGAACGGTTGTAGTATTTCCAGAGCTCTATCGAAATCAATTAAATTTAAGAATAATCCCATCTCTATGTAATAATAGACGTAGTATAAAGTTACATATTTTAAGTATTTAATGTGTAATCACTGTATAATGAGTTTTATTATTATGATGCAACATTAGTGGTATTAGACGTTTTTAAAATATTTGTGTTTTGAATGTAAATTTTTGTAAGTACAACATAATTATTAAATACGAATTCAGGTTTTTCTGTATTACTTTCTAAATAGTTAATGTCCGGTATGTAATCGAGTGTTTTATATACAGCCATTCACAAAGCGTGTTTTAGTGAGGTACGTTGTATAAAAAATTTCAGTTTAGCATATGGCAGCGTTGAAGGAAAAACTTCTAAAGGTAAGCGTATTATTTTTAATATATGTTTTTTACCTGATATTGCTAACAAAAATACCGATAAAGATTTTTAAAAATGTATTATTATGCTTATAGGATAACGTCATAAGATCAGCTCTACAAAATACTAAGTACGCATTCGTGGATTTTAAAGTTGTAGTTATTGTTAATTCACTTATATAATAATAAACCATTAAAACCTTTTGCCTTTTATTTCCGTTATATCAACTTGATATTCTTAAAAACATGTTATTTTAATTTAACTTTATGTTATATAAGTAATTATTACTTTTTAATGGGTTTTTACAAATGTTAATGAACACATTACAATGAAACAATTTTGTGTGTAAGTAATTGAACATGCAAATAAATCAGATATGATGTTCCGAATGTATAGGTGGTGGCTGTTTAGAGGATCTGTCTATACATAAAGCATCATTCCATAATTTCGGTTGATTGGTTGAGATTGATCTGGTGATCGAGCGTGCTTTGTTTGAGATTGATTAATTAATTGAATTGTTTGTGTGTGTGTGTGTGTGTGTGTGTGTGTAAGAGAGAGGGGGAGGAAGAAACAAGATAGAGCAAGAGAGAGGTGTGCATTATCAGCTTCTGTTATAGAAAATGTTCATTAGTCTTTACGCCGCTAGATGGCACTAAAATCAATTTTTACTCAAAGGGCCAGGGGCGAAGGCCTGAGAACAAGTTGCAAGCCCTACACGTGTCGCACAAGAACCTCCTTATTAGAAATACAACGTTTTAGGTAAAAGATCATCCAATAGCATCTGGCCATTTTAAAGCAATAGGGTCGATAATTTTAATAATAATATCTTATTAATTATGCAATTTCCAACATTGTATGCGTGTGCATTTGCCTAACCTCCAGGGGCACTGTTCTTAATATAGCCAGAAGGACCTTAATACCACCAAATAACCCTAAGATTAACCCTAGACCAGCCCCACCCTAAATACAACCTGTAGATAGGCATTAAAATAAATGTAATAACAATCTCATTGGTAAAAAATACGCTAATAAAATAAAATGGGGAAATACAGTCAATGTGTACGTAATTATTATTATCTAATCAATTATTTAAATAATATCTGATAAACAAGTTCTAATAAATGTTAATAGTAAAATACAAAATTAAATAAACTATCTTTACATCATTTTCCAGGGCTAAAAATAATTAATTAATAAAATAATTAAAGATCATAATCATCTTAAAGCTATCAGATTAAGAATTTCCTAGGATAATTAATTAATAAAATAATTAAAAGATCACCATCTCAAAATAAGGGTAATAAATACGGTCCTTCACGTATGCCATTAAAAATCAAAAACTTTAATTAGGGATGAAAAAGAAAGGTTTCAAAATACGCTCTCTCACGTGAGTGTGTAAAAAATAAGGGTTGAAAACACGGTCTCGCACGTGCGCAAGTAAAAAATAATTAGGGTTGAAAAGGGCCTTCGAAAAGAAAGGATACGGTCTCACACGAGGATATATAAAATAAGGGTTGAAAATGCGGTCTCACACGTGGATGTGCAAAAATAGGGGTGAAAAAACACGTCCTACACGTAAGCGAGTAAAAAATAACGGTGGAAAATCCGGCCCCCCACGTGGGCGGTCTTGTGACGTCAAAATCCAAGATGGCGGAAGGTGCCCCATTACTACTGCCGGAATAAATTCTCAAATAATTTATAATGCGAATAACATACAAAAAGACGGGCATAAAATCAGAAGGCTATATTTAAGACAGCTTTCACTATCCCTTACAGAAGAGCATTTAAAACGAAGAGCCTCTCTTACAAACATACCACCTGCAGTAAGGCAGAGAAGACAAGAAGTTGCAGGAACATCTTCGTCATGTGCAAAGATTTTCCACCAGGCACTAGAAAACGGTGTTATTATGTCCCAAAGAGAGAAGAAGCAGATACTTTTGTAAATTATGCAGTTGTTTATCTCACGCAGAATTTTTAAGCTCTACCTGTACAACTTCGGTAGTATCTAAAAGATTTTAATTACTTGTATAGTACTACCGTACTATTTTTTTATACAGCGTTTATTTGCTTTTAAATGAAATGTATATAAAAAAGCCACGTTGGCTAACTAGTAGAACTGAATTCCTTATTTTGAAGTACTGTTTTGGTTTTTTATTTTTTACCTATAAAGCATTGTTTGTTTATTTGTTTATTTTTAAATTAAACATATATAAAAAAAGCCACGTTGTTATAGTTGTAATAGAACGTTAATTACTTTGTTATAGTATCACCGTTTTGACTTTTTATTGACTTTACAAACAATCGTTTATTTATTTTTCAATTAAATATATATACAAAACCATTATTGTTAAAAAAAAACAATTTTTCTATCCGGGCCTGACAGACGAAGCGCCAGTGTTAGTGTTCCACTGAAGGGCGCCAGTTCCGAAAGGTTAACAAAAAACAATTTCTTTGTTAGATTTGGCTAGATCTTTGATTGTTACATCAAGTTTCTATTTGTGAATGCTTTTATCAACTTCAAATTGAAGTTTTATACAACTTTACACTTACATGATAATTTTATTAAATCTTCTTAAAATTTGCAACATTTTTCACTGTTAGCCTTCGACGGTTAGTATTCTGATTTGTCATCTTCAAGACAGTAATATTTAATTTATTTATTTACAGTTATCATCAATCTGTCACATTAATAGCAGATTTATGTTTGCGTTTTAATCTTTCTCTTATGTCGTAAATTTTTCTAACATCTTAAACAATTCTTAAAGATATTTCCATTCACTGAGGACGATAACTGTAATTGTTTTCGAACCGAATAGATTGTAAAATACAAATATAAAAATACATTTAAAAATCCAAAAGCTAGATATTTTTATTATGTATAATAATGGTGAACGTTTAGATTTTCATATAATTTTATTTAAGGATGCAATAAATTCAGTTTGACTTTAAGGAAACATTTGTTTGTACTCTAATTAACGTTTAGTAAAACTGGATTCTAATTTGTAGAAATACATCGCTAGAAAATGTGAGCGTAAACAATTTTATGTAAACGTTACATTTAGTTATGTAAAACAAAATGTTCTAATTAATTATGATCAGTCTGAATTTATTTTAAGCTTTGGACAACACCTTTGTTATTCGATTGTTTCAGAATCCTTAACGCTACACTTATTAATATTAACTTAGTAAATGTCAGAAAACATAAGATATAGATTATACAAAAAGATCAAAGGCCAGATGAAAATTAAGCGTTCATATTACAATTCACGCAAACATACACATATAAATGAAAAAATTTTTATATTAGAAAATATTTTTAAAATGAGAAAAGATCGTAAAAGTATCTTTGTACAATAGTACTGTTCTTCAATTTCATATTTCTGTCTTCTTTATAAGAAAATAAGCCATCTCTTGGAATTCAAGTTTTACCCACTTTAACCGTTTTTCATTCACGCCCTTTAAAATGAAAATTTAATGAGGATATTATTTATCTCTTCAATCTCGAACACAATACACTGAACTGTCGTCATTTCCCATAGTCTGCAGATTTTCATGTTATTTTTATCCGTATCTTTCAAAAACTTAGTCTTATTATTTCGTCTTAACTTTAGATAATCCAATATTATGTTTACATCTAAATTGTCTAAATGAGTAAATAAATCGTCGCTTGAATGCAGAACTATGGTATGCCACAAAAAAAATTACAGGAGACCGTTTCTTTGCACGTAAACTTTGTTTATTGATTAATTTATTTTTAAATTTGAGTTTAAAATTACAAAAAGCTTTTTTAATGGTAGCCCTAAACTGTTAAATGGTTTTTATTCTTAAATAAAAAAATACTGGGCATAGGCTACTAGAACAGTTTTCATAAGGTTCAGACTTATGGACTTAGGTTGATATGTTTAAATACTAGTATCCTAAATCCCACTATTTGTGATAATACAAGAATTCAAAAAATAATGGTGACGCCAAAAATGCAAAAACTGTTTATTGAATATTCCTAGACATTAATAAATAAACTAATTTAGAAGAAATACAAAATTCTGTGAAAAGTAACAAGCAATAAAAAATTATTAAAAACTAAAACTCGGTTCCATAATAGTCCTCTTAAGTTTACAATAAAATCCGTGCAAGAAAAATTCACACTTAAAAATGTAGAAAATTTAAGTTTCGGTTCTTAGCCCATTGGTTCATCTTCACTATCCAAATTTTTGTTTTGTCTAGTAGTATATGGCAAGTTCTTAAAAAAAATCATTATACTGACTAGTGATAACCTTTTTATCACGAAGAAACATTAGGTGTTCGCACTGCTTCTTGGTTAGTGGTATTTTCTCAAAATAAAGTTGTTTTAACCCTTTGTTGACGGATGGTACTCTGAAGTACCATTTTTTAAATACTCTATAAAATGTTTATAATCGCACAAAACCTTCTACTAGCCAGTCGGTACGTTCAAGTATACTCTTTTTCAGTTGTGTAACATATTGCCAGAACAAAACAGCGCGTTGTCAAAAGAATATCGTAGTATGCTTTGAACCACCGCTGTGAGAACTGACGTACGTGTCATCGGATAAAAACGTATTTATTTACGGATTGTTTCACGAGTTTTTTGAAAAGAAAAATAAGTCTACATAGCTAAGTTGACTTTCGTGAAGTGATAAAGTCAAGTATTACGTAAAATACACGTGCACCTGCTTTTATTTTGACAATTTTCTATAAAGGATTTAGAAGTACCGTCAGGCTACGAACCATTGAAATGGATGAAGAACAACCGGTAAGATTGTTTATCTTTTTTTTATTTACAGTAATTTTGATTTTCATTTATAATATTTCAGTCGACATCTAAAACACCATATAAACGACATAACATAAACAAAAGACCTCTAACAGATGCAGAACTTTTGGAGATTATAGAAAGTTATGCTTTTGAAGATATACCAGACGATTTACAAATGGAAACGGATATAGAAAGTGATTGTGAAAACAACAATGATTATGTTAATGACAAACTAGCGGAAATTGATTATAACGCAGAGAATGGGGGCGATCAGGGCTATGCAGTTGTTGGAGAAGAAGTGGATGACCCTCAAGAAAATGTTGAGAAGGAAGTGGGGATTGAAAATCCTGAGAAAGTGGTTCAATTGGAAGCGGAGAAAGAAAAGAATCCCGTAAAAAACAAGCCGAAATCTAAAAGAAGTCAAACTCTAGACAGAAAATAGAAGAAAAGAGAGGTAGTGACTTCCATTCCAAATTATCAGTATCCGGAAGGTTGCATAGAAGATAAATTTGTTGGTTGTGAAACAGCCACTGATATTTTTGTAACTGTTATAAACCCAATTTTGGATAATTTGGTTGAGCAGACAAATCTGTATTCGGTACAAAGGAACAAAATTCTAAATACTAATAGAGATGAGTTGTTGGTCTGTTTAGGTGTGAATATGCTAATGGGATATCATAAACTTCCTAATTGGAGGCACTACTGGTCAACATCTACGGACTTAGGTGTACCTCTGGTATCTTCTACTATGTCTAAAGACAGATTTGATGCGATTCTAAGTAATCTTCATGTTAATGATAACACGCAAATACCGAATAATAACAAAGACAAACTCTACAAAATACGGCCAATGATAAACTGTTTGAATGAATCATTCACCTGTCTCTACAATTGTACAAGTATGCTAAATGCTGATGAGTCTATGATAATATTTACCGGTCGCAGTTCACTAAAACAATACAATCCCATAAAGCCAATAAAACGGGGATATAAAATTTGGTGTTTATCCAATCAAGAAGGTTATATAAAGAACTTTCAAATATACGAAGGAAATAATGAAATAGTCAAAGCCAAATACTCAGCATTCGGGCTTGGTGAAAGGGTAGTTTTAAGTTTGAGTGAACCTGAGTGGGGAATAAAAACAGAATGTTATATTTTGATAATTATTTTACGTCGCTAACTTTACTGGAAAAGCTAAAAGCTGAACAAACACTAGCATGTGGAACCATCAGATCTGATAGGACAGGACTCCCCAAGAACATGGTCGATAGTAAAACCATGAAATAGTTTATTTGGCTAGTAACTTCCACGGCAGTGAAGAGACCACTGTACAACGTACTTAAAAAGATGGATCAAAGTTGCCGATCCCAGCTCCGATGGTCGTTAAAGACTATAACAAATACATGGGAGGTGTAGACCATGCGGACAGACTGAGGGCTGTGTATGGTGTTAATAGACGATCTAAAAAATGGTGGCACCGTAAATTCCTATATAATTTATTCGGAAATCAGAAATAAACAATCTCTTCTAGATGTTCGCCGGTCTGTGGCGATGGGACTATTAGCACAGAAACGATGTGGAACCAATAAAAGACGATCCGCTGAAGTGACTAACGTTGCCTCTAATAAAATAAGGTGTGGCCATGGATATTCTATTTCTCCAGATGTTCGTCTTTCAAATCGAGGGGCACATTGGATTATTTTCGATAACAATCATGGTAGATGTAAAATCTGCAGCAAAACAGGTATCCAATCCAAACCACTGTCCAAATGCTCTACATGTCATGTATCTCTATGTTGTAACGCTACCAAAAACTGTTTCGCAGAATTCCATCAGGTATCTTTTTAGAGATAATTTTTGCAGTATGTTATACAACATTTGTTATTTTGTATTTTGCTAATTATTAAAGAATAAACGTATTTCATATTTAGTTAGTTATTTATACAAGATACAACATGGAACGAAGTAAAAAAAAGTTCAAGTTGTAAGCACTAACATCATTTCAAAATGCCTGATGGTACTTTTAAGTACCACCGTATTTTTTTGTTAAAAAAACTGCAGTAAAAAATTATAGGTGTTATTTTACCTATTTTAATGCCTACAATCAAAAAAATTATTGAAATACTTGAATATTTAATAGATCAGGCAACAAATGGTAAAATCTGTATTTTCAATACTACAAGTTATTTTTCGTCCCTTCTGTGTCAAATTATTTTTTTTTGTAATGCGGTTTATCATATTCATATTTAAAAATCTAACAATTGGAAAAATTAGGATGGCTTTCAATAATACGTATTTTTAGCCAACTCACTTTTTCATTCGTTTCATCCTTATCCCAATTTACGGTAGTCTCCTTTTATAAGTTTTTCAAATCAAAAATGCTTTCTTGGACAAGTTCTTTCACAAAATAAGGTTGCTTTCTTCTAGCTGTTCTGACTAGGGTATACCATTGATCGGGTTTATAAATTGGTATGGATCTGGATGCCTTCTTTATGACACTGTGCGGTGAATCTCCTTCATTCTGTGTATGACCCCGTTCCATAAAAGTGTGGTGAATTGTAATTTTATAATTTTGTGATAAGTAATTGTAGAGTGAAAACAGAAATTTATTCCGATTCTGTCCGGCACAGTTTATAATGAAATGTTATAAATAGTGTAAAATTTAGTAATAAATAAATTGGTTGTAAAAGTTCTCAAAACAAATCGTTAAACTAACTCGAGATACAACCCCTTCACCAAAAATAATGCCTTTGTCCCAGTCGATTGATTAAAGTAGGGCGGTTCATTCTTTTGATTTGCTTAATTACCACAAATTTATGTTGTGTTATTTCCACTTAACATCAATAGAAAAAACTGCAATGTAACACGAATAAAAATGATCTCGGACGTCAAGTTACTTTTTTAATTATGCTCGGAATCACTAAACCGAGGTTTACAATAAAAATTTTATCAAAATGTATAAAAATAAAGAATATACAAACTATGTTCATTAACAGTTTAAATTTAGAATTATATAAAATATATCTTAAAAACTAATTGTAATAGCCTTAAATTACTAAATTATGGATATAAATACCTGTTCGTAAAATTTTTGTACACAAACTTTTTAATAACCTCTAAACGATTACGGAAATGTAAACCAAAAGTGATGTGATCTTTGCACCAATATTGCGCAATATCTCGAAATAACAATGCTGTACGTTGTAAACCATACCAAAATGGACTTTTACTTCTTATAAATTTCTCTTCATGAAATTTTGAATTATAGGTGCTCAATTTAAGCTTGTAATAGACAAGACCAACTTCAGATTTAGGAACGGGTAAAATTTGCTGTAATTCGAACACAGTAGCACAAAGTCTTTGTCTTGAATCGCTCTTTCCTTATCTAAATTTTGTGCATCTCTGGAAAGATTTTTGTTTCGAAAATTAGCATGGCACCCATTCTGCATGTTTTGCTTTTCTTCGGCTTCTGAGTTTTGGTGTTTATGACAAACGTCACACAAGTCTTTTTTTGGAACAAAGAAAGATGTTACATATTTGTCTGTATCTAGTTTCGGTGGCTACCACAGAAATATTGTGATCCTTGCACTGCTCTTCATAAAGGCAATACATTTTTGAAACATTAAGGGTGGGGTAAGTACAATCGTTTACCTTGCTTTCTGCAGTAGTGACCTTCTATGGTCTCAAAAGAATTTATATGATCAAGGACTGATTGTTTAACTGTTTCAACCAGTTTAGAATTTTTATTTACCTTTCTTCTTTTGTCTTCTCTAACTAAGCCGCTAGTTCCTATTTTATTAGAAACCGTTTTAGTTACTTGCGCACTTATACATAGTGTGTTAAAAAAAATTTTTTTGACAAACTTGGATTTTCTTTGGTGAATCTTCTGGCAAATAACAAACAAAGGTCAACGTTATTCTGCTTTGCCCTTTATTAGTTCCTTGTTTACGTCGACTTCTCATCTTTTTTTTTAACCCAACAAATTTAGCTATAAAGTCTCGTTGCCGGTCAACATCTGCTAGATTTTAGTATTCCGTAAATATTTTTGATCTTACGGGCAGACTAATGTTATCTGTGCATTTCATCCTGCAATTTCCACACGGAGATTTAAGTTGTCTAGATAGCTGGATTTTTCCTTTCCAAGTTATATATGGCTTTCCACTATTTATAGACTTCGCGGTCACATTTCTTCTCCAGTTATCTGGATTATGTTGCCTTTTTCTGTTCCTCTTCTCATTTGTCTGTAACTCCTCATTTGTATTCACGTTTGGTACATGATCTTTGTCATTATCTGAAGGTTTGGGTCATTATCACTAGCATTAGGATTTTTGGGCGAAGATAGCTCTAAAGCTGGCAATAACTGTTGGTACCTGGATGTACTGGGTTGAACTATGTCATGACAAACGTTAATGACGTTAAGATCTTTAGATGGAGTTCGTTTGTCCAAATCTTTCAATTCCTGTTGATTAGGGATACTGGGCTGAGCTAAATCCTGCTTACTCTTATTTGCAGTTTAAATTAACTTAAATAATTTTTCTGTTGGGTTGGTGCACAGAAGTCTCTTTTTAAGTAATGCCATTTTATCTGCAGATATCTGTAAGTAAGTGTTTCTAAAGGCAATATATTTTTAGATGGAACTATATCAGCAATTGAGTTGTAGTGGTTACAAAGATTATTTCTTTTACTCTTTGTAGTTGTTATAGGACCTACAAAAACGTCAGTATGTATTAACTTAACAAAAAATAAGATGTGATAATAGTTCCCCCAAAGTAAAAATAAAATTTGCTAAATTCACAACTGAAATCTTGCTTACATTCAGTTATATCGGCAACCGGTTAAACATTTTCAAATGACGCTATAATGTTCTAAACATTAAGTCTTAAAATGCAACTAAGAACTGGTCAGAACTAGTCTATGGCCACTTCTCATAAACCCAAGCTCACTTCACGCACGTGCGGAAATAGCCTATGTCTATTATCCACAACGACTTGGTGTACTACATCCAACACAGGCACATTCTGAATTAAATAAAAGTAGTGCTGCTGACATGGGATACTTGGTTTTTTTACGATTAACTTATAATCTTACATTTTGTAATTACGCTACTTCTGCACCGACTCAGGCATCCTCTATACTGCAGATATGCTACATAAAGCAAAAACCTTAAAATTTGGACTTACGGTAGTTATGCATTGAAGCGACGTAAATATATTTTAAACTAGAGGTAGTAAATAAGCAAATGATAAATATTAAACGGGTGTTTTTATATTAGGATGGCATATAAAAATGACGTTTTTTTATGAAAAACTTTATTTAGTAATAATAATCTAATAATAATGTATATTTGTGCTTTATTCACTAAGTATTTACGTATAAATAAATCTTTTAACAATAACTTATTAATAAATATAATTAAACTACACACACACACACACACACACACACACACACACAAAACAATATATATATATATATATATATATATATATATATATATATATATATATATATATATATATATATATATATATATATATATATATATATATATATATATATATATATATATATACATATACACATATACTATACAGGGTGTTTCAAAAAACATGGCGTGCTTGCTAGGGCAGGTAGATTAATCAAAAAGAAGTAATGGTAACTTTTTTGAGGTTACCTTTTTAGGTCGAAGTTTTTAATAAAATTCTTCTCCATTCAATTTTACACCATTCGATATTGTGTACCGTTTTCCAAATATTGGATTTAAAAATGATCGGACAATCCGTAATGTTTTATATTGAAATTTTCATGCAATATAATTTTTAATAAAAAAACATGAACATGAAACATTAGACTTATTAAACTAACAACACAATGGAATTAAATGCGTTGGATTCTAAAAAAACAATAGGTGACTGAATAATTCACCGTAAATGCCCGCCATTTTCACGGATATAGAAGGCTATCCTTTTTTCTAATGAATTCATTAACTTTCTAAGTGGTTTAGCATTATTCATCAAAGTATTAAACTAAAACTGAATTCTGTCTTGCAACTCTTGAACCGAATTGATTTCTGTAGCATACACTTTCTCTTTAAGAAATGACCAAACCGTGAAGTCCAAAGGATTGAAGTCGCATGAACGGGAAGGCCAATGAATAGGAGCTTCTGCACCTCTACCGATCCATCGATCGGGGAAATGATGTTAGCCAATTGCGGCACCGTCTATCAAAGTGGGGCGAGCTCCATCGTGCATAAAATAGAGTGAGTTTCTCACGTTTAATGGCAAAGCTTCTAACATTTCAAATAGATGGTTTTCTAAAAAGTGTAGATAGAGATCGACATTTAAAGTTGCCGGTGGAATGTGAAAACCAATTAGTTGGTTGCCTAGGGTTGCTGCTCAAACATTAATCTTAAAAGAACGTTGGTAATGTGTTGTTCTTTTCACATAGGGATTCTGGTCACACCAATAGTGCGCATTATAGGAATTGAACATTCCCTGTAGCGTAAAGGTAGCCTCGTCCGTAAATAGTATACGTTTTAAGAAAGTCGGATTAACAGCAGTTCTATCTTGTAAAGTTTGACAAAAATCAACTCTATTTGGTAGATCATCTTGCAAAAGCTCTTCCACTTGTCGGAAGGGGTAAGGATTTTGCTGATGCTCCTTTAGAATTCTCCAAGTACTTGAAACAGATGTGTTTGTACGTATTACCATATTTCGTATACTAATCGTTGGATTTCATCAATTAAATTTAAATTGTCATTCTCTTTCTGGGCATTTCTAGTTACTCTTGGTCTACCACAATTAATGTTGTTTGATTTTAATTTACCGGTTTCTCGGCATCGCTGTTCCACAGCCCGTAACGTTTTTTCATTTGGCAAGTTTCTTCTTGGAAATTTTTCCGAATAACGCCTAACAGCTGCACTAGCGTTTCCCAAACACTCTCCTAGAGTTAACAACATATCGGTATACTCACTATTTGAATACATTTGAAGAAATAAGGTTTTTGGTAACAATGGTTTCACAACAATGTCTTTATAAAATAAATTATCTAAAATTGACACTAAAATTGACAATTAAATTTTCCCTAGCCAACCCTTCAAACGTTATTATTATTAGCATAGAATAAACACACTCACAGAACCGGCACCTTGTGAGTTTCCCATAAGACATGCATTGTTACTATCGTAAGCGATTTTCATTTGACGTTGATGACAGGAACGGTGTAAAATTTAATGGACAGAATTGAGTTTCAGTTTAATACTTTGATGAATAATGCTCAACCACTTAGAAAGTTAATGAATTTATTAGAAAAAAGTATAGCCTTGTGCAACCATGGAAATGGAGGGCATTTTGTACATTTACTGTGGATTGTTCAATTACCTGATGTTTTTTCAGAATCCAAAGCATTTTAATTTCATTGTGTTGTTAATTTAATAAGTCTAATGGTTCATGGTCACGTTTTTTTATTAAAAATTATTTTGCATAAAAATTTTTGACTAACATTTCCCAATGTCCCATCATTTTTAAATCCAAATATTTGGAAAACGGTACACAATATAGAATTTTATAAAGAGTACCTTTTTGGTGTAAAATTGAATGGAGAATAATTTGATTAAAAATTTCGACCTAAAAACATAACCTCAAACAAGTTAACATTACAAGCACTCTCTATTAATCATGTAACTAGCGCCCTCTTTGAGTGTCAGATATAACAATGAAGTGTTTGGATGTGCCAGCTTTAACAAAACATTCCCAATAAAATTTTATTACAATGGTGCCAATAGTTTTCAATTAATTGTCAAAAATGTGTATAAAATAATATTCTTTAACACTCTGTATCTCCAAAGCAGAGGCAGTTAGGAATAATTTTTACTGAAAAAACACCACTTATTTTTGGCTATTCTACCTGTCCTATCAAGCACGCCATGTTTTTTGAAACACCCTGTATACACACATACACATACATATACACATACGTATATATATATATATATATATATATATATATATATATATATATATATATATATATATAACATTTGAAACCGTACGGTAGTTCATTATAAAATATAGTAATTTGTTCCAATTCGAGATTTTGTTAATCGTAGAAAATTAACTTGAAATTTTTCGTTGCTTCTAGTTGGACAATCATGATTTTTTATTGTGTTTAACATATTCTTCTTCATAACTTTTTATATATAGTAAGCACTGCAAGATATAAGTTGAGGGAACTGTTAAAGTTTTTAATTTTACAAGTATATACTTGCAATCTTCTCTGTATTTTAAGTTGGCTATCACTACTCCAGCATTCCCTCTCGCATGACCCCATACTAGAATACCATATGAAATAATTGAATGAACAATAGCGTGATAAGCCACAAAAGTGTATCGAATTTCTCAATAAGTATAATGTGTTAATGATAAAATAACAAATAAAAACTTTTATTCACTAAAGTATGAACTATTGTAAAGTAATATCTTTCACCACCTTTCTGCAAGATCTTCAATGCCAGGTCGGTACCATGTAGCGTCTTTGGAATTAAAGAATTTTTCCGCATGCAACTTCAACTTCCTCAACACTTGCCTGTCCTCTGTTCACCAATACAGAGCAAAACTGACTTAGAGTATCATGCATCCTATCCAACTGTTGACTGTAAAGGTTATCATCAATCGTCTACCCATCAGGAACCAACATAAAGTGAATAACCCCTTCAAAATTCCACCATACACAAAGCATAACCTTCCTTTGGAGCTTCTCTCGTTTGTGAACCGGCAATGCAGGTTGCCCAACAGTAATCCACTGATTTTCTGTGCTAGGATTATTGAAGTAAATCCACTTTTCATCGCAAGTAACGATCCGATTAAGGAAACGTTCATCCCAAGGATTGGAAAGCAGTTGATCACAAACGCGAACTCGCTTTTCTGCCATTGCTGGCGTTAAGTCGTGACAAACTTCTCTACAGCGTCTATTCTAAGTTGATGCAAATGGCATCTTACGGTTTCTTTGGAATACCCAAGGTCGACTGACAACTGTCGATGGATTAGCTTCAACAACATCTCGAAGTTTAGCGTAACTCAACGAGTTGGGCCGACCAGAACCTTGTTTCCTCTTGAGACTTGTATCTCCGCCAGTAAATTTCCGAAACCAGCGATGCGTCGTACGAATGTTCACTATTCCCTTCCATTCCACTTCGCATATTTTTTTAACAGTGGCGGTTGCAGAAACGTTTTGTTTCCGGTAATGACGCAACAGTATCAAAATTTCGTATCTTACGTCAGACATTTTGACGTTTATTGATATCAGAAGAAAATTAGACGGGTACATTTGCCTACTTGATTACCTTTTAATACTACATAACATTAACCTATGAAATGTTTTCTGGATAGGAGCAGAAGGGCTCAATAAGAAACTCTAAAAAAACGACATTTTTATGGGCCACCCTAATAGCATCGTAGGGATTGTTTTGATAAAACTAATTGAGCAGCGCTTTCATATTTTAATTCCGCGTATCTGTTTGTCCCAATTAGTGTTATAGCCACCGTACATTTTATTTTGTTATCGTAAAGTCATGGTGTTGATATTAGGATTTCAATGGTTTTTTCTCTATTTTGTTTAATATAACTTGGAAAAATGGTTATACCGTCTAGACATGTACGTGTACATGTTAAATACCGTACTATTGCAAAACTGAAAGTTTTTATTGAGAAATTTTCCATGTTGACTGATACATTTTTACGGGCGAAAATGGCCGAAGATCGGAACATATAAGCACAGCATAATAACAAACACAGCAGTGCCACTCTTTCAAATCTCCATGCATTTGAGAAACTCAATTTCTGTGACCTCGATCCCTACCAAAGGTGGCAGTTACAGGAATGTATTCAGAGAAATGTTATTATAGAGAATTGAGAGATGCAGAAACGGATTAAGGAGAATTATTAAAACAATTTTAAATATTTATTTTTTATTCATTCCTCCATATAATCATTTTATTGTATTTTTTATGAACACTTTTAAAGTTAACTTTACTCACTACTCACTATTCCACAACTACACCACTGATATTTTGAAACGAGAATAAACTTTTACCACGTTATTGAAGCGACACTGATAGCTGCCACCTTGGGAGGGAGGTGCGCGTTAGGATCGGCGCTAAGTTCCCCTTCCACCTAGAGTGGTACTGCTGTGTTTGTTATTATGCTGTGATATAAGCTAGTAACCGATAGTATTCGGATCCAAGAAATTATTTAACTCATCGTTATATATCTTCATTTACCTATTTCTTCACTGAAATTATTTTAATGGCATAATTAGTTGAATTTTATATAAATTTACAATATCTAACGGTAATAATTTCTCACATCTTATGTCTGAAATTCCTTCAGAACTTTCGTCTTCTGTACTAGTGTCTGTACAATGGCGATATCAATATTATGGTTATACTGTTGTCTGGCTACTTCGAAAGATAGCTTCTATGAATCTAACTGAAATTACATGGCCACAGTCTGCATGCACCCGAAGATTACTTACTGTAACTATTAATTACATCATTTACACACACTACCGATATACATATCTATCACCTGACTCGTTGAGGACATCGAAATAGGTTAATCGACGATTACATTAACTTCACCTGACGATAATAGAGGCAATATCTATGATAACTAACTAAATAATATCTACAGGTTGTTTGTACGAGCAGAAGTTGTGTAGCTATTATATGGAATACAGTGGTTTTAATTGAACTATTTGATTCTGTCAGTTGTACGTTAGCTAATATATTGGAATTTGGTTAAATCAACTTATTCTTAAAAAATTTACTTACATAATCCATGTTTATACGTGTGTAACTTATATGTAATGACTGTTAACCATTGTTTACTTATTTGCTTTAACTGTCCGTTTACATTTACGAAATATAACAGTGAATCTTATACCATTTGTAGCTTGGTGTCCCAACTTTAACAAGAAATATGTGTTAAAAACTTTAATTACTTAATTTTTTGTTTTCCTTTATCTATATCTTGGTATATGCGCTAATTAATTTTTTCCTCTAGTTCCAATCCCCTTTTTATTTCCTTTTTGAATTTATAGGATTGTATTTTAGAAAATTCATGGCGCCTATTATTACTGCTACAAAGTCTTGTGTTTACTAACATTTATACTGATTCAACGCAAATAATAGGTATTCTGACCACGCACCGAATGTGCTCTAATTACTTTGCTAGCTACTGTGTCATATTTTCTAGATTTTACTGTGTTAGATCCTTCCAGTGACAATCGTTTTACGGTATTGTGAAAGAGCCATATATACAAAATTTGGCCTAATTACAAAGTTAGTTATTTAACTAGTGGCTGTTGATCAAGATTCTTATCATATAGTCCACGGACGAGAAATTCCGATTAAAGTAGTGCGTTTAATCTAGAATTCGAGCTTTATTTACGAGTAAATTTGAATTTTGACGTCAATTTTAGGATTCTGAAAGTTTCACTACGAAGTCCGACTTTCTTCAGCGTGTTCAGCCGACAACCTGCTTATTTTAATCAACGTACGCGAGATCTCGCAACAAAAGTGTAAACAAGACTTACTTTTATTAAGGTGAGGGGGAGGGCTAGGATTGGAAAATGAAGCTTTCCAATTTTAGTGGTGTGAAAGCAAAAATCCGTGGCGTATGAGAGTGGTGCAACGAAAATGTGATCCAAAAAAGTAAAGAAGCGTCAATAAATAGAAACTTCTATGATCCAGTTACTTCTTGTATAAACAGTTAATTGTGACACTGCAAATGTACTGTACGGGGTGTCACGAGAAACTTCAATAGACCACTCTAAAGTCAATTTTCAATAAAAAAGGGGATGAGAAGTAATTATTTTGTTTAATTTTGGTTAAATCTGGGGTACCGCAAAGAAAAATTATTCAAAATTTCGCATATTTCTGAAAAACCCCAGTCTTACATGTTTAGGGTATAAACTGAACTAGAACCGTGCAAAATTTGTAAAACGTTGCCTGGTACTTTAGATGTATCACAATAGAATGGAAATATTGGTATATTTGGCCTTATTTGGGTTTATTGGAAACTGTTGTCAATTATTCGCATTCAGATTAATGATTATTGCGTTCTATATTCAAGTATAAAAGTTGCAATTACATATCTGTATGTCACGTATTATGGGAACGATTGTTCACGTTTATGTAGTAAAGGAATTAAGGGAAATAGTTTTTTATTTTAGTAGATATCCCATGATCTTTGAATTGGGTAAATTGTTAATTTGTTATTACAAGTTTTTGTTATGAACGAATAAGTTCAAAGGTAATATGTAATTAAAAATTATTATTAATTTTATTAAATACATAAATAAAAAGTTTACCTCGAGTAGGATTTGAACCTACGACCTGTACTTTGCTAGAGTACCGCGCTAACCAACTGCGCCATCAAGGTTGAAACCCCAAACAATGTAAATTTTGTCTTTATGTATGTAGATATTGCAGGCTCACATTCCATTAATATAAGTAATTTGATTTTAATTTCATTATATTTAGAATTTACATCAGTTCTACATACATACAGACAAAATTTACATCGTTTGGGGCTTGAACCGTGATGGCGCAGATGGTTAGCGCGGTGCTCTAGCAAAGTACAGGTCGTAGGTTCAAATCCTACTCGAGGTAACCTTTTTATTCATGTATTTAATAAAATTAATAATAACTGTTAATTTGTTAGTTTAGTTTTTGAGTGCAAAGTGCGTCACTGGAAATTGTTTACTTGTGGCTAATTTTTTTTTATGAAATCGTGTCGAGTTTCAAATCAAGATAAGGTGGGATTACTTTTCGAGACAGTAGAGTCGTCAAAAATAGATTGAGTTACAGACGGTTTCGTGTTGACTGCAAGTTTGTTCTGCTGACGTATGTTTTTATTCCATATTCACGGAAATTGTTTTCTTTTAACCGAGCAGACGGTTTGAATGAATTTTTAGTAAGGTGATTAGTTAGACTTCGTAAAGTTTAAGGTGGGGAATACTGGAGCAGTCGCGAGAAAAGGAGAGATACAAACGCGTTAAGCAGGTCGTGCGCAAACAAGTGCCCGATGTTAGAGCGGTAAAGCTTCCCTTTAGTGCGGTGTATCTGGCTAACGGGTTGTGTAATGAAATTTTTAGGGATTATATCTCGTTTCGCTTTGGCGTATATTTTATTTTGTTATTCCCGGTGCACTAATATCACGCAAGGGAAAGATAATCGTGAACGGATTTGTTAAATGTTTAAGTGATTAACAGGGTCCGTTGGGTGATGGGTACCAGTTAAGCAGAGTAGTTGTAATTATTTGAAGTAACCTTTTGCAACGAAAAATGGCTTATAACCCTGCTGACGGAAATTGTACTCAGCCATCAGTCTTGTCAATATCATTTTTTAATATTATAAGGAGTACACTTGATGGAGAACGGCAGGCAACCCTACCGATAGAAGAGATCGAGTTCTAAGGCCCTGAGCATCCCTTTACTGACTCTATTCATACATCTTGAACGTGTAAGATAAAACTAGTTAACAGGTTGACTGCCATTAAGATTTTGACAAAAGTAGCCTTCTCTACCAAGAGTGTCTGCCGACCTATGCAAACGACTTTGCACTGTATGTATGCACGATACTTTTTTGTATTTAAAAAAAAATTGAAAAAATAGTCAGCGGTCATATATGACCCGTTCGGCACCCTCCACACTATAATTACCTCATTGCCGCAGTGGTCATGCAGCATACTAGTTGCAACTTGTTTATAGTCTGCGCTCATGCATTTGTCAGTGGCACATTGATGTGGTTAGTCGTGAAAATGAGTGACGGCTCAAGAAAAATATTGAAATTGGCGCTAGGACAAAATGGGGTAGGTTAGACATGAAAATATTCAAAATGTAGTATATTAGACATGAAGATATTGTTTACATAGTAAAGATACAAACTGTAGAAATTTACTGTTGTAAAATTTGCAGTTTTTTTTCGCAAACACTTACATAAGCACATTAGTTTACCTTCTAGCAATTACGAAATTATTAGTAAAGTTTAGCTTCAGACTTGGAACTGAAGGTAGAAGGGACCTCAAACGGCATCCTACAGTTCAAGTTGAAAGACAGGATGAAAAACGATTTCGTGTTGATAAAGAAAGACCATCTTGCTCAAAGTCTCTGAACATAAATACGACATGTGAATATGATACTGGCAGAGAAAATATAGTTGAAGATGTAAGTTTCAACATTTGTTGAGGAGGTTACATTTTTCTGACAATACTACTTGTCCTGGGGCAGACCATTTGCACAAAGTTCAGCCTTTATTAGAAAAGCTTATAGCAAACTACCAAGCTATATATACGCCTGGCAGGACTTTTTGCATAGATGAGTCGGTTGTTCCTTTCCAAAGCTGACTCCTCTTCAAACAATATATTCCCCCAAAAATCCACAAGTACCGTATCAAATTGTTCAAGTTTTGCAGCAACAACGGATATTCTTGGAACATACGAATTTATGCAGGAAAAGGGAAGGGTACGGGAAATGGTTCTGTTTCGACAAATATTGTTATAAATTTATCTAAAGGTTTGCTAAATTCTGAAAGGACCATTACGAAGATAACTTTTATACCAGTTTTGAACTCATACACATACTTCCTGAAGAGCAGACACATTATGTAGAGACACTGAGACCAAATCGGCAGCGAAATCTCAAAGAAGTGCTTAACAAAGAACTCAAAAAAAGTGAAGTGTTTGGCTTAGAAAAAGATAACAAAACACAGAACAGATACTGTAGATGTTCAAAGTGATGATAGAATACTATGAAGGTAAATCATCAATCAATCAATCCGACCAAATCTCGATAAAATGGTACTAAAAGCTTGCTATCGAATTTCTAATGGGCACGACTGTGGTAAATGCCCATATTATTTTCAACCAGTTAGCTGACAAGAAAATTAAAATTACTGAATTTAGGAAACAACTAATCACTTTTGAGGGGAAACATTGAGATAGGTGATTGTGATTTACTTGAAAAAGAAAAAATCAAACAAACAACAATAAAATCTACGCAAATGCATACACTCTTGAAAAAAGAAGGATTGGCAGTAAAAGTCCGAAGATATTGCAAAGGATGCTATGAACAAAAACTAATAGGAAAACTGACTAAAAACCAAGCAAAGAAGGCCGCTAGATATTGTAATGATTGTGACAATCAACCTCACTATTGCTTTAATTGCTTAAATTTGGCCCATAATAGCTAAATTTCTTCTTGCATGGCAATTTTATTACAATAAAAATTAATGCATATCCCTAAGTATTCAATAAATAATTACTTAAAGTTTTGGTGACATTTGCATTCGTCAAAGGGTTCAACGGATTCACCACAGATGAGTCACATTGATTCTTCGGCATTACTGGAAGTTGTCGCATGAATTTGCTTCTGAGCAAATTTTTTTTAACTCTAGCATTGTGTGCCAATATTGCGCGCGTTATTTTAGTACCGGTGAACAAGTTTATTCCTGTTGAGACTTGTCTGTGGGTCCGCGTACAAATGCAGCCAGTGAGCGTCTGTGTGTTACTTTCGTAGTAAATATCGAACTTGATGCTATACTCTAATAAGAAATACCTAACAGTTGAAATTTATTATTGAAAATGTGTAGTGAGAGAGTACCCATGGACAGTGAACTTGGGAAACTTTTGTGTGTTTCTAATAGTGATTCTAATGCTTCTGAAGAAGAAGTCCATTTGTCCGAAACCGAGATATATAATAGCGAATCGGACGATGAAGTGGAAGCTACGATTTCAGATGAAGCTGATACGGATAATCACGTAACTTCAAAAGATGACAATATAGTATGGAATGAGAAGATACATCAATCGGGAAGGTTATCAGCAGCAAATATTATTTCGTTAATTCCTGGGCCAACAAGGTCGCGAATGATTGATATAAAATTTAACTACTAGTTGACCTAGTGTTTCTAGCTGGAGTGTATAAATCTCATTGGAGAGGCAACAGCCAGTCTGTGGGATGTAAATGTAGGTCGTCCAATATTCAGAAAAATGAAGGCCCTACAACAATTTGATGTAGTTGCACGAATAATTCGATTTTGCGATTAAAAACTCGAACACAAAGACGCCAAACTGATTGTCCTTTTAAAGAGTACATCACGAATAAGCCTGCTAAATACGGAGTCAACATTTGGACTTTATGCGATTTGGTAATTGCTCATGCATATAACATGCAAGTGTACTTCGGGAATAAAGAAGGTGGACCTCCAGACGGAGGTCAAGGAAAAAGAGTTGTGCTAGATCTTACTTATGGTTTAAAACACAACGTAACGTGTGATAATTTTTTTACCTCGTACGACCTGGGGCAGATGCTAATGAAAAGAAAAATAACCATGCTTGGCACTATTCGCAAAAATAAACCCGAATTGTCAGCCGCATTGGTCTGCAATAGGAAAGAAGTTCTTTCTTCAAAATTTTACTTTATCAAGGAAACGTCGATAGTTTCCCATATTCCGAAACGGAATAAAAATGTTACGCTCATGAGCACCATGCACCACGATAATGGGGAGTGTAACCAAGATCATAAAGAGCCGTCTATGATTCTAGGTTACAACAAAACTAAAGGTGCTGTAGACACGTTAGACAAGTTAATAGTAACATACACACGCAGACGACAAACTAAAAGAAGGCCAGTGACTATCTTCTACAATATCATGGACGTTTCAGCTTACAACGCTTGTGTTCTGTGGTGCGAAGTAACTCCAACCTGGAATGCTGGAAAACTTACAAGACAGCGACTATTTATTGTAGAACTGGGTAATTCCTTGATCACTCCATTATTGCAAGAAAGAAAACGTCTCCGTCGAAGTATTCCTGCAGCTGAAATGGTGATAAAGTAACGTTCTTCAACCAGTAATGCCGAAGTAAAGGAACAATCAACCACAACCAAGCGTAAAGGATGTAATTTTTGTCCCTCTTTAAATGGTAATAAAACTAATATGGTATATTGTAATTGCTCAAAATACCTATGTAAAGCTCGTGTATATTACTACTGTCAAGACTGTAACAAACAAATGTATATACCTATTTTTTTGTATTGTTTCCTAGATTAGGGAGATCTGGATGAACATCAACACAACCAAAATCCTTTATATCTCGTGGATCGTTCGAGATCCACGAGATGTATGTATACTAGACATGGATTTACAAATTTCTTACACCTATGAGACAGAGTCGGCTCCTGATAAAACGTATTCAACATAAAAGTCGTGTCGAATAATATTCAAGGCCTTGGGATGAGATTGAGCACAATCTTTGGATAATTCTACTAAGCAGCGAGTAGCAAGAAGACTAGCGGATGTAGTGCCGTACGCAACAGCGTTTAACTGATATATAAGGATCGGATCACTTGGATCTCGGCGCAAAAACCATTATTTGAAGATCTCTATTTTCTGCAGTAACAAATACTTGGCGATAAATTTTTCCACATTTGCAGAAAATGCAAAAACATGTTACATGAATCGCAAAAGTGTGGATAAAATGCCTTACTGCACAACGAACCAACGTACTGAATACCATTAACTGAAACTTTAGTAGAACTACAAGCACTACCATCAAACACTACCCTCAATTTTGTCCACAAATCGGCTATCGGGGTTAGGCTTAAGCGTTTTTTCGAAACGAGATTCGCATTCTAATTCATTTTTGACATTACGTTATTTGAGGAAACCTCTTCTAATTCCCAAATCGAGCTAACTGATTGTGTAGATATTCAGTACTTGAAAGATTGCAACTCACTTTACACTCAGAAGAAACACATGCCATGGGACCTGAGACTATGCAACCAAGCTTTGCGTTGAGTAATCTGGGTTTCCTGGGATCTAGAGAGATTTGTCCATCACTAAGAATTTTCCAAACACAATTTACTCCTAACCTAATACTGATTTCACTTTGTTGATCAAAATCACGATCGGCAAGAATAATATCCGTTAGGATACTCCAACTGCCAAAATCGACATTAGTACCTGAAATAGTACTTGAAACGCTAGAAATTACATAACAACTAGTTTGCAACTGGTAACTAGTTACATTGGAGCGGATGGTGATGAGGCAGCGAGATTTGATACTAGCAGCTGAGTTTTAAGTGCCAAAGACATAATATTACCGTGTGTCGGTTCAATCTTAAGCCTTCTACACAAATCAGAAGTTATGAATGAAGACATACTACCAGAGTCCAAGAGTGCCTTGACTCTGTACCATCTGCACCCAGTACCTTTACTAATGCAGTAGGGAGTCAAATTTTACCTTTAGAACTTTCAAATGATGAAAGGGATACATTTACTTCTGTCTCACCTTCAGCAGAAACTGAGACTCGCTTGACAAATGCAGCAAGGTACGATGCCTTGACCTGTAGCGGATACAAATAACTTTGGATTTACAATCCTTTATCGAATGACCTTTGGAAAGGAAATAATGCTATGCGTTCTATTGCTCCTAAACCTTCAAATTGGTCACAAGAATATAGCGTATGAGAATTACTGTATAAGGAGCATGCAGGTGCAGTCGACACGAATGTCCTGGAACCTTGACAATCAATATTATGTGTTTTTGTTTGTTTTTACTCCAGAGTTTCCAAGATTGATACTCTTTTTTTACGAATTCTAATGAGAGTTCTCAAACTCTTGCAACGTGGAAGCATATAATTTTGAACTAATTAAATAAATGCCCAAAGATACTCTTTGGATATGATTGTATTCAATGAACGTGGATTTTTCTCTACACAATCTATTAACTGTCTAAGTTTAGAAAAAGACACCTTTCCGATACTTTCAATGCTGAACAATGACTTGAGGTGATTATGAACTAGGATTTCTTTATTATCGTATCTATCTTTTAGGGTGTCCGAAGCAATAACGTAACTTGAGGAGGATAAATTAAAGGTTTTGATTGCTTCGGCAGCCTTGCCTTTAATCGATGCGCGTAGATAATGGAACTTATGAAGGTCCGAGAACTGTTCGTTGCTATGAATGAGACTGATGAACAAATCTTTGAAGTTCACTCAACCTTCAGAACGTCCCATAAAGAGGGGCAAATCAATTTTTGGTAGTTTCACAAAATAAGTGGATGAGTTGGCATTCAGGATGTTCGAAGATGCAACACTTTGCATCTCGGCAATAGAATTAGCGGGTGAAAGCGTCCTTTTTTTTAAACGACATATTCAATTTCAGTTTGCAAATCTACGAACTGACTTAGTAAGATGCGGATATCTTCAACTCGTTTGTCTAACTGTAATAGCTCGACTTGCGATAAGGTGTGCGCTGCATTGAATTTATCTTCAATACTAGACAGGTACTTGTCAAACCTAGTCAGGCGACCACAAATGGTACCTCGAGCTTTAATTGGATTAATATACTTTAGAATCAAATTAAATTGTACGATAAAATTTGTAATTTAAATAAATTACTGAATTCTTCAGCTATGCTTGTCGTTCAAAACTATAAAACAAAAAAAAACCTCCACGCATAGGTTTTTAAATAATAACGTGACAGTGCGTTTGAGGGATTTATAGTTCTGTGTAACAAAGTTTTTAATTACTGAATATGGTTGCAATTCAATGTAATTGGCGTGCATTTAATTAATTATAATGCAATAATTAATGCTCAAGCACCAACTAGATATTTACTACGTGCGGTATAAAGCAAAACAGTAAAGGTGCAAATTGTTAAAAAATATACAAACTTACGTTTGAGTAAAATTTTGTATTAAAAATCTATTGTCAGCTATTTTCAATCGAAGATTATGAATTCTATTTGTGAACGACCATTAGTTTTATACGCAATTTCGTATTTAACTATCAACTAATCTATATACTTGTTCAATTTCAATTCATCCGGCTCGAAGAACCAAAATTTATGTATGAGATTTAGATGAAAAAGTAACTGTAGGGATTTAATTTTGATTGCATTGTATTTTTATTTTATAACAAACTATTTTAATACAAATAATTGAGGACATGACAGCGTTAGTTGTCACTACAAAAATATAAATTTTAACAACTAACAACTAAAGCGGATACTCGGGTAACCCATATATCCTAGCTGCCACTATTAAATAAATAGAGCAAAGTAAAACATTGGTGGTATAAATTAAAGACGCAAGTCATGGGCGCAAACACACAAACACAAGTTAAGATTGCCTCACCATAATCATTGTTTTATGGCTAATCATTTTCCCATTATTGCGAATAAATTGCCTCAAAACTTCACAGTTATACAAATCAAGCGTACCTTCAGGAAAGTTATTAAAGATATTCTTATTAGAAATCCTCTTTAGGATATTCAGCAATATTTTACTCTTAATTTTAGTAATCCATAAGATATCAGAATGTATGTCCTTCCTACACTTGTATTTATAAATATATTATTATTATTATGAAACCTTATACGCAGAATTATAAAGTAGGACAGCACTTTAATCAATTTTTACAAAAACAAACAACGAAATGAAATTTAATTTCAAAAAACAATTATAAAGTTTACTTAATCAACTTTCACACTTTAATTTGACCGTTACTAAAATTTATCGTTCTCTGAACAACAATCAAAACCTTCACAAACAATATCTTAGTAATTAATATTCTTATGACAATAGAAACGTATTTTACCGAAATAATTAGTTATTGAAGAAAAAAGGAAATTATTAAATTGCTTGTGTTATCCTCCTATACACATTGTTCATAATAACAACAGCAGTCCACAAACATCTTGTTAATTAACGGTTATTGCTTATTGCGAAATAGGCGTACGCAATTATGCGTTAAATTAGTTTTTCAACCCATAACCTATCTATTAGCAAGTTTAAAACTTAATTTTATACATTTTTTACAATTAATAGACACCATTACTTAAACGCACTAATTAAACTTGCAAGAAAAATTAATTTCACCTAAAGTACACTGACACTGATGTTTTCTTGAGGGATAAATAACAGTAGAGGACAATGACCATAAATTTTGATTACGAATTGTCACTGAAAATGAAGTGAGAAAATGAAAATGTGTCCAAGATATTAGATTTCATTGCAATATTTAAATCAGTGAGTATCGAAAAAGAACGCTAAGATTAAGGGTAATGAAAGTACCACACGATGAGTGGAAATGTAACATTGAACGTGGGGTTAACAACCACAGAAGTGCTTACTTGACATGGATTAGGGAGGGCTTCCCCATTTAAGTTTCTATTTAGTAAATAAATTCTGTAAGAATGTCACGTTGAAGTGTGGTATGTGTGAAATTCTTTGTTGGATGTGTTGATAAAGTAGTAATTGACGTAGGTATTCATATTTTATGTGCTGACATGTCACTGATTTGTTTGTACTTATCTAAACAAATATCTACCACATTCAACTTTATTTTGTTTTATTACGCATTTGAATTGTTTAGATGATTACGCTTTAATATATAAACACGTCAAATTTTCCAACAATCGTATAATCATAAATGGAACTGAAGTTTTGAAATTTTAAGGAGGTTAAACCTGAAAGTGTGAAAATATTTCTCAAGATTGACTATAATAATGTACTTAATATAGGTAGTCGATCTAGAAAAGCAAAATACAAATTCATTTCTTGATTAAATCAACATGATAATTTCCCGTGTGAATAAAATGGTAGGTGACACGTTATAAATATATGACAAGTAATATTGTGCCCTAAACAAACCTGCAGATAATCTCTTATAAGACGTTTTCCGTAATGAAAACATGTTTTTAATATAAATTTTTATTTAACACTAATAAACTTTTAAACACAATTTGAAAGTAAGCGAACGCAAGTCAATAGTAAAGGGTGTCCAAATTTGACCTTCCGATCTAATTTAAAAATAAACCACTGAAAATATTTCAAATCTAATGATTTTTTTAATTTCATTTTTAGGTACAAATGAGACTAAAATGAAAAATTATATCTTGCAAGTGAGCACCTCGGTTCCTTTAGCGCTGTGAAAAGAGCGGCCAGTTCTAGCGACCAGTTTTTCCGATGATTACCGAAGTCATAGTAACGTATAAATGCAGTAATTTGTAGGCCACGCATAGTATCAAGAATACAATTCCAGATTGGATTACTATCTATTTAATAATGGAGGTGAAACAATAATATGTAGAGAGCGGATTTTATGCACTATAAAATGCCGAAATATGTGCATATATATGCACTTAAAAACCTAAAATATGCATCAAAATGCATTATTAATTCAAAATATGCAAAATATGAATAAATATTGAATCTTCTATTTACCTGTGTTAATTCCAAATTATAACATTAATATATAAAAAAAGTATATATGCTTGTAATTTTTTAATGGAAAAAAGATAAATTGCATACAAACTTATTATTTTAACATTCAAAATTATGTGTTATTTAAAAACTACATATTTACTTATACACTATACATTTATAAAAACTGCACCCTGTCATTACTACTTACAAAGCAATTAAGTTTTCGGGCAGAAAATTTTGGCGTCTGTCCGATAGTATGTTTTTGTACAAAGAAAAACTTCTTTCTACACCCACAGAAGTTATGGGTGCATATTTTAATGCGGCTAATATGGCCAAATCTAAATTTATAACAAGATCATCGGAATTTTCCTCAAGTTTCAGAACTTTATTAACTTTTAATAACAACTGATATCCACTGTTTTTTTGTAAAATTTCATTTAATTTATTAGAAATAGTTTTACCAATATTTCCTGAAACAGCAGAAATCAGCTGTTGAAATTTATTAATTATTTGCATAGATTCATTTAATGACAATGCTTCCGTTTCTAATTTAGCAATGGTTGAACTTACAAAATAGTAATTTGCTTTTATAAATGCCAGCTCATTGCGCAAGGGTGTTTTCTTTAAAATGGATTGAGCTTTTTGAACGTAAGTACTTGAATTATCAGAAATTTCTAAAACTAACTCCTTTATTTTTTCCAAATGATCTGCATAAAAAAGAGCTGCATTTAACCAAGTACCCCAACGCGTAATCACAGGCTCTGGTGGTAGAGGAATATTAGGTAACTTTTCTTTGTACAATTGAATTCGTAACGGAGTTTTTAAAAACACTTTCTTTATACTACTTATTAAACTATTTACTAATGGAAATTGATTACGAATTGTTTCTGCTACTCTATTGTGCGAGAAATGTTACATGTATTAAACTTTCATAAAATAATTTTAATTGCTGTCCAGCTTTTACCATATACGGTGCTGCATCAGACAGCATTAAAACTATTTTATCTGTTGCAACAATATCAGGAATAAAAAATTGCATGAGAGCTTCGTTTATAAAGCAAACTATTGTTGCATGATTGGTTTTCTCAAGAACTTTGGAAGCGATTAAATATGGTATACTAGGCTGCGCCTCACTTAAATAACCAATCATTAAATTTGCAACATATCGCCCGCAACAATCTGTAGTTTCATCTACTATAAAATAAAGATATTTATTTTTTGTAATTTTCTTTATGTGCCCCATAGTTTCAAGATATAAATCATTAATATACCTTTTTCGAAGCGTGCTTTCATCTGACACTTGCTTTTTACTAATTTTTTCTAAAAATGACCTAAAACTAGGATTTTGCAATTACTTTACTGGAATATTGAAATTAAATTCCTCTTGTGCATTTCTTTTGGCCGTTTCTTGAAACAACGACTGGCGCAAAGGCATCTGACAAACTTTTGTTTTCTTAAATGTTTCTAATTTTCTTTTATGAAGAGAGGTTTCAATGTGCTGTGTAACTTGAGATTTCCTTTCGCACATGATCTAAGGAAAAATTAATTTTACAAATAAGTATCTAATTGCGTTTAAAAACTGATAAAACGGTGAATTCAATAACCTACATCAATTAATAAGGGTTTAATTTCCGAAATCAATTAAAAATATGTAATGGTACTTACTATTTTTCCACAGGCTATGCAAAACACTTTTTCATCATCCAGACGTAGCTCGGATATATTTTTTATCCATACTTGAACTAAACTATTTTTAACTTTCCGCATCTTGAAGTTCACTTAACAAAGCCGTACCATTCAGTTACGTCTTCGCCCAAAGAATGTTTAAAATTTTGCATTTTGTCCGTTACTCTCAAATTATTTTCAAGAAGGATTAACTAACTAAACACTTACCTTGAAAAAGTCCAAATAACTTTAACCCTTGATTGAGGGAATTCCCTCAATCAATGCTTTAACTATCTACTTAGGTGCCATTGGAATTTTCAAATACTACGAAATAGCGGCATTGAAACTTCATAATCCGGAAGTATTAACGTTGCACTTAACTGCAGGTAATAATCTTTCTTTAAACTTGTCTTATTCATATAAAAATACAGTTCTTAGTTAGACACAATAACAAAATTTAAAATAAGTTAGAATAATGCATTTTAAAGCGAATTTGGAAGATACAGAAAAAATGCGAAATATATGTGAATTATGAATAAAAAGGCAAAATATGCATAAAATTGCAATATATGCAGTATTTAGCGAAATACGCAAAAATTAATTAATGTCAAATGATTACATTTAGTGCAATTCGTCTAAAAACAAAACTATATTCTTCAACTATAAAAAATAAGCGATATGCATTTTGCATAAAATCCTCACTAATAATATGTGATGAAGCTGCCGTCTAAGGGGGTAAAAATTGAGACCAACCCATAATATTCGATCTCGAAAACTGTGCATAGTATCAATTTCGTTTTAGATTATATTACTATATTATTGTTTATCTTCATTATTAGTTTGTTAGTAATACAATCTGAAAATGATAACTTGATACTATGCACGATTTTAGAGATCGAGAATTAAGAGTTGGTTAGAGTGTAAGAGAGTAGAGAGTAAGTAACTTACAGGGTTTCTATAAAAGAACTCCGGGGTTTTAAAAATTCATATATTAATAACTGTAGAAGATGCAGAAATGTAATTAATATCTCCGAAACGATTAGCTCATCAAGTTTTACTCATACCAATTGGGAATGTTTTAATCAACAGTTGGCAGCGCTGCGGAGCGTTGATCTTGAAACAACGTAGCGCCTGTCATTGACTCAGTCCCGTCTGGATTGCCGCGCTATGGCGACGCCGCAACAAAAAGCTCAATGCGTTATTTGGCTTATAGAAACTAATTCTCTTGTTACTGTACAAAGAAACTTTCGACGTAATTACGGTGTTGATCCGCTACGGACAAAACAATTCGCCAATGGTTAAGTGCTTTCAAGGAAACAGGAAGTGTTTTAAAACAAAAGTCAACGGGTAGGCCGCGTGTGTCACAAGTGAATGAGGACAGAATCCGAGCTTCATGCCTTCGAAGCCCTAAGAAATCGTTAACAAGACGCAGTCTGGAGTTGGGATTACCGAGATCAACGGTTCATAAGGTAATTCATAAAAGACTTCGTTTAACTGCTTACATGTTTTAATCAACAGTTGGCAGCGCTGCGGAGCGTTGATATTAAAACAACGTAGCGGCTGTCAGTGACTGAATCCCGTCTGGATGGCCGCGCTATGGCGACGCCGCAACAAAAAGCTCAATGCGTTATTTGGCTTATAGAAACTAATTCTGTTGTTACTGTACAGATCCAACTGTTACACCACATTAAACCGGCAGACAAGATTAAGAGATTTGACTTTGCTGTTTCTATGCTACACAAAATTGAAGAAAATAATGATTTTTTAAAAACTGTTATTTTCAGTGATGAAGCTACTTTTCATGTGAATGGGACTGTAAACAGACGTAATTGCAGAATATGGGGTTCGCAGCCGCCCCATGAGTTCATTGAGTATGAACGTGGCACGCCCAAAGTCAATGTTTGGTGTGGCCTTATGCATGATAGAGTCATAGGTCCTTTCATTTTTGTTGAAAGGAATATCAAAGTTGATGTCTACTGTGACATGTTAGAGGAGTATGTTTTTCCTCAGTTAGATGACATTGAGGTGGAGAAGGGTTTAGTCACCGCCACACTTCAGTATGCGTGTGCGTGAGGCACTTGACGGTCGACTAGGCAACAGATGGATTGGAAGAGAAGGACCTATTCCATGGCCTCCAAGCCCTGACATGACTCCGTTGGAATTTTTCTTCAGGGGGCATATCAAGAATCTTGTGTATGCGGAGAAAATCCGTGATGTTGGCCATCTCAAGCAACGAATAATCAATTGCGTATCAATCGTCCCCCAAGACATGCTGGCCAGGACATGGAAAGAGATTGAATACCGTTACGATTTGTGCCGCGCCACTAACGGGGCTCATATTGAACTGTATTAATACGTAAAAAAAACTTGAAAATGCAACCTTTCCAATAATGTATAAAACATTTATATACGTTTTTTTCTTCATTAAAATATTATGTATTTGATTGAGATCTTGATTTAGCTTCTACTAACAGTAACCTTTTATTACTTTCCTAATACTACTTAACTCACCAACATAACCATATAAAGCTTTAAAGCTGTAAAGTCGCCTTCTTTCTTTTTAAGGAGCAGATGATTGTTTGGAAAATGCCGAAACCACGTCTTTGTCCAAGTTCACGACAGAGTCGTCATCAATTCCAGAAGATCTTACTAGTTCCATAGCCTAGTTTCCCACCATGGACGTCAAGCAGCCGCTTGAGAACGGTCGGTTGAGGCTTGCCGGCTCAGCCTCGCTCCCGACCGGTACTGGGGATAATCCGAATCCCTGCACCGTAAAATGTTAGCGCCTCGCAAAGATCGAGTTAATTTCCATTATCCATGTTCATTGCGTTGTCGTCATTAATGCATTTTATCGCTACCTGCCAGCGGGATAAGGCCTTTGTTATTTTTGATTTTTTTACAGAGAGAACGAGGGGCAGGAAGAAAGAGAAACAAACATGACTAAGATTTCAAAACAAACTACAGTAAGAGTAGACGAAGACAAACGACTTTATTATTATTATTATTATTACTATTATTTTTTTTAAGGGCGTGAAAAGCTAGGTTATTGCCCCTGTTCTGATTATTCTGTCTATGTGATTTCGCTTCGTTTCGATTATGCCTCTGCCTATATTTCACTATATACGTTTATTGTTTTCAGATATTTGAAGAGTTGTTGTATTCTTGTTCTCTTAATTTCCAAAACTTCTACTACACTGTGTGATAACTTGCATTCTTCGATTATGTGTTTCACGCTAATCGGAGAAGCACAGTGTTGGCATATCGGATTTTCTGATTTTGTTAGAAATAAGAATGTGTTAGATTTCTGTGTCCTATTCTGAGACGTGTTAGTACTACCGATTCTCTTCGTGACATCGGAATATATTTTTTTCGATCACGTCTAATTGGTATGTGCTGCTTGGGGTTTTTATTTTCTTCCTCCCACTTTTCCTGCCATCAATGAAGAATTTTGGTTTTCATGTACCCATTATCATTCAGCTGTTCATGTGTAATGTTTAGCCTTTTACATATCTCAGCTACAATGTTGAAAATTGGCGGATTTAGTTTTGCGTCTCGCGGTTCCCTTTGTATCATCTGATGGTAAAAATGATTATCGTTGCTTAGTATTTTAGCTGTGTACCTTAGTATGAGCCACACCCTTCTCAATTGTAGAGGGAGTACTCCGGTTTCTACGTTAATAGGATTATAGGCTTGTATAGCCGTATTATCACTTCTCTGTCTGCCCCCCATTTTGAATTTGATAAAAATTTGATTGTGTTTAGTGCCTTTCTGGTTTGTATTTCAAGTTCTTCAATATGATATTTCCAAGTGAGTGAATTGTCTAATGTCATTCCCAGAAACCTTACATTGTTTACACATTTAATCTGCTCGCCTTTTAGATATAGGTTTGGTTGATAGGGAGGAGTGCGTAGCTTACAGAACTGGATACATATAGTTTTATTTGTAGAGATGCGAAAGCCTATATCTTCTGCTTGCTTTACTACTTCATTTATACCTTGTAGTGTTTTACTGTTTTCTGATTGCCATATGTATTGAAATATCGTCCACGTATATGCAACGACCGATATCTGGATTTAAAGTCCGTGTGATTTCGTTTAAGGCCATTATAAATAAAGTCCCGCTTATTGGTGAACCCTGTGGTATTCCGTTTTCTAAAACGTCAGTGGGCGATACAGTATCCCTTGCTTTAAATTTCCTATCGCTTAGGAATGATTTAATAAAGAAAGCCATGTTTCCTCTTATTCCCCAATCATGTATTTTTTTTAAGGTAGGATACATCAAGACGGTATCAAGACGGTATCCTCGATATCGACTAGTACGGCAGTCAGGTGTTCCCTGTTCAGAAAGGATTCGTGGACTTTATGTCAAGATTTAGCAGATTATCACTTGTGGAGTAAGCTTTCCGTCAGCCTGCTTGATAGTTATTTATCCATTTGTTATCTTCCATAAGTTTGATTAGTCGTCTATTTATTATTTTTCGAGCAGCTTGACCAAACAACTTGTTAGGGATATTGGACGATAGCTTCCTGGATTTAGACGGTCTTTGTTTGATTTTGGGATAGGACTTATTATCGAAGTTTTCCATAATTGAGGATGGTATCCTTCATTCTATATTTTATTGAAGATCACCCGTGCTGCTTATTGTTCTAAAATGCTTTGCGTAGAGCACCGCAACTTCCTTAGGGTCTGATATTATTTCTTCCCCTTGCTTTAACTTTGGCAGCTGTATTTCTTTCGTTTTCCCGGTAATAGCACGTATTTTTGTTCAAATTTCAGTTGGTGGTGCATTTGATAGAATCGTATCTACGAAAAGCTGCCATGATCGTGTTTGTGATTTTTTAATTTCTCTGCGAGCAATAGTTCTAAGCCTTTTAAACTTTATCATATTTTCTAATGTGGGACTTGATTTAAACGTTTTTAGGGCTTGCTTTCGTTCATCAATTGCCTTGTTTATGTCAGGGTTCCACCATGGAACTGCTTTTCTTTTATTATAGTTCTTTATTTTAGAAATTGTACCTAAAGCTGCATTCGTCACATAGTTATTAAGCTCTGTTGCGATGGCATCTATATCTAGATTTCTATTTATTGTCACAAATTTTCCTTTATATTCTTCCCAATTTGCATTTTTGAAGTTCCATTTTTCTATAACTGTGGGAAGCGTTTTCTTTTTTACAGATTCGATTAAAATCGGGAAGTGATCACTTCCGTCCAAACCTTCGATTGAGTTCCATACGTAATTTAGGCCTATACGAGGAGAACAAGTAGAGAGGTCGTTTGCCGTTAATTCGTTAGACCTTAAGTTAAAGAAGGTTGGTCTACCATCATTGAGCAACATTAGTTTTGAGCTGTCCAATAATGTTTCGACGTTTTTTGCTTCTAAATCTTGTTTAGTTGATCCCCATAAAGGACTGTGCGAATTAAAATCTCCAAGTAACATAAAAGGAGCTGGAAGTTGTGAAATAACATTTCATAGGTCATCTATTTACCAGTTGTTTTCTGGAATATATATACTGCATACGGATAGTTTTATTAGCAGTTCTATTGTGATTGCAACAGCCTGTGCATTAGTAGCTGCATGTATTTGTGTATAGATACAATCATTTTTAACAAATATGGCTATTCCCCCACTTGCTCGCCTGCACTGCTGCAGGTCTCTCCTGACACTGACGTATTTTCACTAAATTATTATTATTACTCTTATTATTATTATTATTATTATTATTATTATTGTTAGTATTATTATTATTTTTTTGTTTGTTTAATTGGCGTCGGCTGCTAGGGCCATTAGCCATGCTTCTACTCTAAATGCGCTGCAATAGCTGGGTTTCTTGTAGAAATTTGATTAATGCTACTGCATTCTCCTGACTGTCAGCTAGGACCTCGGCTATATTCATTTTTAATTTGTGTTTTTGTCTAGCGCGGTTGTATAAGGGACATTCTAGCAGGAAGTGTCTTATTGTTAAGGTCTCCTTGCATAATAAACATTTTGTTGGTACTTTGTTTGTTACTAGGTCCGAATGCGTTATATTTGTATGACCTATTCTTAGACGTGTTATAACGACTTGCTCTCTTCTTGTACATTGTGTGTCGTTAGCCCATGGTTGTATTTTTTTCTTTATTAGTTGTAAGTGGGTTAGCGTTATCCCATTGTTGCTGCCACTGGGCCGTTATTAATTTGCTAACGTAGGTCTTACGGTCATGATGGTTCACCGGAATACCTTCATTTGGTGTAAGTTTAGTTGCTTCTTTGGCTGCCTGGTCAGCTCTTTCATTGCCTATCATGCCCATGTGACTAGGTATCCACAATATCACCGCATGTTTCTTACTTTTCCCTAATATGTGTAAGTTTGTTTTTATCATTGTTATTAAAGGGTTTCTAATTTCTAGTTGGTATTCTTCTAACTGTTGAATGACACTTATGGAGTCTGTACATATAATAATTTTTTTATAAAGAGAGAATCTGCAGTACAGAGTAGCTTGCCACATTTCGGCTGTGTAGTTACTTGCCATGGGATCCAAAGTACGTGTGTATGCAGTGTTGTCTGCATAAATCGCGCTGGCAACTCCACTGTGTGTTTTGGATCCGTCAGTATATATTTTATGAAAGTCGCTATAGGAGTTGATAATTTCATGGTACATTATATGATATGTGCGTTTAGGTACCGTATTTTTTTTTGTGGTTGGAGAGACTTGTTATGCATTTGACTGTTTCTTGCATCCACTGAGGGTATTCCGGCTGAGTACATTCAAAATAGGATCGCGTTGTAAGATCAATTGTTTCAATCATTCTAATGTGTGCTGGTCTTGTAATCGTTGTATTGTTTAAGTATTTTATTTTATTTTATTACTGTTTCATTTGTAGATATGTGGTAGTTAATGTGATTTGGAAGAGTGGCAATTTTGGAAAAACAGTTGTTTAAAAGAATTTGGCGTCTGATTTCCAACGGTGGAATTCCGGCATCGCAGAATATTGATACGAGTGGGCTGGTTCGGAAAGCGCCAATTGCCATTCTTATTCCTGCAGCATGTATTTTATCCAGCTCTTTACTATTAGATTTTCTGGTCGATGCGTATATGATCCTCGCATAATCCATAATAGACCGAACAAGTGCCTTGTATAGTGTGATCAGGGATTTTCGATCCGCTCCCCAATTGATGTGTGAGATACACCTTTTTTTGCATTTAGTTGCAACGTGATTTATGTGTTCCCTAAAGTATAGTTTTTTGTCGAAAATTATACCGAGTATTTTAACGCTTCCTTTGACTTCAATTAAAGAATTTTTTATGTAAACTTTTGGGTCACTATGTTCTTTTCTTAGCCGGCAAAACTGAATTGCTTTTGTTTTTGTTTTGGCAAATCGAAAGCCACTAGATTCTGCAGGACGCACTACTTGATTAATAGCGGCTTGTAGTGTGCGTTCAATGGTCTCTATATTGCAATGTTGGTAAAAAATGATCAAATCATCTGCATACATGCACTTTTGGACAGGAGATGGCACAGAGTTGATAACGTGGTTAGTGGCTATTAAAAAAAGTGTTGTACTTAATACCGACCCCTGAGGGACTCCATTTTCTAGGGTATGGACATTTGACTCTACTGTGTGAACTCTAGTGCAGAAAGTACGTTGCGAAAGGACTTGAATGTTGATAAGTTGCCTTTAATGTTCCACTCGTTCAACGTTTTTAATATATTAAAGCGCCATGTTAAGTCAAACGCTTTTTCTATGTCACAAATAATTGCAACTGTGTGCATTCTTTCCATAAAACCATTCTGTACATAGTTTTCCAAATGTATTGGAACGTCGAGAGTAGAGTGCATTTTTCTAAAACCTGTTTGTTCTTTGGCTAATAACCTGTTGAATTCTAGTGTCCATACTAATCTATCGTTCACCATTCTTTCTAGTATTTTGCTCATTGTACATGTCAAGGAGATTGGCCTGTAGCTCTGGGGGTTGGATGCATCTTTACACGGTTTTAGTATGGGAATTACTACAGAGTTTATTATTATTATTATTATTATTATTATTATTATTATTATTATTCCCTCCCATGGGCCCACCTTGTCGTGGTGGGAGGGCTCACCTGAGGGTAGTTTTTACCCTATGACGGTGCTAACGGGCCCCTGGATCCTTCTGGTTGACGACTTGGCATTGTTTTTTGATTAACGATTTTTGGGCAGAGTAAACTGCGCTACCAAATCAGTAACTCAAAGTGTTGGCACCGTGCCAAGGAGTGCATGGCTGCACTTGAGATAGTCGCTAACGGTGCGCTCCGGATGCCTGGCGACCTCCGGTAGTAATTAGCCTTACCGTGGTACTGGACGCTCTGCCACGGCGGACTTCTTTTCGGACCATACTCGTGGGAATTTTATGTATTCACAACCAAAACTTCTTGGGGAGCCTCTACCTGCATACTCAGGCCTGTCTGGTTCGACAGTGACAGAACCTGAGGAGAAAACCTCATCAAAAAACCAAGATATGAGTCAGGAAAAGTTGGCTAGTCCGCGGTTCCTGATCATTAAAAGAATTGATGGAGATTTTGATAGAATAAGCCCATTTATTCTAAACAAACTGCTTTTTGGGGTAATTGGAGAATTAAGGTCCGTTCGTAAGATCAAAGAGGGATTGCTTGTAGAAACGAGAACACATCCTCAATCTTCTCGATTACTTAGACTTACAAGACTTGGCGATTTTGTTATTCAAGTTTTTCCACACCGAACGATGAATATATCGCGTGGAGTTATATTTTGTAGAGATCTTCTTAATTCTGATGTAGATGAGATAAAGACCGAACTTTCAGATCAGGGAGTATTGGAAGTTAGACGTATCAAGTCTAAGGTAGATAGCAAGATGGTGGACACAGCAAATCACGTTTTGACCGTCAACACGGCTAAACTACCGGAATTTGTTAAAGTGGCCTTCTATAGGTTGAAAATCAGGTTATATGTCCCTGCACCGCTTAGGTGCTTTAGGTGCCAGAAGTTTGGACATACCTCTCTGAAATGTAATTCCTCACAGGTGTGTAGCTGTGGGAAACCATTTCACGAAGGTAAACAATGTGAGGAACCGGTACTTTGTGTGAATTGTCAGGGAAATCACAGTGCTAGATCTAGAGATTGTCCCAAGTACAAAGAAGAAGCTGCAATACAGGAGCTGAAGGTAAAAGAAAATATACCTTATGGAGAAGCGCGTGCTTGTGTTGTTGTAAGAACACCAACTTACAATATATCTTATGCTTCGGTAGCCTCCCTACCTGCATCTACGTTAGATGCATCCACCTTGTATAAGGAAATCACTCCGTTACTTGTATCTGCAATGAAAGCTGTCTTCGTAACAAAGGACAGTTTTAAAGAACCTGTTATTACGACACTGGAAGGGTCACCTCAACGCCCTACCATAACGAGACAAGAAAGCCTTGAGAGTATCTTAAGCATAACTGCGTCTGAATCTGAAAAGAGGAAGCGAAGGACATCGGTCGATACTAACTCTGACGAGAGGCAGTCTGCCTCCTCAGACCCTATTAAAATAGTTAAAAAACGGGGCAGAGGATGGGAGAAAGGTCGGGCGCGGAAACCTAAACCGTGATAATTTTTTCATACATCTGCTCAATGGATAATATTCTCCAATTGAATATCCACGGCTGTGTTTATAATTACTGCTCGTTCAAGTTACTGCTAGTAGAACATAAGGCTTTGTGTGTAGCACTACAGGAAACACATTTTATTCCTGGACGACGTTATTCTCTTAGAAGCTATAAGATATATAGGAATGATGCTGTGCCGCTGATCCGAAGAAGAGGAGGTGTATCTGTTCTTGTGAGAGATGATCTGCCATCTGAACTTGTTCGTATTAATTCAAACCTACAAGTTGTAGCTGCACGGCTGTCTGCTCCAATTACTTTAACTGTTTGTAGCATTTACCTAACAGATAGCAACTGGCAAACTCAGGAGCTACAAGATGTAATCAGACAGCTCCCAACTCCGTTTCTTCTCCTCGGTGATTTCAATGCATACAACGAACTCTGGGGTTCAGATTCCAAAGATCAACAAGGACGTATGGTTGAATACATTCTACATTCACCAGACCTAGTGTTACTGAATGATGGATCACCGACTTACTTTAACGCGCGATCAAATTCCTTTTCGCGAATAGATCTCAGCATCGCATCTTCCCGTATATCGCATAGGCTTCAGTGGAAAGCTCTTGACGATCTTCATGGTAGTGATTACTTCCCTATAGTGATCACTACAGATACTCATGTCCCAGTGCAAGCTTGCCCACAGTGCTGGCTTGTTAGAAAAGCTGACTGGGCCGCTTTTAGAGATTATCTGCGAGTAGTAACACACAGGGATTCCCTTGAACAGGATGTACAAAATATTACAAATTCAATTTTAACATCTGCTGAAATGTCTATACCTAAATCTGGAGGAGCACATTACCAGAAAAGAGTTCCTTGGTGGAATACTGAAGTGAAAAATGCCATAAAGATCAAAAAAGCTGCATTCAATCGCTTCAAACGATATCCCAATAACGAGAACTTTATATTGTTCAAAAAAGCCCGTGCAAAAGCCCGTCGTATAACGCTTGAGAGTAAGAGAACCTCTTGGTCTAACTACGTATCTGGAATCTCATCAGATACAACATCCCAGGAATGTTGGAATAGAGTTAGGCGTGTCTCAGGAAGAGGATATAATCCTCCCATCGGGTACCTCAAGTATGAGGATGAGGTAATCACCTGTAACCCTCAGATTATTGCTGATCTAATTGCAGACCAATTTGAAAGTTCAAGTAGTTCGTCAAACTATGACGCTGGTTTCCTCAGAGTCAAGCGTACAAAGGAACAAGTCGTGCATTTTAACACGGATGAAACTCTGCCTTATAACGTTCCTTTCAACCTGACTGAATTAGATTCAGCACTATCATCTTTAAAATCGTCTGCTCCTGGCCCTGACTATCACCAATATTATGCTGTGTAATCTGACTTCAGATTTTAAACTCTACCTACTCTCAGTATATAACAGAATTTGGCATGAAGGCACTTACCCTTATGCATGGAAGGAGGCTATCGTCATTCCAATTCTAGAGATTGGCAAAGATCCGTTAATTTCGTCTAGCTATAGACCTGCAAGTTTGACTTCAACTCTGGGTAAACTTCTAGAGAGAATGGTTAATAACCGACTTGTATGGCTGCTGGAATCCGGTGGGCTCCTTTCAGATAGCCAGTCAGGTTTCCGTAAATTCCGTTCAACCACCGACCAGATAGTTTACTTAGAACATGCCATCCAAACAACTTTTAGAAAACGGGAACATTTGGTTGCAGTATTTTTTGACCTTAACAAAGCTTATGACATGACTTGGCGCTACCATATACTACATAAAATGCATAAGTGGGGTTTTAGAGGAAATCTCCCTCTTCTTATTGCATCTTTTTTGCGAGATCATCGATTTAAGGTGAGAATTGGAACAACTTTGTCTTCCGTCAGGATATTAGAGAATGGTGTACCTCAAGGTTCTACCTTGAGTATTACATTATTTCTCATCGCGGTTAATGACTTGGTGCGGAATATAGATAGAATAATCGAAATCTGCCAATATGTCGATGATCTTAGCATATTCTATGTTGCTGATCGAATGGGCGAGATCAATAAACATCTGCAAACTGCGATAAATCAGGTCATTAGAAATGCAGAATCTCTCGGTTACCGATTCTCAACTGAAAAGACGCAATGTATGCACTTCTGCAGATTACGTCGGCCCCACTTTGGACCAATGATTCACCTTAAAGGGGACTTCATCCAAGTTAAGGATAAGATCAGATTTCTTGGACTCATTTTAGACCCAAAACTTACTTGGGCGGCACACGTGAAAGAGCTCAAAACTACTTGTCTTAAGTCGATGAATATCATTAGAGTCCTGGCTGGCACCAAGTGGGGTGCCGAATCTCGTATGCTCCTCCAGATATATCGTTCACTTATTTTATCTAAAATAGATTACGGTTCTATAGTGTACTCTTCTGCATCCAACAGAATTCTCAAAATGCTTGATCCGGTTCATCACTTGGGTATTAGAATTTGTCTAGGAGCCCTACCACGCACATCCTCTGCAAGTCTCTGTGTTGAATCCGGACTAGCCCCTCTTCACATTAGAGGAAAGACAGTAATCTTGTCTTATTTATGTCGACTGAGTGCACAGTATAACCATTGGAATTTTAATATAATTTTTAAATCCAATATAATGTCACTGGCCCTACACAATCCGTTAAGTATCCGAGTGCGAAACTTGTTAACTGAATTGAACTATCAGATTCCAGCTGTACTACCACTGGGATTCATTGAAGTACCCCCATGGAACATCCCTCGACATGAAGTCATACTGGACCTTTCTCAGTACGACAAGCATGCCACGCCAGCGTCCTTATTCCATAGGAGTTTTCTCTCAATTCTTGATAGCTACACGGAAGCGAAAAAGTAATGATACTCTCCTTCAGATGATTTTATCACTCTTGCTATCTCTAGCAGAACAGGGCATAATTGTAAGATTTATTTGGGTTCCAAGTCATACTGGTCTTAGAGGTAACGATCTAGCTGATGAGGCAGCACGTTTTGCGGCGGAGAGGGATGATGTGGAGGCGCATGTCATGAAGCACACTGATGTCAGAAGTTCTGCATACAGTAAGATCATGGAAATTTGGCAAGCGGAATGGGATTTACTCGGTAACCACCTACACAACATTAAGACCTCAGTTAAGAAGTTTAACCTGACTGAAAATTTCTCTAGATAGGAACATGTCAAAATTCGACGTCTTAGGCTTGGATATACATTTTTGAGTCATGGTCACAGATTAACACGTCAAAACCCATCAATGTGCAACAACTGTCATACGCAATTTTCCCTCCAGCACGTTCTTGTTGATTGCCCAATTTTCGGGCCAGCGAGACACTTGTATGACATTAATGACGACCTCAGTAATCTATTGTCCGAACCAGACAGATTAAGGAATGTAATCCGATTCCTCAGGGTCTGTGTAAAGTTCTCTTTTTGTTATTTCTTACTGTTCTTTTTTATTTATTTGTTTTTTTGTGGTATTCTAATAATAGTATTTTTGAACCGTTTTCTATATGTGATCGGGCTAATGACCACTGTAGTCGATGCCCATAAACGAACAGAAAAAAAGAAAAAAATTATTATTGTTATTATTATTACTAATATTATTATTGTTATTATTATTTATTATAATTATTATAAGTTGAATGTCCCCTATATTAAAGCTATATGTGAGGAAGGATAAGGAAAGCAGTTGATAATTGAATAATCTACTAACACTTGACTCTCAATATGTAGAAAAACACAACTGCATTGACCACAAATATATTAACACATATAGAGTTGACCTTATACTTGCATTTGCGATTACTTTTTAACTATATTTCTCTATTGTCCATTATTTATACGTGTTGAAATTTATACTAAATTCGTCACAAACTTAAATTTTGTAGCAAAAAAGTAGTACAAGAAATATAGATCAATCTGTACTAAACCTTAATTAGCTTTTATTACAAGCGCAAGGAAAACGAATTTTCGTTTTGAATATACATTACGAATGAATAGATAATTGCTAAGTTATATATAACAAAATTTTCAATGAACTAGAAAAAGAGAAATTCTTAGGGTAAAGCAAAACAAACACAATATTCAAATTTATTTCTTTTAAGGTAGTAATTGGGTTTTTAAAAAAATAATGACATTATACCAATTTTATTTATTTATAAATCTTATATCTTTGAAAACTAGTTTTTGTTAACAACAAGGGTGGTAGTAACGTATATACATTTTTACATATCACAGGCATACAGAACAACGTTTTGGCTCAATGTATAATAATTAAAGGAAGTACAATACTAGAAAAACTACATAATAAGAAATGGAAGTAGCTAACCAATAAAACATTTCAAAACTGCCAACTGAGAATCCAAACACAAACGGAAGCGAAAGCATGGGTTAACCGCGTTTTTCAAATTTGAAAATTTAAGATGTGTAAGTTTGTAAATATTGAAGAAATTAACAAATTGTTACGAGACAAATGTGCATTAGATGGCTTGAAATTAAGAAAAAGCAAATGTATCCTAGCTAGCTTGTAGTTTTGGTCGTGAATCATAATAAAATCTTACCGGTTTCTTCGCAGACCGATATATAATTATGACCATCACCCCATTTTTAATTTGGTATATCACACAATGACATAAAGCACGTTCACTGGTAATAAATAGGTCAAAATACATAAACCTGTCAACCCTGCTTGGTCACGTGTCTCTCCAATTCCCTTCAAAGGATATAAAAAAAATTTCAGTAAACATGTAAACTTCGCAAAATGGCAATGTTGAATTCATAGGAGATAACTTTGAAATTTAATTTTTCATCCTTAAATTTGTAAAAGCGATTTTTGAATACGGAAGGGGGATCAAAACCAATTTTCTTACAAGTAACCTTACCAGTGTCTGTTTACTAGATTAAATGCACAAATTTCTTAAAAGCGTTACAAATTTAAACGTGTTTCAAACACAGCCAAAATTGGTTATATTCTGTATATGAACAATTTATCATAATAACGATAACACTGACGAAAGCCAGAAAGCCAGTAATTTTTTTTTCTTTTATCTTTTAAGGAAAAGAAAAATGTATGTGGCTACTTAATTAAAATTGTACTTCGCTGTGGCTAAAAGCATTTGGTCTCTTGTAGCGCCACATTTTCTTTATTAGAAATCAAAATGATGTTCTTCCTTTACTTGCAATCAGACGTGGCTATGAACCGTGCTAGTTGAATCTGTGGTTAACATTCGGAACGTAATGTGTTCGATCTCCGTTACTGTCTGCCCTGTATGTGGCTGTTTCGAGGGGTCTTCCTCGTACACATATGCGGATATTTAGATGAATTCCGGGATAGTACCTTCCCTTCAGAACCCTAACTCCATTCCTCCCGATGTTATCCTGACCGCGTTCATCGTTAATATCACCATGCATATATACGTAATGTATATATGTATGCTTGGCATCCATCGCTGTGACTGAAAGAGCTTTGCTTTTCTTTTTCCCGGCTTTGCACCTCAACCAGAATAAATGAACCCTACAGTGTTATTTACAACCGTTCATAAATTTGTTTCCTTCTAAAGTTATATCATATGGGGCGTTGAAACACTTTAAAAATGCACTTGCGTGAACTTGCAGAAACAGTTTCCACTTACTTAGAGTAAAACATTCTCATAACCAAGGTAGATTATTTCACCGCGTGCACAATAATTTTTTAACACACGCAAGGTTACTGAAGCTGCGGATTCAAAATCTACTGTTCTAACCGCACGAACAAACTCTTTCGTCAGGGTATACTATAGGTGTGGTGCAAAATGGTAATCGTATAAATTATAAAAAGTGTTTTAATAATATAATAAAGAAATAAGTGTTAAATAAATGTTCTCCAAAACGAATCGTTAAGCTAACTGGAGATACTAACCATTAACCACTAATAATGTCCTTGACTCAAATCGGTAGATTAACATAAGGTGGTTCATTCTTTTGATTTGCTTAATCACCACAATTTCTGCTGTGTTATTTTCACTTAACATAAATAATAAAAATGAAATGTAACCTTAATAAAATGATCTCGGACGCCAAGTTATTTTTTATAATGCTCGTAATAACTAAACCGAGGTTTTTAACAATAAAAATTTTATAGAAATGTAAAAAATAAAAATATAAAAATATGTTTATTAATAGTTAATGATAGGGTTAAATAAAATACATCTTAAAACTAGCCTGTTTGTAAAATTTTTGTAAACAAATTTTGTAATAACCTCTGGTACCTAAACGATTACGGAAATTTCAACTGAGGTGATGTCATCCTTGCCACAATATTGCGTAATGTCTTGAAATAATGCTTTACGTTGTAAGCCACGCCCAACAATGGAATTTTCCTTCTTATAAAGTATATCTTCTTGAAATTCGTATAATAAATGTAATCAAACTTTAAATTCTGTATTAAAAGCACAACGCAATCATAAAATGAAGGCGTACGTAACAGTAGAATCAATTGTGCAATCAAAAGCGGTGAAATCAAAAGTATAAAAGAAAAAAAAAATAAAAGTGAACTAAAATAAAAGTGCATGAAAAGAGCAAATGTTTTAATTTTTAGTATAATGCGTTAAAATATCTTACCATCGAATCAATGGCATTTTCACTAAATTTAGGTGGAAAACCAAAAAAAAAGCTTCCTAACAACGCTACTTTCATCAGGAAGCGAAAAAAATGGATGTCTTGGAAGTTAGATGACGTACTCGTGCGCGAAGAGATTTGCGCAAGGAATTAAGTCAACGATGACGTATTGCGCGAATAAAATAATCAGAAGAAAATTTAAAGTGGGAGTATCAACCTTTAAGAAGATATGCACTTAAGTTACACCAAAATGCAAATTAAGTTGCCTACCACATATTTACAAATCATTAATTAATAAAAATTTTTTATATTTACAACTGAATGAATGAAAGACCTAAATTACTGTAAATTTTAATACAACTCAAAATGGGTTGTTACAAGGGTTCTCACACGAACAGGATATCTAACACATTTAATATTTAATCTTTAAACCTTATCTGTGCTACACGATACATGACTGTGAAACCTATTTAACTAACTGCCAGGATCTAAATTTCGGCATTCCTTAACTTTACCAATACCGTACTGGAAACTCCTTGTTGTTTTCAAAAATAATCAAGTCTCAGCAAGCTCTATTCCCAACTTACAAACCATAGTAGTTAAACCAGTATTTTTACAGTGATTAAGCCACGTCCCACTTAAGTCATGGTTTGCTGTGTACACCTCCGTACAGCACAGCTAACGGAGATGAAGATTAGTCAACGGATTTGTAATGCATAAAAAGAGGAGTTTGTGGAATTATAAGTGAAGTTAGAACCGGCGAAAATTGTTTGACGGACTTGAACTTACTGATATACGGGGTAAGAAACTCTAAGTTTTTGGTTGAATTTACCAGGGAAGATTTTGAGTTCCAAAAACTTTCTAAAAAGACCAGACCATTCAGTAATTTTACATTCAAGGTTAACAAATGGGCTGGTTGAAGAGGTCTATGTAGCGACTAACGTAAGGATCGGAATAATAATTGAAGCATCCGACGAATTACCGTCTCTTGGTTATTCCTGCCTTCATTTGCAGTGAGAAAAGTTGATTTGCCTCCAGTAAGGCAAATTGCACTGACTGGGTAGAGAGGTGGTGGTTTTGTAATTTATTATTATATTTTTCATGTATACAAATTTTTAACACTTAATGTAATAAAGTGGTTATAAAGGTATGAGTGCTACTATATAACAAAATTACGGTGCCTTACATCAATTTGCGGTCACCTCAAATTATCACGAACGCGGAGTAAATCCAGACATTAATATCCGATTTATTACAACTGTTACTAGTATGTTATAGATATTATATCTTATTGGTTAAAATTGTTAAAAACTGTATGATAAAATTATATCTATCCGTTTGTCGTGCATAGTCTACCGTGTGTCGTGCGCCGTGTCTATGTTTGTGTCTGTGTCTGTGTCTGTGTCTGTGTCTGTGTCTGCGTCTGTGTCTGTGTCTGTGTCTGTATCTATGTCTGTGTCTCTGTCTGTGTCTGTGCCTGTGCCTGTGTCTGTGCCTGTGCCTGTGCCTGTGCCTGTGCCTGTGCCTGTGCCTGTGTCTGTGTCTGTGTCGGCGTCTGTGTCTGTGTCTGTGTCTGTGTCTGTGTCTGTGTCTGTGTCTGTGTCTGTGTCTGTGTCTGTGTCTGTGTCTGTGTCTGTGCTCTGTGCTTGCTGTGTCTGTGTCTGTGTCTGTGCTGTCGTGTCTGTGTCTGTCGTCTGTGTCGTCTGTGTCTGTGTCTGTGTCTGTGCCTGTGTCTGTGTCTGTGTCTGTGTCTGTGTCAGTGTCTGTGTCAGTGCCTGTGTCGGCTGTCTGTGTCTGTGTCTGTGTCTGTGTCTGTGTCTGTGTCTGTGTCTGTGTCTGTGTCTTGTCTGTGTCTGTGTCTGTGTCTGTGTCTGTGTCTGTCTGTGTCTGTGTCTGTGTCTGTGTCTGTGTCTGTGTCTGTGTCTGTGCTGTGTCTGTCTGTGTCTGTGTCGTGTCTGTCTCTGTTGTCTGTGTCTGTGTCTGTGTCTGTGTCCTGTGTCCTGTGTCCGTGTCCGTGTCCGTGTCCGTGTCTCGTGTCCGTGTCGTGTCGTGTCCGTGTCCGTGTCCGTGTCCGTGTCTCGTGTCCGTGTCCGTGTCGTGTCCGTGTCGTGTCCGTCTCCGTCTCCGTCTGCTGTCCTGTGTCGTGTCGTGTCCGTGTCGTGTCCGTCTCCGTTCCGTCTCCGTCGTCCGTTGTGTCCGTGTCCGTGTTCGTGTTCGTGTCCGTGTCCGTGTGTGTCAGTGTCCGTGTCCGTGTCCGTGTCCGTGTCTTTCGCTGTCTGTGCCAGTTTCTGAGTTCGTGTGTGCGTGTGCGTGTGCGTCTGCGTGTGCGTGTGCTTGTGCGTGTGGGTGTGCGTGTGCGTGTCGTGTTGTGTCGTGCGTGCGTGTGTGTGCGTGTGCGTGTGTGGTGTGATGTGCATGTGTGTGTGTGTGTGTGTGTGGTGTGATGTGTGTGTGCGTGTGCGTGTGTGCGTGGGTACGTGCGTGTCTGCGTATGCGTGTGTTTGTGTGGTGTGCGAATACATGTTTGTGTGTGTGTGTGTGTGTGTGTGTGTGTGTGTGTGTATCAGTATTGAAGTGTATTGAAGTATAGTAGGGTGAAATGTGTATTTCTTCTATTGCTGTTAGTTCCATACAATACGTTAGGTACAGTGCCTGGACTTATCATTTGTCCTGCGCTAAATTAGTGTTTACTACAAAGTAATTTAGTTACACAATAGATTTATAAAGTATTTTAAACATTATTCAGCACCCTTCAAGAAAAATGAAATCAAAAAGTAATCTAACATTGCCAACTGTATGCGATTTATCCTTGAGGTAAATGCCTTAACAATTCTAACAGTGATACAATAAGAAAAAGTATTTCGAAACAATGATGTATTCTTTTAAAGTCAATAATAAAATAAAAAAAGTCGCGAGGGAACGTACCATACCATATTCCTCGGTTAAATAACCAAAATGTGCCTTTAAGGCAGTTGTCCTGCGGTATTATAATTAATGGGAAAAACTAAATGTAGTAAATTAACTTTTAAGAAGGTTAGGATTGAGCTAGAGTTTTGTTTTTTAATTACGCGCGGTGTATTAAATCAACACACATGGAAGCATACAATACATTATTAAAACTGGATAATAAGGAAAAATAGATTAGTTTCAAGTATCGGTCATATTGTTGAGGACCAATCTATTTTCACGAAATAAATTGGTAAAATAACGTTGGATGTAAACTTTATTCCATCTAACGATGATGCTCCCTTCCTGTAGAAATTGGTACTGCTTAATTCCCATAAATTCATCCAGTTTCACTAACTTGTGGTAAATCTTCTTTGCGGTGAATACGTTGCACTTCGGTAATATGCTCATTTTCTTTTATAGTTGCACCTTTATTTTATTTAGATGTTAAAATATTTATTTAAATATTTATTAAATTTTCGAATTAATCTTGTGACTTATTCTTTTTTGAACTTTTATAGTTACTAACACTTTTATTTTAGATACCGAATTGAAGTTAAAGTTGTTTTGTAACCTCAATTACTTTTGAGAAAAAAATAAACATCGCATTTTACATAGTTTTAGCAAAATTTCTATTTTAATACCTTAATTTCATGTACTTAACCCAACTTTTCTAAATTTATGTTTAAACTACATATTTAAAATTAATTTCTTTGTACAAATAAGGGAAACCTATTGTTATATGCTTTTATAATTTATTCTGAACTTATCTTGCCCTAACTAATCTATAGATTTGTAAACTTCTTAATTATTGTAGTTAACCTAACTTTATATAATTTAATTTAAACTTGCGTTTTAAACGTTTATACCGCTTGTAATGTTTATCTAATATGTTCCTATACATGTCTCTAATACAATCACTGTTTATCTGTACTTTATAGTTTCTAATTTTGTATTTTCACACTTTCATATTGTTATCATATTTTGTAAGTTTTTGTGCACAAATTGTATTTATATGGTTAATATCACATTGCACATGTAATGTTCAAGTTCTTACATATGTTTCTAAGCCACTTTAACTTCTTAAGCACTTTTTAAACACTTAGTCTAGGATCTATTAACATAACGTCTTCGTACCATAACCCTTTTTATAGTTCGCAGAGTTTTTATGCATTGTACCAATTACTATACATGTTCTACACATTAGAATTATTGTACTCCATGTAATCAATATCTGTTATGTATTTAATGGCTTAATTATATTGATTTATATGTGAAATTTCTTATTTATCTTAAACAAAATTGAACTTATACACTAATATGTGTCGTGTTGACCTTTTTAACATGCTACTGCTATAGCTCAATGCTTTTATGAATACAATATTTGCAAACCTAATGAAGCCTTTTGTTGTATAAAAACCATATTTTTAAATTCGTATATCTTCTCATAACCAAATGTACAACTTCTTCAACTTTATTTGAACTTGCATACGATATAATATTTGAACTCGGCACAACCCTACCCCCTCTATTATACCTATTTATAACCATCGCAAATATATATTTATATATATATATATATATATATATATATATATATATATATATATATATATATATATATATATATCGATGATATCTCCCTCGCTCTTTTTAATTTGGTTTGTAATTATATTTATAATTTATATTATTATTATTTTATATTTAAATTATTTTTGTTAATATTACATAATTATTATTATTGTCTAAAACTCTAATGTTTAAAACACAATCGGAGATATTGTAAACTATAACTTTTATTATGATATCCTTATTATAATTATTTAAGTTGCCCAGACTAACTTTTAAAAACATCCGCATGTAAAGACTCATCAAAGGGGATAGGGATCAAAATTTAGAAGAAACTTTATTTTTAAAATGATAAAATAAATGATTATTAATTTGAATTATATTAAGATTTTGAGTATAATAATCATAGTTAATTTGATTAAAGCACATTGAGTTAATGTCCAATTATGTTTTATCGTATCTAACTTGTTCAAGGATTGATTTATAAATTTTAATTCGCATTAATACCTGTGTCACACCCTGTACATAACAAAAATTCTTCAAAAAGTATACTTGGGCATGCGTTGTGAATACGCAAACATGTGACTTGATTACAATAAAAAGTGAAATTCGACATACAAGAAGTATAAATACGTTTGAATTAAAAACAATATAATATTAACCATTTAAATTTTTAGAACAAATAATATTCCCTTTGGACATGCATACATGTTGTTGCACATCATGATTGTTACAAAGGATTGAAATTATGAACATAACAATAAAATATCAATGTCAACCATGAAGTACTCACATAAAATGTCCTCCTTTTCTGATTACTGCTGATGAAGTTGATTGTAGAAAACAGCTCCTTCGAACTCCAATTCTGCTCCTCGACCATCCAAATTTTCTTTTATATTAACAGCTTATACGCTTAGGTAAGTTTCACTAATGTTATTATAATATTGATGAATCTTTATTTTTAGGATCATCACTTCTTATATTTATTTCAAAATAAGTTTTGAAAAGCATGGATCGTTGAAGGTTATTATAAATTAAACACACTTTCAATAAATAAGGTGTATAATGATAAGAACACGAAGAGAACACAATTAAATATCCATAACAACGTAAACAATATAAACTTAAAAACAAACAATGTCGAAACTGCGGAAATATTTTCATAAACTATCGATAACCTCCGATTTTAAAATTTAAAAAGGTAAACTAACCTTAATTTAATTATTTCCCGACAAAAGACTAACACTTGTTTCTTTAACACTTCCGATACTAAAATCGCACTTTGTTTTTAACGAAGTGACGTTATTTTGTTTAAAAACATATTTTTACAAAAATTTGGCAACACCTTACTTTAGCAAGCTGTTGAAACGGAGGAAAATTAAGAGAGTTTGTAATCCTAAAGCACTTCTATTTATATGATTTAGGGTAACGACCAAATCTTCGATTGTTCTCTATAGTTACCAAGAATATTTCCTAAATTCTGATTGGCTACAGCAATTTTTACATTACGATATAATTTCAAAACCCCATAACTTTTGCCCCGTTAAACATTTCTTAAAACTAATAACATTTTCATAATCTACATAAATTTCTCTATAATTTAAAACCAAACACGAACTAATTCCTACACTTAATAACCAAGTTAATTTTCACACTTAATTATTGATTTTAAGCTAATTTTATGTATTTTATAGGTCTGGAAATGATTTCTACATGAATATGGGATGCTACTACCCCTAAATATTCATCTTTTACATGCCTACGGCCAATTTGAAAGAAAAATTATTTTAAATTTTCCAACACTCTTAAAAACTAAATTTGACAAAATGGACACAAATATAGTGAATTGTAACTTGAAATTAAGCCTTACTATTTTTGCCTCTACTAATTTATTTTACACAAATTGTCTCAATATAAAATACTTTTTACATAAATTTTATGTGAGGAAATAACATAACCTCATATTGTTAACACAATTTTCAATGTATAATTTCACACTTTTAACCACTATAACTGTTTGTGAAAGTGTTTAAACTTAATGTTCATGTCTCAAATTAATTTATTTTACCACTTTCGTAGGTTCATGAGTTCTACTAGTGTGGAATTGTTGTAAATCACTAGTTTAAGGTCATTAAATTTTGATTAAACACAATAATTCCAGAGCTACTGCTTGATTTATGTTTTATAGCTACTCACTAATGTACTTGTTCTGTTTTTTCATAATTCTAGCACTGATATATGTTTATCGCACTAACACGAATGTTTTCATGATTCTTGGCTGCGTACATTTGAATTGTGACATTGATACCAGCCTATATCTAGTTTTTAACATTATTTTTGTCAACTACAACTTGTATCACATGTCGTCAGGGAACATTGTTTAAATAAACTTACTAAACTAAATAAAAACTTGAATTAAATCATAACGATAACAAACATACCCTATACTTCAATGTAATGTGCTGTCGATTATACTTATATTAACATTATATTAAGAAATATTTAAATTTACAAACATCTCAATGTTTATTAACCATTCTTATCTAGAATTATTTATAACGAGATGTACCATTTTGTACAAACTAAAGAAATAATTCACTATGCGACTTACATAGCTACTTGTATATATATATATATATATATATATATATATATATATATATATATATATATATATATATATATATATATATATATATATATATATATATATTCTACGGCTTCAAATACATACAATTCATCTGCCAAATGTCAACTCAAACGCCATTTTACTTCGACAGAGTCGGCTTCAGGAGCATATTGTATTAATAAAAACTAGAAAATTAGGAATTACTGCTTTGTTTAGGAACTAAGGAAATTACTATGCACATAGTTTTACTAGTACTTGAAAGATCTGTTTAGTATACAGGGTGGCCCATGTATGTTTCTATTGGGAACAGTGAGCTTTAGATAAAATAGCGTAATTTTTAAATTTGATCGTTAACAAACTTCACAAAAATTAATTATTAGGAAAAATAGTATTGTGGGGGTAATTGTACGTCAATTATCTATAACTTAAATGACGTCATAATGATCTAAAATTAAAAAAATATTGACCTTTGACAGATGAACTGTATGTGAAACCGGAAGTCGGCCATATTGTTTTTTTAATGAAAAATCTCGAACTGGCACTAATATAACCCACCAAAATTTGAACAAAATCTAACGACCCGTTCAAAACTCACATCAGTGGCCTCTATTTGATTTACATATATATATATATATATATATATATATATATATATATATATATATATATATATATATACACGCACCCACTCTCACACACACGCAGGCACGCTCGCACACGCACGCCGCACGCGCGCATGCACGAACGCACGCACGAACGACCTCACGCTCGCTTACACCCATCACGCGCACGGACGCTCGCACGTACGCACACACGCACGCACGCACGCATGCACGCACGAACGAACGCACTCACGCATGCACCCACGCGCACACCCACAATCACACACGCACGCACGCTCGCACATACACACGCACGCACACTCACGCATACACGCACGCACGCACGCACGAACGCACGCACACATGAGTGCACGCACGCACGTTTGCTTACACCCATCACACGCACGGACGCTCACGCACGCACGCACGAACGCACGCACGCATGAGCGCACGCACGCACGTTTGCTTACACCCATCAGACGCACGGACGCTCGCACGCACACAAGTACGCACGCAAGCATTCACGCACACACACGCACACACATACACGCGCGCACGCATACACACGCGCGTTAGCACGTACACACACACACACACACACACACACACACACACACACACATAATTTGTGACGAAACTGTAGGTCCATCGTACTTGTGTATATTCCGCCAAGGATTTATTTCATCAACCCTGATTCCTAGAATATGCTTGTAACTGAGTAAGCTTTAAATTGATTGATTGCAATTGTTTTTGAGGAAATTGAGCTGCAGCATATTAGACAAGTCTCCAACTGTAGCATCTACCTGTACACTGACCAATATACAAACCAATTCGTATGCATTTCGTAAATGATTTACGATCGATGATGCACTTGTGCAACCAATCGATAAACCAGCTATCGTTACAGTTATACGGTAACTTATTCAAAATATTAGTAAAGCTTGAACTGTGGTGAATATACTATAAAGGAAAGTTATTATTTTAAACCTTTCCCAAAATCTGAAAACAATGTAATTGTCTTTAAATAAAATAAAAATGCATACCTACATGTTTTGGCTTCAAGGTTAAATTAGAGCTGTAAACTCATTCAATTAGGAATTAAATAAATAACTTCTTAATCCATAGCAATCTTAGGGGAGCTGTCTTATAAAAAAATGGTTTAATACATAATTAATTAAAGGGCTAAGCTTCAATCAGAAAATAAAATTATGCTTACGTGACAACTTAGGTCTTTCTAAAAGTGGACCTAAACAATAACCTATTTGATAATTTTTTTTTTTTTGTATTTGTAGGGCGAGACCTAGACACAAACGGAAAGGTCAGATATCTCTATGCGCATCAACTACTAATGGTTGTTAGCACTACCCGTCACTAGAATTTTGGCCTACCAAAGGAATTCCACTTTTAGTAAGTGGATCTTTAAAGTGTAAATCATCGTACTGCCACGGGACCTACAGTTTTGTTTCTTATCCTAGGGAAAAAAGTGCTTTACGTTTCCTCAGTTTTAGAAAAACCGCTACATCGGCCAGGTTTGAACCCGCGCCAAACACATTTGCAAAATAAGGATTCCTCTTTGTTTATTAGATTCAATAGCCTGTAAGATAATTTTTTTGATAAAAAATCTATTGACATTATTATGATGCCGAATGGTCGAATAAGATAAACTTTTCTATTTAGACATTGTGTGATTTTGTTTGTGGATAATGTTTCGAGTTTCACAGTTTTTCTTTATATTGATGACCAAGAGTTAATTACCAACAATTTTTGTAGTTGGACTAAATGTTTATAGAACGATACCTCTTGACAGAGCATGACTTCGTGATTCATATCTCACATACATTCCCATACTGAATTTTTAGTTGCCCATGGTGCGTGCGGTCACTTGTCAAATGTCAAATTTAAACGCAATCCCTTAGATTTCAAAATGTCCGTTCTGATAGCATTAATGAAATTGGTTTTTGAATTTAGTACCATAGCTAGTGGTATTGTCGGTTTCGTAGTTTTACTACATGCGGTAGCCTATTTTCCATTTTTAATTAGAGATGCTAATTGGATAGGATATATAATTTTCAGTTTTTACCCATTTTTAGGAGTTATTCTGGTTTGTGTCTCATGTGTTGGTAATATTGGATTGCACTGCAGTAATTATTACTATGTGTATATTTATATAAGAGTAATTTCTGTAGCTGTGTTTGCTCAAGCTTGCTTAGGAGTTGCTCTATTTTTTGGTGATGAAACACAAATAAAACATATGATTATACGCGATCTATTGTATAATTTTACAATCAGTAGCCATATTAGGATGTTCTCCGACATTATGGAATGGCTAGAGACTGTAATGCAATGTTGTGAAGTGAACGGGCGGTACTGGCAACGAGAAAGTTGTTGTACTACCAGTAACTGTGAAACATATTACGAGGAAAAATGTTCAGATATATTATACGACAACTTCAAAAATCCTTATGTTAAAGCCACAGCACTTTTACTTGCAGTATTTCAAGTTTACGGTATATTTACAGGAGCGTATCTAATTGATGCCTATTAAAGTGATGTGAAAAATATTTGTTAAATACCCACATAATATATTAAAATACCTGCGTTTTTTATTCACTGTTAATTTCATTTTTGCATTAATTAAGAATATACAGGGAAGCAGTAGCTATGTGACAATTTTTAATATGTTCATATTTCCTCTAATACGAGATGTATGGATGTAAACCTTGTGTCTTACATATACTCACCTAATTAATTTGGAAATGTATGCTTTTTGCAGAAAAAATGTAATTCGCTTCAATTTCCGATTCTCTGGTTAAGCGGCAAAGAGTAATAGTTATTTACGATTTAAGTATCGTAATATTTGATATTACGATACGCCATGGGAAAACTGTGAAACGAGGCCGAAGGCCTAGTTGATATCCCACCAAGTACCTTAATATGTACCTTACTAGTGCAGTAAAGTGATAGTTTACCGCACTAGTGCGGTAAAGTAAGACATTACGATATGTCATTAAATGACATAAAACTTGAGATTACATGTTGATAGTAGATAACATACTTTTACTGTCCTTGAATCATATTGATTCTCAAGAAACCGAACTGAACACCTCTTTCAAAATTTTAAAGCTTTATTTAAACACTGTTAATTTACACTGTGTAGCATGTAACGTTTTTAACAGCTAAAGTACAATATATACGAATAAATAAACAGGTTGAATCAAATCCTTTATTTGATGTAGATACTCTGTTATGTATTGCCAAATATAAAATAGTATTCACGTAAAACAAAGATTGTGATGTTCAATCGGGAAGGTGGAAAGATGAGAGAAAGTGGATGAGTTGGTATATCTGGGTAGAATGTTCACTTCGGATGGTACAATGGATGAATAGATGGTGAGATTCGACGGCGGATTAATGCTGAAAGGGAAGCGGAGAGGCGGTATGAATGGGATACTTTTTTTTTTAGATCTTAATATTTCTAACAAATTTTATGTATAGTTCTGGACGTCAAGTATCAATCGTTCATTATTAAAGTATAGAATATCACAATTTACAAATATGTAATTTTTATAGTGCAACCTGTTGTGATCAATTTTTTAAAAAGTTGCATTTTGTCCCATTTATATCATATGTATGTGTTGAATGGGACATGTACGTGTTGTGAACGTGACACATATTATTTACCTTTATTGTGGCTAGGTAGTAGACAAAATAATTAATAAATAAGTGCAGAAATGTAATGATTTATTTGCAACAGCTACAAACTTCTTCCATATACATTTTCAAATTGTGGAAATTCTATTCCAAATCTTAAAGTAGTCCGAGTAAGAGATGCTGTATTGCGATCTGGTTGCGGTAATTTTCTTAAAATTATATGCTACTCAACCACACAAACGTCTTGAAGTTGTAAAGATCCAGCTTAACTTTACTAATTTTTTTTAATTAATTATTTTTTTAATTGCCCTACAGTAATCAAAATAGATAAAGCTGCAAAAAATTAAAACCCATTATAAAAGATTACGCGATATTGCATCATAAATAATTAATTTTAATCCCCTCCGACGTAAATATTAAAAAGCATAAAATGCTCTTACGTCCGAGAACACTCAGCCAATCACAGCCAGAAGACCCCTGCATAGAAGCCGGATCCACCCACCGCGAATTAGCTATAAAACCGCTGCGCTATCGGAAAAAAATCTATCTACTTTTTTCCGCTACTCCGTGCTACTCCTGCTACTCCGCGACTCCGCTACTTCTGCTACTCTCGCGTCTCCAGTATCTAGAATCTAGAACCGAGATCCAGACCGCGCGCGCCTGCCGTGGATAGTTTCGTTGTGTACAACGCCGACCTGTCGATTACCGCATCCGTTCATCCTGAACCGTCGCGTATCTTTAGCCGCGTTACTTCGCCGCGGTCACCAGTAAATCAGCATTATAGAATCAAACTGCTGGTTGAGATACGCTAAGGTTAACAGCACGTAAGTTCTATTGCACCACTTTTCATAAACATTACACCAGACACCTAGAGAAATGACGGGCTGCAGAGACTGGAAGTTATCTAACCGTTCCAGTACACACACTAGAAGTCACGGCAGGCTGTAAATCCTGAAGTTACCTTCTGCCAGCATACACACACTAGAAAACACGGCAGGCTGTAAAGCCTGAAGTTACCTTCTGCACACAAACACACAAACCAGAACGTTGTTACTTTGGGCTAACGCCCTGTAATAATCTTCCAGCGGCAAGAAGGGTACTCGCTCTAATTCTACCGCTCCCCAGGAGATCCATTTGTACAGCAGTCGACGGGCTGGACCCAAAATCTTATAAAGGGCTCTCCATTAAACATACATTACAGATACAATACACCGACCAGATCCTGAGGAAAATTAGCAATACAAACAAGTGACGCCTTGACCTAGAGATAATCTCAATACCAGAAGCCGTATTCTTAGAGATTACCCGCGTGATCCTCCAGTTAAATAAAGACGAACCCGTTGCGAGTTTACGTAATAAGTTGGATCAAACGTGCTCCAGCGTCTCGAAAATCGCATATAAATTTTGTTAGATATTCTTTTAATAATATTTCTTAGTAAAGGAAATCCGGTAAGATAAACATTCCTGTATCGCAAGTATACTTTCCTGCAACGAAAAGCTATCCATTATTTCATTCCCGAAGGCCTGACTAATTTACCAGCATCCGAATAGATTACGCACATTATACGTGTAAATTCTGTCATTTTAATCCCGAGAATAATGACGTACTTAACACACCTGCATTCCGTCGGAAACAATTCTCAGAATTGTTCAATTTAGTACACGCATTCCTAAAAGGTCGTGTAAACTCGCCTCAGATTAATTCGTTTACAACAATTAATAATAGAAGCAATTTTTAATAACAACTAACGTAAAAGATCGTGATAAACTCCGACTTCCCTGTAGTTAATAGGTAGAATAACTTTCGCTTATAAGAAAGTTATACGCGTTTAACAAAAACAGACGTTTTTCTAATAATAAAGGATTAATGCGTCTTATTTCCGGGCATAATTGAATGTTAGATATTCATCTCATTACTGTAAATACGTTCTCAATTAAGTAAGAAATCCTGAGACCATCCTGATTAATTAGAGTAAATAATCAAACGCGTACGCACAATTAAAAACGTGTAAGTATTAACCTGTCTTGTGTGAAGCATTCCAAGTACTGAGTTCACATCCAGTCAGTCTGAAAGCCAAATCACACATAAAAATAGTCATGCGCACCAAGGTTACTTTAAATTATTGATTTTCTCATTGACCTACTTACAGACACCAACGTGATCGCTGGCCCCTGCTTATATAATACGTAGAATACTACACAACGCCACCGGACAAATAACACGCCACCGTTTACAGGGCCGGCCTGAACGGTCGTAATAAACCAAATTAAATCGTCATTAGGATTTTAGGGTCATAACACACTAGCAATTAAACCACAATAATTTATATTTCCACAGAAACGGCTCAGGATCGTATGATAACCACTACCGTCCACGGGGGACCAACCAAAACGGGCGCTGCCAGGAAGCACATCCCGGGTAACCTTAGATAAGATTTTTTTTTTAGTTGTTAATGTATTTCATTTAGTACCTGATTATTTAGTTTTGTAGAAATAGGTAATATACGTTTAAAATCTTTTTGTTGTAATTATTCAAAGTGTACAGTGTTAAGCACCAAAATATGAACCACTCCCGTCTTGTTAAGACAAGACCCGATTTGAGCTAGACCGAGGCAAATTAAAATAAACCAATTTATTTCAATTATTGTAAAGCAAAGGCATTTACAAAGTGGTACATAAATTTATTGGAGTTCCCAAATCGTCTTAAAAAAATATGGAGTAGGTCTACTAATACGAAATCGCCTATTTCAATGGTACACTGTTCTATATTGTCAGTAACCACATTTTCTTCACTTGACTCATTACTACTACTCCTTTTCAACACTTCTCTCACACTTTTTTGCGTCTCGCATGTTTAAATCTAGCTTTTTCTAATTTCTAATTTTTGTGCTCTTCTTCCAACAGTTTTTGTTCTGAAGTATCAGTAAGTATTCGTGTGGAACCACGTTTTCTGACTTTATAACTGGCTTTTATTGCAGGAGCTTTGGGGAATGGCATGACAATTGCAGGACTAATCATTGCAGCAGTATCGCTTTTTGTTGGAGTACGCTGTTCGTTACTTGTACTGGAGGGTTTTGGGCTTTGTACATTCCTGATGGTAGACGGAGCACTATGGTCGGTAACCTATGATGATAAAAAATCACTTTCAGTAAAAACAGTCCTATTTATAGGACAAACTCCTGAGGATGTAAACCCTGAAATTAATATTCATTGGAGTAAATGAATTAAGAAATGCTTTATTCACCACATCAGCTATTTGATGAATAGTCATGGTTGTTCCGGGGTGTTTTAACATCCATTCATTTTGAGCGATTTTTAGATAACCCTTGGATGGCCCGTATACTAATATATCTAATGGCTGTAGCCTGTGGCTACAGTGTGGAGGAAAAGTCAGTAATATCACGTTGTTTGCTCCATCGTAGTTTACAATTCCTAAAGTGATGTGAGATTCGTGATTGTCTAGAATTATTAAAACTGGTAATTCACTTGTAGGCCTTATGCGTTTCACAAAATGTTGAAGACTAAGTAGAAAGTTATTTTCTGTCATCCATCCTGACGTATGTGGCAGAGCTAAACTTCAGAATGGAGCACTATTAAGTATACGTTCTTTGACATGGACTCGTGGGGGAATGAACCCACTTGTTTAAGTCCTTTCCTTATAAATATTTTTGTAGGATCAGTAACTGTTGTGACACCAGCTTCGTCATAATTAGATATGCGGTCTGCGGTGAAGTTATGCCTATCCCTCACTTGCTCCAAATTATTAAAGAATTATTAATTATGTTGGGATTAAAGCCAGTTTATCTACTCAAACTGGTCTTTTTTGATTTACGTAAACTTAATGAATTTTTATATCGCGCCTGGAAACCCTTTAACCAGTCCAGACTAGCTCTATTATTTTTATTCCACTGCGGAGGATGAATATTCAACTCACATTTTAGAAGTATTAAATTAAAGCAACTTCTTGTTGTAACGTAAACATTATTTTGTTGCTTATGTTAGGTTTGTGTTCATAATTATCCATTTCTTTAGCAAGTTTTAGAGCTCTATGAAGGGCTGATTTTGTAATTTGAAATTTTACAGCAGCAACCCAAATAGGACTGTTGTTTGCCTGAGCATCTTCTATTTGTTCCTTCGACACCGTTTCTCTCCTCTTCAGAGTCGCTTTGTCTATACTATACTATATACTATATATACTAAGGATTCGTGTTCAATTTTTTCACATTAAAAACACAGATATGAATATTGTCATGAAGAAATAATATTGGCTAGATCTAAAATTTTTCTTTATAAAAATCAGTTTTACGACTAAAAAAACAATTATGACGATGAAATAATTTGATTTAGATGCAAAATCAAACTCGCGAAATAATATAGTTATAACCGTTAGCAAAATAACGATATTTTATATTAAAGAAAAACTTGCATTGCTTACGTATGACACGCCACTGGTTAACTTATTACCATTTTTAATGTGAACTTAAATTCGTTGCAGATATTTAATTCCGCACCTCTTATTTATACAACAAATTATTATAGAGAATTCTCAGTAAAAATGCAAACAGGGACAAACGTAAGAGCAAGCTGGCATTACCATTGTCAACTCTCTCTAAGTTATGAATAGGACAGTGTCCCTATCATCAAAATTTGTCCCATTCATAACACATACCAAACCTCTTAAACAAAAATTGTGAACAAGTCTATAACAAACTTTTTAATGTTTTATCAAGATAAAATATTGAATATAGGTACTTACCTCGGTCAACTTTTATTAACTTAATGTGTCTATGCATAATATTACAAAAACGAAAAAAGAGAACTACGAAGTTTAGTTTTACAACCTTAAAACTTTCACAGCCCAACAGTATAATAAAATATGCAGTTAGAGCGAGTTGTTCTATTTTAAAACGAAAGGTGCCTCCGGCACTATCTGTGATATAATTTTAGAAATTAATAACAGAATACTTTCAGAGAAACTGCAATTGTCCCATTCAAAACCTGTTCCATTCATTCCATCTCTTCCCTATATGGACGATAATGAAAAACGAAAAAGCATGAGCGTAGCTGCGAAACAAGCAATCTATAATGGCCCGTGAGTACTGTATGGAAATGAGGGTATGTCAAAAAAGGCACGAACGTAAAACAAATGCCGTGCGCATGAGCATACTGAGAATCATGTGCGGTAAAACGAGAAGAGATAAGATGAAGAATAAGTCTATAAGGAAGGAGTTTGGCGAAGAAAAGGATAGGGAGGTATGCAGGGATAGTAAAGCATGGAGAAGGATTTCAAAATATAGGAGACAGGGATTATTTTGTCTACCCTCGAGGGAATGCCGCGAATGTTATGTCATGTTATGTTATTACGTATGTGGTTGAATAAAATGGTAACACCAAGCACTAATTTTAAATGGAATTTAATTAGCATTACATGATGTCTTAATTTTAGATGAAACTTATTCAGTACATTTTATTTATTTATAAACCTTAAGTCATCAAGAGGAAATTCAAAACTTTTATCGCCATCTCTTGTCATCAATGGTTCAATTTGCTAGGTAATCTCCATCAATTCCTCATAAAAATTGTGTCCCCATATAGTTTCACACGTTCGTTATTAAATAGTTACATCATGTTTTCGTATATGGAGTTTTCCCTTTAGTAACTCTATTGATTTAAATTCACAATGGTAGTTCGTTATGGCTATATTCCATTGCAATTTGGATAGTTTCATACTCTTCTTCTATAGAGTCTCCTTTGACTACTTGAAGGTGTTATCTCTTTTAAGATTAATGGAGCGGAATGATTCAATAAATATCTACATAGATCTTCTTTCGAGGATGATGCAGTAGATACATTTCCTATTAGGTTACAGTGATAACTCGCGTCATCCAATAGAGTGCACTTGTAATTAATTCTGTTTTAAACATTCTCAGGCACATATTGCCATGGTAATATTTACTTAGGATTTTCGAACGAAAATAAATCCATCGTTTTGTCCCTGGTATACCCTAAAATCATTATGAAGCTTTCAATAAGTTGTAATGTCTAAATTTCACCTACACAAATATTACACCTATCTTGTTACTATGCAATGATAGACAGACAACACACTTTTCATGTGACATCAAGTCTTAATTTATACTTTATAATGGTGCTAAATTCAATTTATTTCCATTTCCTACGAATTTAAAAATCCTTTAGTCATTTTTCACGGCGCAACTAAATGTAAATAAAGTAGTATTTCACGCACTGTAAAAGAATCTTCTAGACATTTCCTGTTTACTTTTGCAAGGCGCATGTGTGAATGGCAAAAACAAATTTTCTGTTTTTAACTCTTACCAAGTCTTATTTAATAAATAACGTTGCGGAACTGCTTAAACAAGAGTTCCAACATTTCGATTATTATGACCAACTCTAAGACAAGATTAAATATCGAAATATGGGTTCATCTGAGTCAATAAGACTATATCTAGCTATAATGGAGGGTTTGTTCAGCCGCCTTCAAAGGTTAAGAAACTAAAGATAATACTAAAAAACCTAACTCCTTTCTATCCAACGCATCTTGCGTTAGCTCAAATTATCTCGCTAGAACAGTTACTTACAATTGGACGTCGATTAGAATACTGTAAATCTACTATGGAAACTATTATCCTTCACGCAGGAGGAAGCCTAAATTGCTATAACCGGATCTTGCGTATATTCATCCCGACACACCTTTAACTTTGGATAGTCTTATTGAATTGTCTATTACTCAAGGTAACGTAGTCGATCGGATCTCTTCTACATCGACGTTATCTAGTACGAGTACCAGAACGGGCGTGTGCTTGAATTGTAGTCGTAACGGTCGCTTGTCACCTAGGTGCCCTCAACCCCAAAGTCGTCATTCGCTACGGTTGCGGTGAATCGAGTGTTTGGGAAATGGTCGGCGGCGCCAGTATGCCGACTACTGTGCTCGACGTGCACTATGAACCTGGAAATTAAATTTGGGGGTCTAGGTGATCGTCACCGATACTTCTTTGATTTTATTTTGGCTAGGGTGCGAGTGGAAGAACGAACCTATTTGAAAGTTACTATTCTGGATAAAGTTTTTAAAGAATTTCTGGATTCGGGTACATCTCCTACTTTTGTGGGAGGTCCTGGTTAAGAGATATTACAGCGTTACGGTTTTTTCCTTTCTAATTCTTCTGTTTCTAATTGTGCCTTGGCCGATGGAAAAGATTGTGGCGTTCTGGGGACTATCATGTTGACAAATACTGTGGAGTAACGTTCTAATCTTCTTGAGACACTGGTATTTACCGACGTATTTCAATCTATTATCCTAGGTATCGATTTTTGGAAGCAAATGGGTGTGTTGCCCGACTTTCGTACGGGCCAATGCCCTTTTATTCCTACGGAAATATGCTCCATAGCTAGTCCAGGCTCGAAATACGATCGACGATATGTCTCAGAGTCAGCAACTCTCTTTGTATACTCGATTAGACATCTGTTTTAGAAAACAACTCGAGGGATTGGTGTGTACGAATATCATTAAGCACGAAATCCGCACTAATGCGGATCCCCTAACCGAGCGCTACTATCCTTCATCCCCAGCGTTACAGAAAATTGCTGAGACGGAACTGAATGAAATGCTTAGATAGGGAGTAATAGACCGTCGTTCGTTAAGCCCTCTCGTAAGACAGTTAGTTCGGAAAAAGGCTAGTCGTTCAGATTTTGCATACAGTTTGGTAAGGTCAACCAAGTGGCGAAGAAAGATTCATATCTACTACCGTATGTCTCCTCCATTATGTACGGTCTACGCGACGCTTGCTATTTATCCGGTTTATATGTACGGTAAGCGTATTAGCAAAACCCGCTATCTGGCCCTTCTAATCCGAGTATGGCGTTTACGGATTCGGGGCGTGGCTTGTTTTACTTTAATCGTATGCCATTCGGATTCCATAATACGCCAGTCATCTTTTAACGCTTAATTGGCAGGATTCTCGCTGCTGATTGTAAGGTTATTTTGATGCACCATGTACGTGAGTATTTTTATAACGTATTTTGAATGTAAATAAAGTGAGTGCATGGAAAAAAAATGTGTCTGTGTTCAGAATGTAAGTTGCAGTAAATGATGCGCCACTGGAATTTAATGAAGAAGTAGTTATCATATCAAAAATATTTGAATGTTTTGGAAAGATTTTCATGTTGAAAGAATTAAATTTGGTTGAGAAGTAATGTTTTGTGACAATTTTTACTAGGACGGCACTGGTAAGAGACTACAAGTTTTCCTACTGTATGTAAAAGAATTTGGATTAAAGGAATGGTTGTAGACGTATGAATCAGATTTTATGATATAGTGATCTTGTATTAACGTGCAGTAAGGAATATGGATGCATATTTGTTTCTAGAAACTTTGTAATATTGTGCAATAAGGAAAATTGTATGCATGTTCAAGAATGGAGTTGTTAGAATGTGACTAAATTTCCTAAATTGTGAGCGAAATAGGGATCGCCAACATGCAAAATCTTGGACAAAAAGTTGAAATATGATCTGGTGAATGTACAGCGTAAATGTAATTGCAATTAATGGCTTTCTCGGGAATTTTCAGTAAATTCAAGAGTAAATTCAAGATGGCTACGTTCTTCTTACTTTTCGTTGCGTTGGGTCCATACGGACTTCCACTCGGCCAAGAAACGCACGAAATACACGATTGTAATAGGTGAATGTTGATATTGGGGCGAAGATTTTGGTAGTATGGCGGGGAGAAGGTATATAAGCGAGTGCCGAACTGAAGGGATTGAAAATACAGATAGTTCGAGCAGAGCTTAATTAAGGGAAATCGCGCGCGGGTTCTTTTTGAGGGGACCGTTAGAATGGTTCAGTGTTGGATCTTGTTTGTGAAATTGTAGTCAGTAGCATGCCTATAAAGAGGCTACATTAACCCAAAAGGGGATAAATAATATAGACATTCATAAATAACACAGCAAATATTTTGTTGATAGTGTTCAGTAGTAGAGCGTGCGACGATAATAATAAAAAGAAAGCCTAAAGTAACCCTTTAAGTAACCGAATTAAAAGTTTGTAAAATTTAGTTAAGACTTTGGTGAACATCATTGAGATTGAATGTAGTATATGTGTACAATCGTTAGTAGTACCAAATTGATTGTACAAATCAAATAAGAGTTTTAGTATTTTTATGTGGAAGTTAATATTCTTTAGTGTGTTAAACGTTTACATTGAAGGTCAAACATTAAATCATAAAGTGATGTTACATTAAATCAAAGAGCCTATGAAGATACGCGAGTGAATGATAGACACTGCGCTCGCGAGTGTTACAGCTGAATGCATTAATGGATACGGCTGTCTTCTCTGTGTCGTGCATAGTGCATTTGCAAATTTAAAAAGGATTACTGAATCCAGACCATATGCCCTTCACTATACCTACGGATAAAGGATTAATTAACGTAATGTGTAAGAATTAGTTGTAGATTTTGTTTGACAGATACAAGTACGATTACCTTTTAAGCAAATTTTTTATTGTTGGGTTAATACTTGTTTACAGTGAGTAAAAGTGATTATCAATTTACCTAACGGGTTACATCTATTGATAATTGAAATTAATCCTTGTTTATTTTTGAGCTTAATGATCGGTTTGAAGTTTCGTAGTGACCCAGATCGATTACAAAACTTTATTTTAACTATTTTGAATTGTTTTACAGTCAATCAAATGCAGAACACTACAGAAAGGACATTTTTTATTAAGCATAAATTACGGATTTGAAGTATTAAAATTTAAACCTATTGATGAATGTCTAAAAACGATTTTTAAAGAGAAAGTATTAATAAAATATAAAGATATTATTTATGATGAAAGAACTGACGGTTCTATTTTAAATTTGTCAACTATTAACGAATGTTTTATTGAAATAACAATTATTAAACCGACGTTTATTACTTTGACTCTTTTAAATTGGGTATTTGAAATAAAAAAGGTTAGAAATAGAAATTTATAGGTATACGAGGGATACTTAGAAAGTATTCAAATTAACGTTTTATGATATTGAATTTTCATGTGTACCAGGTGTGTTCAATAAGTTTACGACGACCCGTGTATTTTAAAATTTTCTTAAGCTTTTGGATCAATTTCTTTTGAAATGTGATTGAATTTGTGTGATGAATGGTTTTAATGAGTAGTCTGCAATCCTGCCTTCAACAGTCAGATAGGATTAATTTAACATCACGCCTAAGACTATTTATTTTAGCAAAATTTAAGATTGTGGTGGCGCTTACTTGTGGTAAGTGTAAGGTGATTGAAACTACCTTTCAATCATTTTAGTTTGGACGTGTAACATATCAAACGATTCTGTTTCGCTTATTTGGACGATTTCGTTATCTGGACTTTTACTTAATTTATTTGATGCTGGTCTCTCCCTTCGTAAGCATAAGTGTTAATTTTGTAGACCCGAACTTAGATATCAATCTAGGTTACGTTGTTAATCGAGGCGGCTTAAACGTTGGTTTTGATAAAATCACAGCTATCTTAGAGATTCCTGTTCCCACCTCGATCAGACAAGTTTTGCCAACTGGTGCGGGTGGCCAGTTGTAATTGCCGGTTCATTGCTAATTCTTCCTCGGTCAATGTTCCTTTAAATGCACTGACTGAAAAGAATGCGGTTTTTGTTTGTTCTCAGGATCTCCAACAGACGTTTATCACTTTAAAAGAAAGCCTAATTACTGCACTCGTACTCACGCGCACTGATTTTTATTCCTCTTTATAATTCAGACCGACGCTTCGGACTTCGGCTTAGGTGCCTTCTTCACTCAATAATTCACGTAGGGTGAATAAGTAATTAGTTTTATTAGTTACTCGCTAAAGAAGGCAGAAAGGAACTATTCCATAACGGAAAAGGAGCGTCCAGTCGTGATTTGGGCCATCGAAAAGTGTCAGCCTTACGCCGAAAGGTCAAAGTTTATAGTCTTTACTGACCACCATTCCTTAATTTAGCTTAGTAAAGTAAAAAATCCATCGGGGGTGTGGCCAGATGGACCATTCGATTGCATCAATATCATTTTAACACCGTCGATCCCCAGTGAAAATTCAATTGATCCACGATATGCTCTCACGTTTAGTACGTAGGTAGATTCTGTAGCACGAGTAGGATTCCAATTACTAATTCGTGGCATTTAAAGATGTGCTCTCAGGTCACTAATTCTTCTAGAAAATTTCCTTTATGGCGTATCCACGACAATTTATTTGATAGGTAAGTCACGTTGCTTATCGTTTTCGGATATGCTCCAGTCTTGGAGATTGGTTGTTCAAAAAGAACAAAGATCACGAAATTCTGACCGAAAACCATGACTTACTCATGGCAATACATGGTGAGGTAACTAAACCCCAGTTAAGTTTCTCTACTTATTACTATTGGCCGACATCATTAGATATATTCCCCGGTGTGTTAGCTGCGGTTCCTAGGAACAGAAAACCCCTTCTGGACTTATGGCTCCTCGAGCTACAATTACTCAGCCATGGCAAGCACTTTGTACCGATTTGGTTACCTCTTGGCCCCGCTCCACTAGGGGATACTACAATATATTAGTCGTAGCTGATATTTTCTCAAAATTTGCTTGTTTCTTTCCCTTGTGTCAGCTACCACTAGCATTGTCGCCCAATTATTCGAAGAAAACATATTTATGGTTTATGCGACTCCGCAGTATATCATTACAGGTAATATAATGGCGTGCAGTTTCGAGACGAAGACATTTAAGAATCTCTGTGGGTCGTATCGCACCACGGTTCTTGATACAGCCAAATACTATACCCAAGCGAATCCCACAGAGCGTATCAATCGTGCTTTAAAGGCTATTCTTGTGGCTTGTGTTCAAACTAACCATCGCAAGTGGGATAAAGGATTAGCAAAGATTGGCCGAGCTATCCGAACTGCTAAACACTAAGTTACGTGTTAGCCCTTACTTCGCGTTTTGTGGCCGCGAACATAATAACCATTAAATAAAATTTTTAGGTAAAGAAACCTAACGTCCGCTTTAACTAGTAACTGGACTTGTCTTAAGCAACATATCCATGTGTTTATTAAAACAAAAACTTATGAGAACCCTACAATTCAAACTAAAACATGTTTTATCTGAAGAACATGTAATTCTTCACATACCAGACATTGCGGAGTCAACGACGATATATATATATATATATATATATATATATATATATATATATATATATATATCGTCGTTGACTCCGCAATGTCTGGTGCTTTCATTTCAAAACCAGTCACCCTTAATATTTTTTTTGCAATGCAATGGAAACTCGACCTAGAAAAAAAATACGTCAATTTAGATATCGAGGGGGACATTCAAAAACAGTGTTCATGGAATTTTACTTTCACCCCTTAATCCCCACTCCCATTACTTTAAAATTTCAAATTGCACCTCCTAGCTTGTCATACATCATTTTGAAGGTATTTAAAATACAAATCCAAAGGCGTCCAGAAAATTGATTTCCATCGCCCCATTTTGAAATTACAAGCGAAAATGTCAATACTGTAGGAATAAATTTTGTTCATTGATTTCATTGTTCAAGACAATTCCCCTAGTTTATCATGTACTGAAATACGAAGTGATACGGAAACGATATCTCTTCTCTCGAATATTTTTATCGCCTTTTTATCGATTTAGATTATTTTTGCTTTCAGAGTTCAGTTAAGGTAAGCCGCATTTCAGTTTGTAATTTATTGCCTACTGTAACGATTTATAATCAAGTCTGTTTCGGTTAAGTTGTTGAATTTTGACAATTCATTACTTCAGTTTGAAACATTGAATTTGAATAAAACCAAGAATCGATCATAGTTTACACTATTCAAGAAAGAGTTGAAATTATTTATTTGTATGGGGCCCAGAATAAGTGTGCTTGTAGCACATCCCCAGTTGGATATCAAAATATGTGCTAACTCTGGTGAGAAAATTTGAAGAAACTGGCTCAGTATATAACAAAGTAAGAAAGACGCCACGAGTTCTCAACAAAGCTGCACAAATAGAGGTCTTAGGCCATTTTGCCGCTGAACCTACGACTTCAATTCCAAAAGTCGTGGTATGAACGAATATTTCTATTGATTCCATACACAAAGCTTTAAAACGTCACAAGTTCTTTCCTTACAAATTTACCATTCTCCATGAACTCACTGAAAATGATTACGATAGGAGGATTCAATTCTGTGAAATAATGACTGTGATGAGCAATTTTGTAAAGAATATTTGCTTCATTGATGAATCGAAGTTCTATCTGAATGGCTTTGTTAATAAACAGACTGTAGATATTGGGATCTTCAAAATCCTAACGTGTTCTTAGAGGGTCATACGCAGTTTCCAGAGAAAAATAGTGTCTGAGCAGGAATTCTTGGAAATGAAATAATAGGTCCTTTGTTTATCGAAGAAAATTTAACCGCTGATTTGTATTTAAATTTATTGGAAAACTACATTGATCCGCTTATAACTGACTCCTTAGAAAATCAAGCTGACGAAGAAGGCAACCCACTGTTACATGAAAGAAATTTGCAGTATCAACAAGACGGAGCATCCCCACACTATGCCTTGGGTGTTCGCGAGTGGCTTAATCAACAGTTTCCCGGCAAATGGATTAGCAGAAGAGGCGCAATAGAATGAGCTGCCAGATCTCCCGACTTAACGCCATTTGATTTTTTCCTTTGAGGTTATTTAAAATCAATCGTGTATCGTAACACTCAACCAGAAAATATTCAGGCCCTTAGAGCTAGGATCACTCAAGCTTGCCAGCAAATCACTTCGGAAACGTTTCAAAATGTTAGAGAAGAATTCGTTAATAGATTGTTTTATTGTCTAGCTAAGAATGGAGAACACTTCGAGCACTTAATAAAGTGAGGTTACACGAATAGATTGTATTGTTATTTACCTAACAATAGAGAACATTTTGAGCGTTTAATAAAGTATTGTTTTTGTCTTGAACAATGAAATCAATGAACAAAATTTTTCCTATAATATTGACATTTTCGCTTGTAATTTCAAAATGGAGCGATGGAAATCAATTTTCTGAACGCCGTTGGATTTGTATTTTGAATACCTTCAAAATTATGTATCACAAGCTAGGTGGTGCAATTTGAAATTTTAAAATGAGGGGAGTGGGGATTAAGCGGGAAAAGTAGAATTCCATGAACACTGTTTTTGAATGTCCCCCTCGACATCTAAATTGACGTATTTTTTTTCTAGGTCGAGATTCCATTGCTAAAAAAATATTAAGGGTGACTAGTTTTGAATTGAAAGCACAGTACAGATATATATATATATATATATATATATATATATATATATATATATATATATATATAGATGTGGTCAAATCAAAACTGCTAAGACGTATAGAGGACTCAAAACAATCCTAGTCTTCATTCGAATTTTTTTCCTATTTGCCTTCGTTATGGAGTTATCGGCCTTCAAAGTCAGAAGTTAAAAATTGAATTTCAATGATAATTTTGAACCGCTTCTTTCATTACCATGAAATTTAGACAACTACCTCATAGAAAGGCATTTTTTGACACTTAACTGGAATTCATTGTACCTTTATTGTACAGGTAAAGCCAAAATTAAGATACTAAATTAACACAATTTTTGACAGTATTGACAATTTTGGAATGTTACTGTAGTGGTTCCATTCCCCTATCATTTAGCAACAAAAAAGGTACTCTTGCGCGAAATCGATATCTCTTACCGTTTTCGAGAAAAATATATTTTAGTGAAACCATTAAATGTATATCTGCACACTCCGCATTAGTAAATTCCTCCATATCTCTATTTTAAATAGTATTTTCGAAACCGTTCGAAAATTAATTTTGACTTTACCTGTACAATAAAGGTACAATGAATTCCAATTAAGTATTAAAAAATGCCTTTCTATGAGGTAGTTAGGGTCTAAATTTCATAGTAATGAAAGAAGCGGTTTAAAAATTATCATTGAAATTCAATTTTTAACTTCTGACTTTGAAGGCCGATAACTGCATAATGAAGGCTAGGGTTACTCTGAGCCCCTCTATACGTCCTAGGAGTTTTGACCACACCTTTCTGGACACTGTATATATATATATATATATATATATATATATATATATATATATATATATATATATATATATATATATATATATATATATATATATTGCAAAATCGTATAAGTCATTCTCGTTCCCAAGCCTAGTTCAGAAGGCGGGTGCTGATGTAATATCTTTGAGAAGTAAATTTTATACTAAAAGGAGATTTAATAAAACGGGTGACAGTCATACAGGCTACGATTGTGCTAGAAATACCTGCAAAACTGTTTTCACTGGAGCTAAAAAGTTGTTGGAACTAGCTACGTCTCCTTAGTGCAGTAAAAAGTATTGGTCATTAGCTAAAGCCATCAGTGATTTTTCGAATCCATATTTGCTGATTCTATAGATAAAACCAATCATTCTGTGAATATACTTGCACCAAACTCATTTCTTACTGATGTTGGGAAAGATATACCCCTACTCAACTCTTCTTCCTACGCCATGAAACCAATTCATTTTGAAACAAGCTCCTCTAATAGATCATCAGTTGGCTTTATCTCATTTAGGAGACTGTCTCAGCCATTGTAACAACGAAATATTCCCTTGAACTAGTCCTATGTTAGCTCTATTTGATCTCTATGTCTTCTTCATGTTCAACCTATTTCCAAAAAAAGGTGACAAGACCAACCCTTCTAACTACAGACCAAATGACGTCACTTCCATTTTGTCTACAGTCATGGATAAAGTCATCAATCGAAAACTATTCTCTTTCCTCGAATGTGACAAACTCCCTAATGATCACTAGTATGGTTTTAAAGCGAATTATGCAATAGGTAACCAGGTGATTCCAGGGGGATCAGTTGTAGCTCCTACACTTTTCCTGCTATACGTAAATAAACTTATTCGTTTAGGGGAAGTGATAATCTAGTTAAATTTTATGCTAACAAAACTCTGTGCTGCCGTGTGTCTGTCAAAAGAAAGATCAACTCTTGTATTTATTACTCGCACACTGTAAAAAAAAACGATTTTTGTACACTTATTACTACATTTAGGATAACACTAATACTTTGCAATAAATTTTTTACCGTTCTTCTCTGTAAAAGGGGTTACGCATAATTCTCCTCTAATATAAAAGTTTCCTAGCAAATCCTGGTTGTTATAACATCATCCTTGCAATTTGCAAACGTTTCTAAGTGCATCCTACTTCTAATACTATTACTATTACAATCCTTCTTTTATGTAGAAGTTTTCTCTTGAACCTTATTTGTAATATCAATCTTATTCGACGTGGACTGTTCAATAAGATCGCCAGCCTCCATAACGTTTGAATGTGATAATCTCGCCGCTTGTTTTGTCCAGTAAAGTAATTGAAGTCTGTGGCTTGTATAGCGTTCTGCAAGAAAGAAGCAATCTTTACCGAAATTGTCAACAATGTCTTAATGTGAATGGCCTGCTCCGTGCATCCTCTGTTCACATATTGCATAAATAATCTTTTATGAGAAATATAGCATGTAGGATACATGTTTCAATATTATTAATAAATAACTAAGGAAGACATTTGTTTTCGTACTTGGTATTTTAAGAAATATGCATGTACTTACTACATCCTCCAATTCTACATAGGTTAATTAGTGTTACTTACAAGATTCAAAGTAAATATCCAATCCAAAAAGAAAATAAATTATAGACTTCGATAATTACGTATTCATGGTTTGACATCTCGTTCAATAATTTTGGACATTTAATTTTTGTTTTGTTTTATACATTCTGAGCTCGCATTTCAAATAAGCAATCACCTTACCTTATTTTCCAATATCTATGTTAGGTGCACTGTCAATGTTAACGTTATCATAGAACATTTTTCCGTAATAGTTAGTAGCAGGTATATTATTTATAGAGGGATCAAAGTGCAGCATTTAATCCCGCGAGCGGGGTTTGTTGCCTTGAGGGCGAAGCTCGAAGGTAACAACCACTCAAGGGATTTAGGCACTTTGGTCCCGAAGTATATACGCTATTTTTTATGTACAATAATTCCACATTTGTTCGTGTCAATGTGACAAATTTGTATAAAATTCTATAGAAATCTTGCTATTTGAAAAAAAAAACAGTCGGTTAGCATGGGAATTAGTCAACAGCGGTAGCCATATATGAAAAAATTTTTACAAAAGGGTAATAAATATGTACAACGAATTTGATCTAGAAAAAGCCGCTGAAGAGGCTTTAGAAGACTTACTGCCTTCCAAATCTCGTAAAATTTGCGATAAAGGGTATGATATATTTTTAAAGTGGTGCTGTGAAAAGAAAATTACAAATTTTAACAAAGATGCTTTGCTGGTATTTTTTAATGAAAAGGTAAACAAATCTGCTGCTTCTACATTGTGGGTCCAGTATTCAATGTTAAAACTATGTTTAACGTTAAACATAATGTTAATATAAGTAAATTCCACAAATTGACGACGCTTCTGAAAAGGAAAAATTTTGGTTACAAAGCGAAGAAGTCAAAGGTATTAACTATAGAACAGATTGATACGTTTCTAAAGGAAGCTTCAGATGGCACATTTTTAATGACAAAAGTGAGTATGTCCAAAAATCATTGTACCTACTTTTAAAAATGATTTTTTTGTAGGTAGCACTCATATTTGGTGTGGCAGGGGCTTGTAGAGGACTTGAATTAGTCGAATTGTCAATTAATGATGTGACTGATTTGGGCAACAGACTTCTTGTTAACATTAGAGCTACCAAAAATGGAACAGAGAGGAAGTTCGTTGTAAAAGATTTAGATAAAACTATCATTAGTTGTACAAAAATCGGCAAGAAATATATGCCATTGAGAAAAGCCGAAACTCCCCATTCAAGATTTTATGTTCGTTACGTTAACAAGCAGTGTACAGTGCAACCTGTAGGAAAGAATATATTAGGAAAATTGCCCCAGAAAGTTGCAACATTCTTAAACCTACCAGATGCGTTGTCATATACAGGATGCTGTTGGCGGCGAACCTTTGCATTTCTACTAGCTGATTCAGGTGCGATTGTTGACATTTTAAAAAGACATGGGGGATGGAAGTCTGCAACTGTTGCAGAAGAGTATGTGGAAAACTCCCTGAATAATAAGAACCTTATCGCCGAAAAAATGTTTGGACGTGGAAGTGATCAAAAAACACCAGCTACCTCACTCCTAGGACCCTCGTGCCAACCTGAACGGCCCACAGGCACTGATTCATTTGGAAATGCGTTCAACCTTACATCCAGCTGTATCGTTTCGGAAATCAATCGTCCGGTATTTATTCATTGTAATAATATTAATGTTAATGTTTCGTAAAAAAATCAATAAAAAATATTTTAAGTTTGACCTGTCAATGAACTCTCTAGGGGGTCCATATTTAATCCCTAGGGAATAAATGACCCACTTTAGTCCCTATAGACAGAGACTAAAGCATCTATTTAAGTCTCGGAAGTACAAAAAAATACAAAACTTCTCCATTTATGTATATTACACGCTCATCTCCACAGCACTGGTTAAATTTGGCTATTTCTATTTTGTAGGCATACTTAGATCTAACCGGTAAAAAATGGAGGTAGCTTCTATTAAAATATGTGGTCGACCATTATATACCCATGGTAGCACTGAAGGTTGTAAAAATTCTTTTTACCAACATAACTCTGACATATGTCACTGAGAATATGCGACGTATTTATTAACAAATAAAATATGTGTTTTTCAAGTAAAACACAATAGGTTATGGGTTGTACCTCGTTTCCATAATATGTGCGCGATATATGAATGATTATTGATGGTTCTGAAGTAATAATGGAACCAAATCCGCGATTTATTGATCAGTTGAAGGGCGAATCGGACTGGCCGATATGGAAGAATAAAATCAGAGATGTTATTGATTATCATGCTTGCGCTTTAGATGTGATCGAAAGTAACCTAGTTGAACCAGAAATTCCTAAGAGCGATGCTTCTGAAGTAGTTAAGAAGTTCGAAAAGGATGCTGAATTCTACAGAAAGGCTAACGGTTACGCTAAGTTCAATCTAATCTAAAGTATATCGTAAGGTTATGGACAAAGGTTCTGCCAAATGAATGTGGCATGCGCTACGAAAGCTTTTTGAGGTATATTCTGAAAACCAATTATTTCGGGTATGTAAGGAATTGTTTATATTTTCGTGGAATGATGTATCTACTCATGCATCAAAGCTTCGCACGTTATGGCACGAATTCAATGATGATGTAGTAGCAAAGGGCGAGAATCGACTTCCAAATTTACTTCAAGAATACATGCTATTGAATATTCTACCAAAGAAGTACGAATCATTCAAAGATATTTGGTATATGATATCGAAGGATATGAACGCTAATTTCCATAACTTATGTAATCAGCTGAACCTACATGAACGAAGTTTTGTTCCTATGAAATCGAAATTTTCCTGCAATTGTATTGAATAACTCTAATCAGTCAAAGAGTTCGATTAATAAGTTGAAGTGCAATTGCTGTGGTCAACCTGGTCAGTTTGTAAGAAAATGCAAAAAGAGGAAGAAAGATGGATAACCACCAAAGAAGGCAGCTAATACAAATTTACTAACTTTAATTACAATTTGCAATAAAGCTAATACTGTTGAAATAGATGATAGATCGATGTGGTTTGATAATGATGCCACACGTCATATCACAAATTCAAGTACTTTGTTCATTACACAAAGTTCGGTATTCACAGAGATGTGAAGACACCGGGTAAAGAGATTCTCAAAGCATTAGGAAGTGGAATAATTCCTGTTGAAGAGCAAGACCAAAATAGAATTATTCGGCTTCAAGATAATGGTTGGTGCCAGATAACAGTAGGAATCTATTTTCAGTTCTTGCAGTGCACGATGGCCATCCAGAGAGTCGATTTCAGTACATTAGAACATTGTAGTTTTGAAATTGAAAATTCTGATATTGTGAGAGAGAGCGAAGTCAAAATGACAATCCCAGAATATGGAGTATTGAGACGAAGAAAAACTTCGCCTTATGTACTGGAACAGAATGGGAATACAGAACGAGGAAATCGAATAATAGTAGAAATGGCGCGTACATTTTGCTATTCTAATCCAGACGTTGTTTTTCCTGACGTAATATCGGCAGAGTTGGCTGCAACTGCTACAGATGTATTGAGTCGTACATCAAAATCATCTGTTCCAGGAGTGACATCTATTGGCTTGGTCAAAATCTTCGAATTATTGATTCAACCTGCTACGTTCATATTCCTGCTCAAAAACGCAAATCAAAATTGGACGCTAAGGCAGCGAAAGGATTTCTAGTAGAGTACAATGTAGATGAAAGGTATATAGTGTATAATCCTGTAGACAACATAAGGTCATAGTTTCTAGAGATGTCCGATTAATAGAGAAACTTAAAAGTACGACAAGAAGGTTGAAGTGTACCCATTTTCTGAATCAGAGAAGATATCAGTACCAGTGAAGACCTTTGAATTGATGAATGAATGAATTAGCATTCCTGAAGTCAGAAATTAATTCACTTGGAGATCATTCAACATGGGAGTTAATAGAACTACTAAAAGGTCAGCGAGCTTTGTCAATTAAATGGGTTTATCGAGTAAAACTAAGACAGGATGGTTCTATAGAACGTCATAAAGCAAGATTGGTTGTAAGAGGTTATAATCAAAGAGAAAGAATTGATTATCATCAGACGTTCGCATCAGTTACTCTACTTGCAACAATACGATCAGTGATCAGTTTGGTAACTAATGAAAATTTGAACCTAGAGCAGTTTAATGTTTCAACTGCATTCCTCTATGGTAAACTAGAGGATAATAGCTATATGATACAACCCGTAGGATTTAAGGATGGAACAGGTATAGTTTGCAAATTAAATCGCAGTTTGTATGCACTCAAACAAGTTCCTAAATGATGGAATGCGCACTTTGGCCAGTTCTTTGAGAAGCAAGGATTTGAACTTTCAATCTTTCCTTATCGACAAGTAATTAGGTCTTTAATGTGTCTAATGGTTGGTTCAAGGCCAGACCTAGCATAGTGTTGGATTTTTATCGAGGACTTTGGAACATCCTACAAAGGAAAGTGTTGTACGTGGTAAACGTATATTAAATATTTCGTGGGTACTTGGGTTTTTGGTATCATACGTAGTTGTGATGGAGACGAGGAGCTGATTTGGTACAGCGATTCAGATTTTGGTCGCTGTGAAAGTACAAAACGATCAATGTCACGGATCCGTGACATTAGCACCTTATAGTAATGTGCGCATGTCACGGATACATGACATTCAGTATATGCAACTTAATTGCTTTAGTATAACGTTAGCTGGCAGGTTTAACGTTTGTGTGGGGTTCAGCGCGTAGCAATAACGTTATAAATTATTATATAAATAATAAACTAACTAGCGAAGACTTAGAAATGGCATTATATATGTCGTTTAGTGAATCCGAAGATGCATCATCGGATGATAATTATATACATCAGAGTGAAACGGATTCTGGGGATGAGACTGGTACTAGTTAATAGATTTGTATTATCTCGCGATTTTTACATGATTTTACATTCTTTGAGATGTGTTGAGTACACTTTGTTATTGTAGATGACGAGACCGTAATTCCTGCAGTACCGACAACGCCGGTGGCAGAACCTACAACGCCGGTGGCAGCACCAGCAACTGCAGTTGCGGCAAATTTAAATCCTGATTGAAAAGATGACGGACTACTGGAAACCATTTTCAAAAAGGAATGATTTTTAGTTTTAAAACCAGATCCGAATCCTATAAATTATTTCGGCATGATTATGGATGACAATTTTTTGGATATGGTTGTTGAAGAAACAATTAAATATCCAGAAGAGGTATTGATGTCTGAAGGCGTAACGGACAAAATATGAATCTCTCAAGTTTGTTGGACTTATTTTCCATACTGGAACGATAAAGCTAAACCGATTGCAAGATTACTGGAAGCGTCATCACCTATTCAACCTATTTTTCAGAACTCATGAGTCGTGATAGATTTTTATTAATAACGCGCTGTTTGCACGTTTTGACTAATTAAAAAATAATCCATACAAGGAGATGTTTCCACTGACAGGCTCGATAAAATACGACCGGTTCTCAGCTTTTTCAATACAAATATGAATGAAATATGCTACCCGAATAAGCAACTTTCATTGGACGAATCCATGGTTTTGTGGCGTGGTCGCTTGATTTTCCAGCAGCACATAAAAAATAAGCAGCACCTTTATGGGACTAAATTATGTATGCTCACAGAGCCAAATGGTGTTATTTTGAATATATCAGTGCATACTGGGGCTGCCCTTAGCCAAGGTGGGAAGGGACATTCTTCTCAAGTTGTGCTAGACCTAATGCAAGGAAAAAGTGATGTAGGTCACTCGTTGTTCATGGATAACTTCTCTAATAGCTGCAATTTAGCTGAAAAACTCCTTAGACGTGGCGTATACTGCACAGGAACTCTCAGGAAACTAAAAAAACACAATTGTAAGTCTGTAGTCTCAACAAAATTGGGAAAAGGAGAAACTATAGCAAAATCTTCCAATAATATAATGATACAACCAAGATCATCTTGGTGTTGGACATTAAAGGTCACGTTGTACCATTAAAATTTTCTTATTGGGTATTTTATGTTAAACCGCATCAGGTGTAAAAGAAGTTTTGAGTAAGGGAGAGGTTAGATTTCATTAGACTTCCACGCGAGACTGTCGATAAACAATTTCGCGTGGTTATTTGTGTCAATAAAAAAAATTATTAACTTTAAGTTTAAAATTTTCGCGCTACCAGTTCAGAAATGTTGGTAATCTGGTTTAGCTCATTAGTTTTAAAATTAAGAAAACTTCTAACAAAGCCAAAAAAACTAATAATCCCGATATAAAACGTAGGCTTACTTGAAATACGATAAACAGTATCAATTCTTAAAAATTATTATTAATTTTATTAAATACATAAATAAAAAGTTTACCTCGAGTAGGATTTGAGCCTACGACCTGTACTTTGTTACAGCAGCGCGCTAACAACTGCGCTATCGAGATACAAGCCCCAATCGATGTAAATTTTGTCTTTATGTATGTAAAACTGATGTAAATTCTAAACATAATGAGATTACAATCAAATTACTTATATTAAAGGAATGTGAGCCTGCAATATAGCAAGGATTCACACATACCAAAGCAACTTGACAAATATTAAATTATTGTAAGTTTTTGTTATGAACCAACCAGCTCAAAGGTAAATATGTAATTAAAAATTATTATTAATTTTATTAAATACATAAATAAAAAGTTTACCTCGAGTAGGATTTGAACCTACTTACAATAAGCATCAATTCTGTATTCAGAGATTTTGATGCTGAAAAAAGGTAGGAGAGTACTAGCAAATAGAACCTATCAAAGGGAACCAAAGAAAGGAAACTACACGAGTTGCCCACGAAAAAGGTTTCAAAACTGAAAACTACATGCCACGTTTGCAACCAATATGCATGTGTATACCACAGTGTAACGTGTTATGTCGAGTTATTGCTACTTCTGTAATCCTCCTTTCATCTTTGTGGACGTCGTTGTGAATCTACTTTACATACATAAATAAACTCCACCATCCTACCATTTATTTTAATGGTAACTTCATTCGACCTAAGCCTTAACAATTGTGACATTACAAGTAATTCTTTGAACAATTTATTAAAAGTGTTGGTTTAATACACCTACAGAAAAACGATTTGTCAGCCGCGCAAGTATGCAAGAGAACGTTGACACTTGGCGTACTCAAATTGCATAATATTTCGGGTCTTTTTTTGCTTGTTTTCGCTTCTGAATTTTCTTTATTGTTGAAATTGACACCTAGACACTATGTGGTAAGGTGTAAAATGGATTTCCATAACTTTTAATTATACAACGATGAAAACTGGATTTCACACCTTCCACTCATTTTAATTTTTTGTTATATTTTACGTTATTTAATATTATGGTAAGGACTGTTCTGATGTTTCGTGCATATTCCTACTTATTTTACATATTTCGTGGGTGTAAGTGTTGGTTCAGGATAAGGGTCAATTGGTAACTTTTAGTTGCAACTTGATTATTGGCGAACACTTGCAATTACTATCAGGAAGATTTTGAATAATATCCATTAAGGGCGAACCCTTGCAATTACTATCAGGAAGATTTGGAATAATATCCATTAAGGGTGATATACATTACTTATGTATTGGGATACCAATTTACTAATGGAGATTACTGAAACTGTAATATTATCTACCTGAGATCACTAGTATTGATATTTTGTTCAATGGAGTTCACTTCTATCTAATTTAAAATTGGGAATCTTACGAACGGAGATTAACATCTGAATCAATCATCTAATGTAAATCAAAACAGCAGATGTTTAGTGTCAAAATTTTTACTTTGATTCTAATTAATTGTTGCTTAAGCTCGCAACATATGTTGTGATTTATTCACCTACAGATGATTTTGCTATCCTTGAATTGTACGCTGGGAGTATCTAACATACCTTAACCGTATTTAACCAGTGCTTACAAGGGGACTACTTTTATAGATAGTAATTGGATGCTTCTCTATAAAAAATGGATGTACTTTAGAATCATTTAGAAGGGGAGAATTTGCATTCAACTGTTACTAATTGGGATAATTGAATAAGAGTTTATCTTGCTCACGTTTTAACATCAATCGATTCAGCGATTGTATATTCATTGCTTAAATGGCATAAATTCTGTTACTACAAAATTATTTTCCATCTAATGTTCCATACCAGGTGGATGTAATGTAAACCTTTCGGGTTAAATTTATTAATTCCTTTTTGGGGCTGTTGTGTTAAATTAATTTGACTGCTTAGCAACACCTTTGAATCGCATAAGTTAAGTGCACTGGGGATTTTTAACATTAATTTGTAATTGCTTTGTTATTGACCATTAATATTTTATATTTGGGATTTAATCTGAATAGTAATTATTTAAATATACTGACGTTAAGTTAGGTTATGAAAATGAAACCACACCGCTGTGGACAAATTGCTTTAATGTGCTTACGTGACTAACTATACATTATATTTTCGAATTTGCCTGGTGCACCCATATTTACATTGTAAAATTGTCAAATTACCAAATTAAAGTTTCCTATGTGTTCAGTATGATTATAAAAGGCATGACTAATATTAATGGTTAAGAATATTTGATTCTGAGAATTTTGAACTTGCAAGATTCAACCCATTAATTACGTTTATGATCGAAATTTTAAGTAAGGGAGATTGCACATTACGTCCTTCCGGAAGAGAATTTGTTTGTTTTTTTAAGTGCGCATTTTACTCAGTGATTATTATTTTTTGTTTTAGTATTACAGTATATAGTGTTGAACTTTAAGCGTATTATTTCAAGTATGAGTGTAACATTATATGTGATTTTCACCGTTATGCCACAGTTTTATCATTATTTACGGTTTACATACATTATACTACATGACCTCCATTCCTTTGCGAAGTAGGTAAAACAATCTCTGCCTCTTGTTTACTTTTCGTTCCCAATTATTCTCCATTCGTTCCTATCTCTGCATATCTCCCTAGATAGACTCCTTCGTTATACACTCATTCTTTATCTTATCCCTTCTCGTTTTACCACATGCGCTTCTCGGGAATCTCATTGTTTCTTTCGTGCTTTGTCTCACTTCTAAATAGAACAGATGGCACAAATGCCATTACAGATTGCTCGTTTCGCAGTTAGGACCACGCTTTCATTTCGCATTATGGTCCACATACTTCCAATCACTTTCCTTACAGCATTGAGCCTTCGTCGAGTCTCACCATCCATTGTACCATCCGTAGTAAACCTTCTACCCAGATATACCAACTCGTCTACTTGTTCCAGAATTTCATCTTGCACAATTAATACTCTACTCTCTTTTCCACCTTTCAGATTGAATACCACAATCTTAGCTTTGTTCACGTTTACCGTTAGGTTCATGCTCTTACAGACTGTATCAAACTTGCTTAGAGAAGTTTGTAGCTCATCCGCACTGTCACTTAATAAGAGTGCCTTATAGACACAGCAAGCTTAGTTTGTGTAGTTTGTCGTATTCTACCAATCTGTATTCTTCCAAATAATTAACAGGTGTATAGAGCAAACTTGTTCTGTAGTACTTGCAATCACTCTTGTTCCCCATACCCTTATACAGTGGTACAATGATCACGCGCGTCCAATCTCTCGGCACTTTTCTACACTTAAGACATACATTGAATAATTCTCACTGTCCTCGTATAAGCTTTGCGCCTCCATACTTCAGCATTTTACCAGTGATTTCATCTACGCGTGCTTCTTTACCGTTTTTCAACCTTCCTACCGTTTTCACTACCTCATGTCCTCGAATATCCTTCTCAGTTTCTTTCACCATTCCTTCTACATTCTCCTTATTTAACCCTTCAGTCTGGCTTTCCTCACTACTGAACAGTTTTCCGAAATATTCTTTCCAGCATTTCCTCACTTCACAATCGTCCCATACTATTGCGTTCTGTTCTGGACCACGTTTTGTATTTTTTAGCCATCACTTCCTCTTTACTTATTCTCACTGCCTACTTCGCTTCTTCGCCTCATACAATCGATTTTTCTCTGTCTTATTTTTTGCAGCAATCATTGCCATGTACACATCTTGTTTCTTACTGATTCATTCCACCAAACACATATTTTTTTGTCTACCGACAATCGCTATTTCACAAATCCTCACGGCATAATTGACAACACCTATTGCAAGTATAGCCTTGCACTGTGAACGTCAGTGCATTTTATTTGTTCATTCTACACTGTTTCATTCACATTCATTACATTAGCATTTTCGTTTTTCCATCATACATTACCTTTAATTTAGCAATACAGCAACAATGCTTTCCTAATATTTGGAAAATAGCCAAAATATGTCCCATGCATAACTCTGAAGATCCTGCAACAGTTTCTAATTATAGACCAAGTAGCAGTTTGTCAACAAAAGTATTCGAAGTTGTTTTGTATAATAGTATCTATCCCTATATTAAACGTCATATTTCAGACCGTCAACACGGTTTTATGCAAAAACGTTCTACTTTAACGAACCTTGCATATTTTACGGATTTTACTTGTCAAGTATTGCACAATTTAGGTCAAGTTGATATAATTTATATGGATTTTAGTAAAGCCTTTGATAGCATTGACCACTCGGCTATAACTCATAAACTTGAGAATTTTGTATTTAGTGATTCGCTGCTCTGTCCTTTTACGTCTTGCTTGGATAATTCTTTTTCCATATGTTACATATAACAGTTTTACTTCTGATTTATTTATGGTCACATCTGGCGTACCTTAAGGGTCAAACCTAGGGCCGATTATGTTTCTTATGTTCATTAATGATATTTCTGACTCAATATAATGTCATCTTGTTTTCGCAGATGACCTTAAAATGTATGAAAAAATTACAAATCTATTCGATTGTCTTGAGTTGCAAAAACAAATCAATGGTGCAAATCAAATAATCTGGATTTAAACATAAGTAAATGAACGGTTCTATCGTTTAGTAAAAAGCGTGAAATAATCAGTTTTCAATATTCTATCAACTCGGTCAACCTTAGACGTACTTCAATTATAAAAAACCTAGGAGTGATTTTTGGGTACCAGTTGCACTTCACTGAACACGACCAGTACATTTGCTCTTCAGCATCTAAAATTTTGGGTTTTACCATTAGAAATTGTAGATTATTTACAAACCATCACACTCTATTTTCATTATACTTCGCACTTGTACGATCTACACTTGAGTACTGTGATTTAATACGGTACAAAAATGCGCTATTGAGAACATCCAGCGTAAATTTCTAAAATATGTCACATTTAAAATTGAAGGTCACTACCCTGCAAGAGGATTTCCGAATGAACTGTTACTTTCACGCTTTAATTTTCAATCCATGAAATTACGACGTAAGAGCAAAAGTATAATATGTTTACGCGGTTTATTACGTAACCTTATTGATTGTACCTCCCACTTATCACGTTTAAACTTTTCGGTTCTACTCGTACATCAAGATTTATACTGACATTTACGTACCCAACACCAAGAACAAATAATTTCTTCAAAGCACCAACGTAATGTTATCCTTAAGCTTTAATGCAATTTGTCAGTACTATGACAAGACCTTTAATTCGTTACCGAAATTATTGAGAACAGTAATAAGCATGTAATTTTAATTTTCAACGGAATCAAATGGTGTTCGAATAAATTTTGTAATCGAATAATTTGTTTAGTTTTAATTTTAGGTATTTAGAAATTTATAATATCATTTTTAAGTTTTACTATGTTAGTGGTAATATATATATATATATATATATATATATATATATATATATATATATATATATATATATATATATATATACATGCTGCAATAATTTATATTTACTTACACTACTAATTAATTGTTATGCTCGTTGTTCTGTAATTGGGTTTATTCTGTAGAACAACAATAAACTTATTATTATTATTTTTTTTTTTTTTTTTGTTGGATTTAACAGCTAGGTTATTCGCCTTTGTACATATTTATTCACCTTTATATTTGTCTCTATATTGCGCTCAGTAGATTTGTGTCTTTTAAAAACATAAATATTTTATGTATGTTTTCCATTGTTACCTGAAAATCCCTTTGTACGCTATTATTTAAGTTTAGTCTTTCTCTTATTTCCTTGTATTTCTTACACTCCTCAAAGATGTGTTGTATTGTTAGTGTTTTGTTACATCTGTCGCATGTTGGTCGTTGTGTGTTGTTTAGAATATACGAGTGTGTGATTTTTGTATGCCCTACTCGTATTCGTGTCATGGTCACACTGTGTCTTCCAAGCATTTGTGAATGTGGTTGTCTAGTCTGTGCGATTGGCATGTGGACTTTTAAAAATCTATTTTGTTCTTCCCATTCTTCTTGCTGCTTGTCCCAGATTCTATGTGTTATCTGATTATCGTTAAGCATTGGTGATAAGTTTAAATCTAGTGCTTGGACTGCTTCCTTAGTCATGTATTAATAGGTTGGTTATATTTTCTTATTTGGTTGGGCGAATATGGCTTAAACATCGTTGTATATATGAAATGATTTCGATGCTGTAGAATATGTTTTCCATATTTTATGGTCAACCACAGCCTCCTATATTTCAATGGCAGTATATCTGACTCGATATGTATGCCACTTACGGGGCTAGTTGGGAATGCCCCTATTGCATAGCGTATACATATGTTTTGAATAATATCAAGCTGTTTGAGATTGGATATTGCTGTTGAACAATACACTATTGAGCCGTAATCTAAAACAGATATGATCAGCGCTTTATAAACGCGTAAAAGCATCTCTCTATCCGCACCCCAGTTCAAATTAGCTAAACATTTCACAATATTAAGAGATTTGCGTGCTTTTTGCACTACATACTCTAGGTGTAACTTCCAAGAGAGTGACTGGTCGAAGATTGGTCCTAAGAACTTGTGATGTATCACTACTTTAATTCGCTGATCTTTTAAGTATAGCTTTGGAGGGTAATGTGGGTGTCGTATCTTACAGAAATGCAAGCATTCTGTTGTTAATGGTGACAACTTGAAACGTACGTTCTCTGCCTCCTGAACTACGGAGTTTATTGCTTTTTGCATTATTAGGTTATTCGTCGAGTTGCCTTCAGAATGAGAATAAATAACTAAATCGTCTACATAGATACATCGAGAAATTAAGGGTTCAAGTGTTTTTGTTAGGTCATTCACAGATATTAGGAACAATGTGACAAAGAGTGGAGATTCCTGGGGGATACCTGTCTCTAACTCGTATTTCTTTGATAGGCAATTTCCGATCCTAACCCTAAAATACCGTTCCTTTAAGAAAGATGCGATAAAGTTTGTATATTTCCATGCACCCCTAGCTTGTGGATTTTCTGTAGGACTCCATATCTCCATACTAGGTCGTATGCATTTTGTAGATCAAAGAACACAGCTGTTCCGTGAAAACCCATGTTGAAAGTGTTTTGAATGGCCTTAGATAAATGCAGCATGTTGTCTCTTGTGGAATGCCGCTTACGAAAACCAGACTGATATTTATTCAATCGTTTGTGTTTTTCCAAGTGCTGCATTAGCCTTTTCAACAGCCAGGGTAAGTGCCTTCTCCCCATATTTGGTTTAACATATGCCGTGTGTCTTCTAGTACCATGCTTGGCAGGTTTTTTATCATGCTGTATGTGACCTTATCCATTCCAAGTGAAGAGGCCTTTACTGAGCTTAGCGCAAGAGTGAATTCTTCGCTTGTAAATGGAACGTTATAGTCACTAATTTCTACTTCAGAGAAGTCTAATGGAATTTCTCTGACGTTCTTACCTTGTTTAAAGGGTTCGTCGTAGTTGTTTGAAGAGCTAATATTTTTAGAGTGTTCAGCAAATATTTCTATTAAAACTGTCGGTTCTGTTATTATAGCACCTTGTTCTTCCAGTTTAATAGAATTCATCGGTTTGGCTTTTCCCGAGATTACTTTAATTTTGTTCCAGACGTCAGTTACTGGCGTATTTGCATTAATACTTGACACATACGTCGCCCACGATTTTCTTTTAGCCTCTAAAATGTTTTTAAAAGGTTATGTGAAGGGGGTACTTGATAAATGTTTGTAAAACCAATTTTCTTTTTGAATGGCCCTTGCCCCTATTGATTCCACCAGGGTGGAGGCCTGTTCATTTTGTCCCATTGTAGGGTATTGCTTTTTTGCTGCTTCTACAAATTGGATATAAATTCATTTGTTCCCTTTTTTTTCAGGTCTGCGTATATAACGTTTATATTTTTAATTGGCTTTCTTCAGGTTCCATTTGGGAGACACCCATTCAATTGAGCTAATTGTGAAACTAATTGTCCTTCCGGAAATTCCCTTGGAATTATATTTTTGGCTATTTGGGAGAACATAAGTTAAGTTTCCAAAATTTTCCCGTTAAAATTTTTTTGCCCATTTAGAGGATAATTTCGAATATCTAGTAATTTTCCTCATTTTCCCCGTTATCCTTTTTCTACCCCATTAATGGTTTAAATACACTTTCAGTAATTCCTAATGGTAATATTTTTTTCAGGGTGTGGTCTGGTTTCCCTGAATCTTCATATTTTATTATATTTTTAATTTTTCCCGTACTCTTAACCTATACCATAAAGTATGATTTTTGATCAAATTGTTTCAGGTAAATTTATTTTCTTTAATTTTTTATCATTATTATTTTTTATTATTTTTTTATTTTTTTTTGGTTTGGCTCACAGGTATTGCCTTAAGTTTATAAAATTTGACAAATTTGTTAGCTAGTTGAATTAATTTTTCCAACTTTAATTATAGACATCTATTACAATTTTGGTTCAATGATTTTTTCTTTATTTTTTATATTGTTGACATTCTTCATATGTGGGTTACCTTAAGTTTTTACATTACACTTTCTTTGGTGGTGAATTGGCTGTATTGAATCGTAAGGTTTGTATCCCATTTAACCTTGCATTTTTTCTATTTAATTTCATAATGCCAGGTTCTATTGAAGTTTTTATTGTTTTAAATGTTTAAGTCGTTCCATTGTTGCTCCATTCCATTTTATTACTTTTGTATAATATGCTTTGTAATCGTGTACCCTTGAAGGGATATTTTTACATACACTTTCTTTGGTTGCTTCTTTTGCAGCTTTATCGGCCCTGTCATTTCCCGAAATTCCGATATGACTTGGTATCCACATAAAGATTACATGTACATTTTGTTGTCGTAAAATATGAATATTTGTTCTAATCATATCGACAAGAGGTTCTACTTTTCCCGTATCAGGTTTTTTTATATGTTCTAGTGTACTTAAGGAGTCTGTACACACTATGAATTTGTCCTTATCACTGAATCGGCAGTATAGTACAGCTTGCCATACTGCATACGTTTCAGCAGTGAAAATTGACGCTGAGGGACTTAATGTCCACTTATAAGTGTGCCCATTTGTATAAAAGGCGCAGGCTGTACCATCGGATGTTTTTGAACCGTCTGTGAAGATTCTTTGATACTCCCTGAATTCATTTATAATTTCAGCGTACATAGAACGGTAAGTATCAGTTGGTGTATCTTGTTTGTGTCGAGTATTCAAGTTTAATACAAAGGAGATATTATTCGTTTCCCAAGGAGGAAGCTCTGATAGTGATTGACTATAAAATTGATACCTTGTGATGTCCAGTTCTTGTATAGCGCGGAAAAATGACGGCTTTGTTATCGTAGGCCTACTCTTATACGTCTCCAGTAGTTCTTCTGTTATAATATTAACATTAAGGTGATTCGGAATAGACATTATTTTGGCATAGTAGTTTTGTAGCAGCTTTTTACTCCTCAATTTAAGACATGAAACTCCTGATTCACAAAAAATCGATAATAGAGGGCTTGTTCGGTATGCACCAATAGCCAGCCGCAACCCGTTTGAATGTATTCTGTCTAATACATTCATATTAGAATTTCTTGTAGAAGGATAAACTACACTTCCATAGTCCATTACAGACATAACGAATGCCTTGTAAAACATTATTAGTGATTGTCTGCTTGAACCCCATCTGATATGTGATAAACACCTGATTAGATTAATTCGTTTTTTACATTTATTTGCTACGTAGTGAATGTGGTCACGAAAATAGAGTTTTTTATCAAAAATTATACCTAGTACTTTGGCTGCCTCCAGGTTTTCAACCTGCGCATTTTTTATGTACAATTTAGGATCACAGTGCTCGCTTCTTAACCTACAAAAATGTATAACTTTACATTTGGTTTCTGATAATCGAAAACCTATTTTTGCTACTGCAGACTCTAATTCATTGATTGCACTTTGTAGCGTTTTTTCCACAATTGCCATGTCTTTATGTTGATAGTATATTATCAAGTCATCTGCATACATACTTTTTGCACAGGTAACGGGATGGATTCTATGACCTTGTTAACCGCTATTATAAACAACGTAGTACTTAATACTGATCCTTGCGGAATTCCATTCTCTAATTCGTAGTTGTTTGACAGCACATTTCCAACTCTAACTCTAAATGCACGATTTGCAAGAAATTGCTTAATGAAGGTTGGTAATTTTCCTATGAAATTCCAGTCATGTAATGTTCGTACTACGTTAAATTTCCATGTGAGATCAAATGCTTTTTCGATGTCAAATTTAACTGCAATCGTATGCTCTCTGCTCAAGAATCCATTTTGTATGTAGTTTTCAAGATGAATAGGTAAATCCATTGTTGAGTGGAACCTGCGGAATCCAGTTTGAAACTTTGAAATGAAGTTTTTCTTTTCTAAGACCCAAACCAGACGTTCATTGACCATCTTTTCCATTATTTTGCTCATGGTGCATGTAAGTGATATGGGTCTGTAATCACTAGGCTGAGTAGCATTTTGTTCCTTCTTTGGGATGGGGACAACAATCGCGTTTCTCCATGTGTTCGGATATTTCCCTGTGTTATAGATTTCATTATAAATATCTAATAGTATGGATTTTATTTTTTGTGGGAGGTTGGTTAGCATGTCATACGTTATATTGTCATGCCCAGGCGCGGAGTTATTGGATTTTTTAATGCCAGCTCTAGTTCGTCCATAGTAAAAGGCTGATTGTAAGTTTGAATATTTGTCGTTCCAAAATTTATGTCATATTCTTCTTCTTGTTTTATATGTTTAAAGGTTTCGCTGTAATTGTTTGTGCTACTTACTTTATGGAATTCGTGAGCGAACAATTCTGCTATATCGGTTTTGGTACTTAAAATACGATTATCTGAAGTTTTTATACATTTTATATGTCTATATGTTTGTTTACCAACTATCGCTTTGGCCTTACTCCATACTTGAGTCGCTTCGGTTTGTGGGGTTATTGTCGATACAAAGTTTTCCCAAGAGGCTTGTTTGTGTTTTAAAATCGTACGCCTAGCTTGTGCACGCATTTTTTTAAAGTTAATTAGGTTATCAACAGTAGCATTTTTTTTGAATAGGTTAAAGGCCCTTTTTTATCTGTTATTGCTTTTTTGATTTCTGCGTTCCACCAGGGGACGATACGTGGTTTTATTTTCCCGCTAGTTTGTGGTATGCATTTGTTAGCTGCATGTATTATATTACTTGTCAGGTGCAGTATCCTTTCTTCTGTGTTTTGGTCTTTGTTATCCTGGTATGTACTAAAGCTACGAGCATATTCCTCCCAGTTCGCTATTTCACTTCTCCATCTTCTTTGAATACATTCTTCCACAGATGGTGTTGATGTAGATATTATTATGGGACAGTGATCACTTTGGCAAAATTCATCGTGCACATTCCAATTTAAGCTTAACGCAATTCGGGGAGAAGCCATTGTTAGGTCTATTGCAGAGAAGCTTCCTGACATGGAACTGAGGTGCGTACTTTCACCTGAGTTTAATAACACTAGATCATTATCGTTAATGAAATTTTCAATTATACGCCCTCTTAAGTCTGTCTTTATGCACCCCCATACTTTAGAATGTGCGTTGAAATCACCTAACATTATTATTGGAGACGGAAGTTGAGCTAGTACGTGTTCAATATCTTTTATCTGCCAGCTAAAATTTGGCAAATAGATGTTGCATATTGTTACCTTTATTGGAAACTCAAGTCTAACTGCAATACATTGTAGGTTCGTATTTACATTTAACACGTTTGCAGGTATGTTGTTTTGTATGAACGTTGTTACTCCTCCACTAGCTCCTTCGTTTTCCGTATAGTTTTTATTAAATGAGGTGTAACCTCTAAGAGTAAACCTTTCATTATTTTTTAAGTGGTTTTCTTGTATACAGATACAGAATGGTTTGTATTTAACCATTAATAATTTTAATTCGCAATAATGTTTACGTATTCCATTGCAATTCCATTGCAAGATTTTTTCAAAATCCATGATTAAAATTGTAAAAATATATAAATAAATAAACTTGGACAATAACAAATAGAAATAAATAATGGTGTATAAATACAGTGACAGCACAGACATACATGTTTTAATAAATAAATAAATAATATGAGTAATAAATAGTACACAAATGTATAAGGACGTACACATTGTAATATCACAGAGTACACAAATGTATAAGGACGTACACATTGTAATATCACAGACATTATCACTAGGTATCATCATCCGCAGCCTTTCGACTACGAGGTTTACCTTTCGGCCAACCTTTCTTCTTTTTTTGATGAAGCAGTTTAACTGCTTCGTCTACGTCTTCATCACAAGTTGATGACAAAGGCGCAGTTAGGATCGGATCTCTCTTTCTTTTTTCAGACAATATTTCGCTTTCCATGGGTATAGCAGAGGGTTCTTGTGTTTCTACTATGGGTGGTTCGTGTTTATTATTAATAACTACACTAAATGATTCCTTCATTGTAGAAATTATTAAGGGTACTAATGTTTTCGCAAGTTCGTTAACATTAAAGTTGTTAGGAGTATCTAAGTTATTGACGACACTGGCGTAAGAAGCTCTTTTAGGAGTTCTGGCCAATATTTCTTTTCGAGCTTCTAAGTAAGACATTCGACTCCTCGTTTTTAGTTCTTGTATTGCAGTTTCTTCTATGTATTTTGGACAAATTTTAGCTCGCGCGTTGTGGTCCCCATTGCAATTCACACTGTTATTATTATTATTATTTATTATTATTATTATTATTATTGTTATTATTATTATTATTTATTATTATTATTATTAACTTTATCATTATTATTATTATTATTAAGTTAAATAGACATGGATGACGAATGGATTGGTTAAAGAAAGTAAAATAACTATGTAAAATTATGGAATGGATTATGGATTATGTAACATGGTTCCGGCTTATGGAAGTTGGTAATGGAAATTGGTACTGGATATTGGATATGGTTTTTGACAGATGGCAATGGAGATTTTTAATGGATTGTAAATTGAATAACTATGTAAAATTATAGAATGGTTTAATAAATGGTTTTGGTAAATCAAAATACAGCGTCATAAATGGAAATATTTCAGTAGAATTTTATTGTAAATAAACTTATTGTATATATATGGGAACCGACACACAAGTCTCTAAGACTTAGTCGGACCCTTAAATTGTATATGTTATGGTAATAAATACAAATTCAAATTCAAATTCAAATTCAAATTATTTTTTTTTTTTTTTATGGTTAAATGGCGCCGACTGCTATGGTCTTATGGCCGTTTTACTTGCATATCTATATGCTTACTAGGTTATGTTTAAATGTGTTTATACAAGTTTGCAGATTTAAGGAAGTTAAGGAATTTATGTACTTTGTGTTCATTGTCACTTATTATGTCCTCCAGATTATTATTCAGTTTCAGCCTAGTTCTGATATTTTTGTACAAAGGGCATTCTACAAAAATGTGTTCTAATGTTATGTGTACATTACATTGATTGCATTTATTTCTAGGTGTTTTCCCTAGTAGATACAGGTGTGTTACGTTCGTGTGGCCTATTCTGATCCTAGCTGCAACAACTTCATCCCTTCTTGTAAGATTATTAGGTTTCCACATTTTTATACTTGTTTTAGATTTTGATAACCTAGTGTTTGATTGGTTCCACATTGTTTCCCATTCAGACATTGTTTTAGATTTTAGATGTTGTATTAGATCCTGTGGTGCTACTGTTGTAATGTCTTGAGTTCTTCTAGGAGCAGCTTCTCTTGCAGTTGCGTCTGCTCGTTTGTTTCCCTCTATATGTGCATGTCCTGGAATCCACATTAGGATAATATTTTGGGAACCTTTAATAGACTGAGTATTTGTTCTTTACATCATAATAATATTATTGGGTTTTTTAATTGTACTTTATTATACAATCTAAACGTCGATAATTAGTTATCTTCGTCATAATGTTAGTTAAAAATTGTTAAAGATGTAGTAAACAATTTTGTCAAATTTGAAAATTGTTTACTACATCTTTAACAATTTTAACTATGACTACTGCAATGTGAATTATTTATATCAACATGACATCATAAATCTTTGTTCTCTGATCATAATTATTAGAGTTCCTAGTTAAGTTTTGTTCTCTTATTAATTCTATGGCGGATAATGAGTCACTAAGAATAATGTATTTTCATTGGTATAGTGTCTACATAGAAGGTGCTTGCGTATAGCTCAGCTGACAAACTGCTGTTATGGTGTTATGTGACCAATTGTGTTCTATGCCATCAACAGACATAACTCCACTTTTGTCTTTGACCCGTCAGTATATATTTTTATGTGCGTTGGGTATTGATTTACAATTTTGTGATGTTCTTGTGATAGGTTGACGGTAACGTGTCTTTCTTTTTTACGTTTTTCAAGTCTAATATAATCTTTATTTCAGGTACTATCCATGGCGGTGTCTCGGGTTGTGTAAGGTTTATTAATGTCGGTAGGTGTATGTTCATTTCTTTTATAGCTTCTAGGGCTCTTATAATAGTCGGTCTGCTCACTGTTCGTCTTTCTTCAAACTTTTTTATCATTTCCTCGTCTTTTAGTATTGCAAAGTTTAGATGCTGTGGGAGTGACATAATTTTAGAAATGTAATTAAATAATTGGATTTTCCTACGAATTATTAGCGATGTTGCACCTGCATCTACAAGGATTGACATTATAGGGCTCGTTCTAAACGCACCTGTTGCCATTCTTATTCCCTTGGCGTGTATTCTATCCAAAGGTCTCAGTACTGAAGCTCTTGCAGATGAGTATACAATGCTGCCATAGTCGATAGTTGAAAGTATGCATGCATTATATAATTGGAGGAGAACACGTCTGTCCGCACCCCAGTTTATGTTACTTATGCACCTTACGAGGTTTAGCTTTTTGTTACATTTGGTGACCAAATTCGTGATATGGCTCTTGAAGTACAGTTTCTTGTCAAATGTGACACCTAGTATTTTCATATTTTCTGTTGTAGGAATTTTTTTTCCATTAATATGGAGTGCAGGTTCAGGTGTTCTGTTCGCAGACGGCAAAAGTGAATCATTGATGTTTTATCCTCAGCAAAGTTTAGACCTATATTCTCAGCTCGTACTGTTATTTCATCAATCGCCAGTTGAAGTTTTTGTTGTATGTTTTGGCTCGAGTCGTTGTTTACAGAAAATAAGTAGGTCATCTACATATATACATTTGTCTACGGATGTGATTTCAGAGATAAGTTCATTTATGCTGATCAGAAACAGTGTACAGCTTAATACCGACCCTTGTGGGACCCCGTTTTCCTGTATGTATATTTCAGACATGGTATTTCCTACTCTAACTGTATACGATCGGTGCATTATGAAACTCATTATGATTTTGGGTAGATTACCACGCAGTTTCCATTTATGTAATTTTTTGACTATGTGATATCTCCACATCAGTTCGTATGCTTTTCTTATATCAAAACTTACGGCAACAGTATGCGTTCTGTCCAGAAAACTCTTTAGTATATAATCTTCTAGATATACTAATTCGTCTGTTGTAGAGTGCCGTCTTCTAAATCCAGTTTGATAAGTTGATATTAAGCTATTTTTTTCTAAAAACCACACTAATCTTTCGTTTATGATCTTTTCGAAAACTTTACTCATGCAGCTGGTTAAAGATATGGGCCTGTAGTTCATAGGATTAGTGTGGTCTTTACCCGGTTTAGGTATGGGCACAATTATAGATTTTTGCCATTCTGTGGGGTAAGTACCTTTAATATATATTTCATTGTAAATGTCTAATAGCTCTTGTTTTTTAGGTATAGGAAGATTTCTAAGCATGGCATTTACTATATTATCTGGACCTGGCGCTGTGTCTCTAGTATCTTGTAGTACCTTATCTAGTTCCGTCATGCTGAGCTGTGTATTATAGTTACAGTCAACATTTGTATTAAAATCTAGGGGGGATTCATTTTGTCTTTCATTCAACTGAAATGTCCTACTGTAGTTTTCTGAGCTGCTATTGGATTCAAATTGCTTGGCCAATTCTTCGGCTATATTTTTAGGGTCTACCAGTTTTTTGTTGTTGCTTATGAGTATTGGAGCCACTGTATTCAAGTTTTTTCCCATTATTCTTTTAGCCTTTTGCCATACCTCACATATTTCCGTCGACGAGTTTATCTTGTTTACATATTCTTCCCACGACTTCTTTTTTGCTAACAAAATCATTCTATGTACCTGTGCGCGTATTTTTTTGAAGTTTATTAGATTTTCGTTTGTTGGCTGTTTCTTAAAACGATTAAACAGCATTCTTTTCTCTTTTACTATACTGTCTATTTCTTGTGACCACCATGGTACACTTTTTCTTTTAATGTAACCTTTAGTTTGAGGTATTGCCTTTGTTGCCGCCGTTAATATTTGTTTGGTGAGTATTGTAATTTTTTCTTCTAAATCTGTGTTTTGTCAATTTTTCAGTTTGGTTTAGACTGTCTACATAGAGTTCCCAGTTTGATTGTTTGATTAACCATTTTTTTGGAATTATTTGGCTAGGCTGTTTTATCGGGAATGATATAAAAATAGGGCAGTGGTCACTACCATGATAGTCTTCTTGTGCTTCCCAATTTAGGTTTAAGGCTAAAGATGGGGATGTGATAGTTAAGTCTATTGCAGTTAAGTTGTTTCCTTTCATGTTAAGGTGTGTCGGTGTGCCCGTATTAAGAACAGTCAATTGATTGTTATCTAAAAATTCCTCTATCAATTTTCCCCTTGCATCTGTGGTATGTGAGCCCCATGTCAACGAATGGGCGTTGAAATCACCTATGATAATAAACGGTTTAGGGAGTTGGGAAGCTATTTTTTCTAGGTCTTCGAGACTCCAACAGAAAGAGGGTAGGTATATGTTACATATAGTAACTTCCATAGGGTATTTTATTTGGATGGCTATGGCTTGCAGGTGAGTATTAAGTTTCAGGAAACTGTGTGGTGTGTTATTTTTAATGTAAGTAGCTACCCTCCGCTTGCTCTGTCATTGTTAATGTAATTTTGTTATAAATTTTGTAACCCCTCAAATAAAACTTGCTGGACCCTTTTAGATGGGTCTCCTGTAAGCACAGGCAAAATGGTTGATACTGATTAATTAAAACCTTTAATTCACAATATCTAGTTTTCAGACCATTACAATTCCATTGTATAATTTTCTCGTTTGTAGCCATCTTGTTGAAATATGATTATTTTTGATGCTACTATCTATGTCTCTGATGGACTAATTTCTTTAAAGGTTTTAAGCGTGTTAAAATAATAAATAAATAAATAAGTAAATAAATGAGTAAATAAATTGTATATAGGACAAACACAACTATTTACGAATTTAGGTTAATAAATAAATTTTGTAAAATAAATAAATATAGACAATATACATAAAATATCACAGTACGTTATCACAGCAGATTTTATCACAGTTTATGTCTGGACTCTTCTTGAGTCCCTTTCTGTCTACTGGTTTGACTAGATTGCGATGTAGACGGGTTTTCATCTGAGCAATCATCTGTAATAGGGTTTCTCTTTCGAGGGCGACCTTTTACCCAACCTGGTTTTCTCTTTTTCTGAATTCTGCCACTTTCTTTCATCTTACTTGATGTAGGCCTTTTTATTAATGCACCTGAATCTAGTTCCGTTAGGTCCATTTGATCTGCAGATGTACCTTCGGAGATTTCTGAGACCTTATCTTCATCATCGTGTGTTGACATAGACTCAGCGACATTTATTGTTATTGTATCGTTTGGCCTTATTCCGGCAGGTATAGGTATTTCTCTACTCTCCTTGTGTTGAGGTGTGGTGTGTGTGCAGTTGTCCAAATGCTTTTTAATACTGTTGTCTATCATTTTTTCTAGTTCCGGCAGTAGTTTTTTAATAACGTTTTCAGTTGTATCATTATTCGATGCTGATGCTATTGTCGCATAACTTTTGGAGGGAACAACTGGGGATAGTTTTAGTTCCTCTCTTGCTTCAGAGTAAGTTATTTTTTTACTGTTTTTATTTCCTGAATACGCATTTCTTCCAGAAACTTTGGGCATCTGTTATAGTTGGCTAGGTGATTACCATTACAATTTACACACCTTACGTTTACAGTGCATGACCCTTCATGCAATTCGTTACCGCATAAGCACATTTGTTCACGTTTACAATTCATCAACGTGTGTCCAAAAGTTTGGCACCTCCTACATCTTAACGGCATTGGAATGTAATGCCGCACACGAAGAAGATAAATTCCAGCTTTTATACAATGAGGTAAGCTTGGCATATTAAATGTTATGATATGGGTGGGAGTGTCTACTAATACTCCATTTCTTCTACTTTGTACACGGCGAACGTCGACAACCTTCTCTTCTTTTAGTTCTTCTTTAATTTCATCTACTGTACAATTTAGGAAGTCTGGACAATAAATTACGCCTCTAGATTGGTTCAAAGTTGTGTGTGGTGTAACCTCAACATTCATTTCACAAAGCCGTGTAACCGTCAATAACTTTCTAGACTGTAGGAACGACGAAGTTTCTATTAATAAACCATCCCTAATTTTTTTCACAGACTTAGTGTTGCCAATAATACCATTCAATGATCTAGCAATAAGAAAAGGCGACGTTTTTGCAAAGTCGCCTTCCAGGCTTTTAACGACCAGAAACCGGGGTAAATCCTCCTTTTCCTGTTTCGATTGGGTAGGCGTTTTACGAGACCTTCTCTCGTCTGTTTTAGAGGACAGACCCTCATCCAAGGCTGACTTTTTTCTATTCATAAAAAGCAATAAATTCCATTCCTCATGCTCTTCACCCTCCCCGGAGCCTCAAAATGGGACGACAGAGCCAGATCTAGGCTAGTTATCGCCAAAGATACACGAGAAACGTAGCCACCCAAGTTGAAGATTGCGAGCGCTTTCTTACCTTGCAGTGGCTCACCAACGTCGACTCAAATAAAGAAGACAAAGAAACAAAGGAGAAAGAAAGAAAGGAAGTAGAGGAGAGTCGAAAGAAGGGTAAGTATGAGTAAAAGATAGAAAAGATGGAAGGAAGCAGAGGAAGATAAAAGAGCCGACAAGCCATTTATTATTATTATTATTATTATTATTATTATTATTATTATTATTATTATTATTATTATTATATTATTGGTTTGACGCTCGCAGAGTGCGGACCTGTCTCTTGTTAGCGCTATAAATAAACAAGTTTTTAAACAACGTTAATTGTGAATTTATTTATTACTATTAGTAAATCGTAGTTTACATATAAATTTATAAAGTTTTATGTGTTAATAATCCCTAAGTGATAATAAAATGAAGTGCAATCATTGCAAAATAGATTTAATTCAATAAGAGGTGAAATGTCACGGATGCAATTGTTACTATCATTTCAATTGCTCGGTATCAGAATCTACGTATCGTGGAAAGTCCAGATCTAATAAAGTAGCTTGGAGATGCTTATCGTATCGTAATAAGGAAAAAACCAACGCAGAAGCTTCGGAAGCCTCGTCTGTTGAACGACAAACAGGGAGCGATTTCGAGGAGGAGATAACGCCTAACATTAAAGTTATGTTTAACAGTTTACTGGAATCTATGCAACATATGTCCCAGAATATAGAAAAATTGATAAAAGGTAAGCCAAAGCCTCGAAGAAAATAAAAATTGAGGGAAGATATTAAGGCGCTGCATATAATGTTACAAAACAAAGATAAGCAGATAGAAGAATTGTCTGATAGAATTAATAAAATGGAGCAATCTGGGAGGCGAAAGTTCATCGAAATTCACGGTGTAGATAATGGCCCACAAACACCAAATGAAAAATATGAAGAGATCGCGCAGAAGATAGGATGTGCCGACATATCAGTCAAATCAGTTAAACAAATTTCATTACCAAGGTCTAATCTTCTATTGGTGCAATTAACTAATGAAGAGGATAAGGACGTTGTAATAAAGTGTGGTAAGGAATGGTGGCGCAAGTTGTCAGACACTGATAAGAAGGTGAATAAAAAAATTTTTGCAAATGAGAATCTAATCCCACATTTTAGAAAAATATTGCGCGAAACAAAAAGAAGGGCATTAACTTATAATTATAAATTTGTTTGGTTTCGGAATGGACGGGTGTTAGTTAGAAAAGCGGAAAATGACAATGTAATAAAATATCTTCTATGAGCGATATTGATAAATACATAAACTAATTATATCTGTAAATAATGCATAATAAAAATAGTTTTATAATTTTAAGTTATTAATTTTCAAATTTTTCAAAAGAATTATTTGTAATTTTCAATTTTATTTATGAACTCAAGTGAAAGTAACCATTACAATATAATGAATTTTCACAATTGTACAGATATAGTTGAATGGAAACGATTTATAAATACAACAAACGATCCAAGCAATTCGTTTAATATATTTCATGTTAACATCAGGTCAATTAAAAATATTTTAATGAATTACTTATTTTATTTCATAATTGTAATTTTGATATCATAATGTTGTCGGAAATTAATATAAATGAGTGTGAATTTGATGCTTACAATATGGTGAACTATACTTGTGTAAAAAAAATTAGAAAAGATAGAACTGGTGGAGGAATCGCTCTTTATATTAAGAATAATTTGAGATTCAAAGAAATACAGACTAATACAGTAAATTTTGAATCCATAAACTGCTTGATAGAATTCCCAAGTGCGAAAAACGTAATAAGTGTGTTAGGCATATACAGACCTCCTAATTTAAATCTCAAAAACTTTTTAAGTGAATTAGAAATAACTTTAGAGACTAATAAATCACACGATGGTTTAATAATTGGTGATATAAACATAAATTTATTGGATGAACACAACTCAAATGTGTGTGAATATGAGTGTTTACTTTCGGGCTTAGGGTACATAAACGCCATATTTGATGTAACTAGGGAAGAAATTAGAGAAAACGAATTGAAAAGGTCATTAATTGACCATATCTATATTAAATCAAAATTTAGAAACATTAAATCAGCGGTAATTGAACACAAATTGGCAGACCACTTCCCAATCGTAATGTGCATAGAAAATGAAGTTTTCACTATGTCAAAAAGCATGATCTACTCACCAGTTAAACGATTTAACCATAAAAAAATTAATAAAATGATACAAGAATACGATTGGTCTTCTATTAGTGATAGCGATGTAAATAAATATGTACATAACTTAGTAACCACGCTTAACAATATATATTCACGTAATCGTATAGAATTTAACATAAATAATAACCAAAAAGATAAAAAAGAATGGATAACCAATATTCTTTATTCTAAAATAAAAGAAAGAGATAGATTGTACAGACAGTGGAAATCCAATCTCAGTAAATCGGAATATAAGGAAGCCTACAAAAAATTTAGAAATAAAGTTAATAACGAAATTAGAGACGCAAAGAATAATTACTTTAAGAAAAGAATAAGTAACAACAGCAAAATAAATGTATGGGAAGATCTTAATTATATCTTAACTACGAAGAAAACGAAGAATTTGGATGATAAGATTATGAGTAGTTTGGGTCTTTCATCCTCAAAAAGAGACGTTGCAATAAATTTCGCCAATACCTTTAATGACCAAGCTACAAAGTTAGTTTCAAAATGTGATCACAACATAGATCCAGAACTAAATTTAACAGATGCAATATCGTGGTTTTGTATTCCTAAATGTACGCAAGAAGCTGTAGATAATATTAGCAATAGTAGTCTAGAAATGAAAAAAATCAGCAGGATTCGACAACATCAGAACACTGGAAGTGAAAAACGATATAAATATCTTTAGTAAAACCTTTACACAATTAAATAAATCAATTAAAACTGGGATTTTTCCCGATCTAAAACAGCAATCACTAGGCCTATTTACAAAAAAGGTAATCCATTGGAGTATGCAAATTATAGTCACATAAGTATACTACCTGTAATAGAAAAAATATTAGAAATATATGTCACAAAACACCTAAAAAATAGATCACTGATAACAAAATATACACACAAACCAATATGCATACCAGAAACGAGAATACTGAAACCTTGTTAAACAAATTTACTGACTACATTAACACATAACTAGATAAAAATAGATACACGGTTGCTGTATTCATAGATATGTCAAAAGCGTTTGACACAATCAAACCAGATCTACTTATAAAATGTCTAACTAGAGCAGGAGTAAATTCAAACGTGTTATCTTGGTTTGAGAGTTATTTAACGAATCGTCACTTTATAGTAAAAGTTGAAAATGAGTACAGCAACAAAACAGCTCTTAAATATGGTGTGCCACAAGGTAGTAACCTTGGTCCATTGTTATTTATTGTATATATAAACGATATCTTTTCAATTACAAATAGGACTCAATGTTATATGTATGCGGATGATGCAGTACTTTTCTACTCTCATAGAGAGGCTGTTGCTTGCATAAAAACCATACAAGAAGAACTAAACGTGCTAGTTAAATGGACACATAATAGAAATCTTTTTATAAATGAGGATAAAACCGTCTCAATGATTTATCATACACCACATATGGAAAAAATTAATAACCTGGAACTAAAAATACGTACATGCACGTGTTTATCACAGTCTATATATTGCAACTGTCAAGTTATACAAAGAGTTTATAGCACCACATATCTAGGTGTCAAACTAGATCACAATCTAAAATACGACGTTCACATTAATTACACCTATAACAAACTCAAAAAATTTGTAGGATGCCTGTATGTACTAAGCAGGATATTAGACGCTAATACCATGGTAGTTGTATATAAATCGCTGGTAGAATCAGTTATTAGGTATGGTGTATCAGTGTGGGGATCGGCTGAGAAAACGCACATAAGAAAGTTGGAGAACATGCAATTGAAGATTTTAAAACTAATATTCAAGGATAAAAAATTAAACACAAAACAACTATTAGAGAAATGTGATACGATGACACCAAATGGACAATATAAGTTTTGGTATTTAGTCAATTACTACAAAAATGACGAATTTAAGAAAACTGAAGAACATACCTACAGCACACGTAAAAAAAATTACATAGAACCACATTATTTTAATAAATATGGACAAAAAACAATAAAATACATAGTTCCACATTTGTTTAATATGCTTCCACAGAGCATGGAAGTTGAGACTTTTAAAAAATATAAACAGAACAGTGGTTAATAAACAATACAAATCAATAATTAATTACATATCTTTATTTATCTTGCTTGTTACAACGCTTATTTATAATTAGAAATGTGTATATACCGTATTGAAACTATTCAAATTATCATGTGTATTGTATAGTATATAATTTATTTTATTTATATTTTATCAAGAATACGATTTTTTTTTTTTCTTTCTTTTTCTTATGATTTGTAATCATAATATATCTTATTTATGAAATTATTGTGTATATCGTATAGCATATAATTCATTTTTACCTATATTTTACTTAGAATCAGATATTGATTTATTTATATTTTATTTAGAATCCGACATTATTTATTTATTACCATTTTTTCTTATAGACATCTAAAACGTAGCAGCATTGTACATAACTCACCATAAATTATTTCATTGATTGTACGTACTTTGAGCGTCATTAAATTTTAACGGTTTAATTAAAATAGTAAGACAATGTACACGATTAAGTAAGGTACAAACAGACAAGTCTTCTGACTTCGTTTTGACCTACGACAATGTATATTTTTATGAAATAAATAAATTCAAAATTCAAAATAAATTCAAATTATTGTTATTACTATTATTATTATTATTTATTATTATTATTATTGTTATTATTATTATTATTATTATTATTGTTATTATTGTATTATTGTTATTATACAGAATCATTACATAAAATTATGGAATGGATATGGAATATGGAACTTGACTCTCGCTTTACGTTAAATAGACATGGATGACGAATGGACTGGTTAGAAGAAAGTAAAATAATTATGTAAAATTATGGAATGGATTATGGAACATGATTCCGGCTTATGGAAGTTGGTAATGGAAATTGGTACTGGATATTGGATATGGTTTTTGACAGATGGCAATGGAAATTTTTAATGGATCGTAAATTGAATAACTATGTAAAATTATGGAATGGTTTAATAAATGGTTTTGGTAAATCAAAAGTACAGCGTCATAAAGGGAAATACATTTCAGTAGAATTTTATTGTAAATAAACTTATTGTATATATAGGAACCGACACACAAGTCTCTAAGACTTAGTCGGACCCTAAAATTGTATATATTATGGTAATAAAATTCAAATTCAAATTCAAATTCAAATTCAAATTATTATTATTGTTATTATTATTGTTATTATTATTCAACTCTTTACTCACAGTATCTGCGTATTTCATTATCTCCGTCCTTCCTTTGCTTTCCTTCTCCAGACCCGCTGTCGATACAATCAGGAAGTTTTCCGATTCAGACTACGATCTGCGCATTAGTTTTATGTCTCTCATCAAGTTTTTAAGTCGTTCATCATACACTATCAAGTCAATGATACTTTTAGATTCACCTCTTTGCCATGTATACATAGGCATATTCTTATTTTTAAACCACGTATTAGATACAAATAGGCTTCTCCCCACACAGATGTTCACCAAGCGTTCACCATTATCATGGACTCTTTGGTATGCGAACTTTCCTCACACTTATGGTCTCTTTCTCCATTCATCAGTGAATAGCTTGCAATGAGAAAAATTATTTGAAACTCTACGTTCACCCTAACCCACATTACCCGGGGAGATGCCAATTTGTGCTGTTTAACACATCATTTAAATCTTTTACTTACGATCACCCCAACTCCTTTTGCGCTACGCACTTGAGTCTCAACTCCTGACCATGGTGCTAGGCTGCCATCCTCCATCTCCACAGCATCCTTCTCCTTGAGCTTTGTCTCCATTACACACAGAATCTCATGTTGCCTTTCATACATTACATTCGCAATTTCAAATTCTTTTGCATACATCTAACATTCGACATTCTTTTCTTGCACAGTCGTCACCAACTGGGCCTATATGTTTCGACCTTGACCGCCCCTTGTAGTCATAGCGATCCGAGGCTATTGAATTGTTCTCTTGAGTAGTACCATAACGGGCAGACCGGTTACTAGCCAAATAGAACCGCATTTATGCAAATTAGTGGATTAAAATAGCTTTGAATACGTTCTTGTTGCTAATTATTTTAATAGTAATTTTTGGAATTGGACGATCTTGCAGTTACAACGATTTTATTATTGCTGTTTAATATTTTAACGAAAGATTTTGACGCTGCTCAATTAATGAAAGATTTAATTTTTTGTTTTTCTGTCGTTTTTTTTATTAAGATTAAGATTTTGGGAAACAGAACTTGATTGATAAATTAACGTAAAGTAGAATTTCAGTAAATAAGTTTGATGACCTTTACAATTAGTCTAGCCCGACCATAGTTTGTTTTAATTGCGTGCTTTTACAAAAGCACAGGTTCAGCAGTTTTTTTGTTGAGGGTGCTACGAAAAGTAAGCAAGTCTTTGTTTATTTTACACATTGCTATGGAGTACTAGCGTATATTTTTGTGCTAGATAATCCCCTAACTTCATTTTGAACAAACTGGCGCACAGTGATTTATGACTTTCCGTGTTGTGACGCATATTATTTTGTACACCCTACATACCAACCCCAGTTACACCACACATTAACTACTGAGCTGTCGGCATTCACTTTCTTATTTATTACACCAACTTTTACCGCTCTTTACATCCGTAACAAACAGCACGCTGAACTTACTTTTTGTTCCATTTTTGTTCCATCTAAAAACGCCGCGGCTAAGATCGCCTCGCGACAGGCGACAAAGAATCCGTGCATAAAAAAGGCTTAATGCGGATATTAGGATAGTCACAATTGACTCGGATGTGTTACGAAACATCCTCGTGAATTATGACTATCATAATATTCTCCTTGAATGAACAGCTATAATACACCCAGCACAGTTATAAATATGACATCAAAACAGTGGGAAAAATGAATAGATTTCAAATATGTAAATATATAAGACGTTCTATTTAAAGTAAAATATCGTCTATCCAGTATATGTAGACTACCATGTACATTTAAGCGTTTCTAAAATATCTATCACCTGAGTAACTAGGTGAATGCATTATAAGACCTTCTTGCAAAATACTAAAAAACATATGACGTATTTTTATATCTTTGTAATATTCAGCTGTTATAGAAATATTTAATAAAAAACAAAAACTGACCTCAATAACCCCCTCCCCCCTCCCCGAGACATCTAAACGTCATGGCCGATCTTGATGACACTTGGCCAAAAGTTGTAAAATAAGCTAATAAGTCGATTTAGCGATAGTGAAAAAAAAGTCGATTGCATAACCTTCTTATACCTACACATTTGTATGTAGGTTGAAAGTTAAAAATACATATCTCTTTTATCTTTCACGATAACTATAGACTGTTTCATATCATTTTAAAGCAAATTTCGCTCCCTTTCAAATAAAGTAAGAACATGTGTATGCTATACCAGCAATACGAGGAATGTTCACAATTTCCGGAAAAACTGGAAGTAGTGTTTTCATCAGGATAATATCATTTCATTAACGCCAATGAACAAAGTTTATTTCTACAATTCCAAGTTTGTAACCAAAAGTTATTACAATATCAATATTAAATATTTGAAAATTCATATCTCCTATACTAGTAGCTTTAGAAGAAGCAGGTTAGTTGCATTCATAAGAGTGGCTAGTTGCCTAGAAAATATAAAAAAAAAACAAAAAAAAATGCTTGGAGAGTATTTTGAATAAGTCAATTTCGAATAAGTCAATTTCGAATAATTGCTTAAGGTTGACTCCTTAAATATAGGCAAATTTATACCATAATTTGTTGCGCAAAGAAATCTCTTTAAAGAACCTTTAGTTAACTACGCATATCTATTTCAAATTCTTTTATATCTTGAAAGGTATCGGAAATGTATATGTGACTGTAACTGCCGCCATATTCAATTTTGAAAGTTTTAAAAAATTGCAAAAAATTGCATTTCATGCGAGTTATGGATGACCTGAATTTCAATCTTTTAAAATTTGCCCCCAAAGTAACACCCTTATTTTCGCGCCCTGTATACCTATTTAGCTTAAAAGTTTGTTTTGTCGACGTAATTGTCTCGTAGGCCTTCAATTTCATCGAAATCATCCGTATACTTTCGGCTGGCGAGTGACTACAGACACACACTCAAACGCGCACACAGACAGACATTTTTTTCGGCGGGTTCAGGGAGTCGTAAAACGTCAAAATAACGCAACTTATTTTTTTCGGTTTTTTTCCGACCGCAATACTTTCTTGTTCAGCAAGAAGTAAAAATTAATAAATTACGCAATAAATCGACGCGATTAGATCTGTTTTGAAATTGTTGGCCAGTTAAAATAACAATAATAAACTATATTCAACCTTTAAGAAAGCAATTCTTTCGGTTAAATTTAAATTTCACATTCATAAGATAAATGTCTGCAAACTGTCACTTCAATAAGGTAGTGACGCAGTACATTCTATGAATTGCCCTTTGATGTTGTTTCCGCTTACAGCTTACATGCCATTTAAAGTATTGGTGAAGACCTTCGCAAAAAGAGATACATTTTTGCTAATAACTTTGCTGTTTAAATGTATGTGCTAATGCACAGTTCCATACATCTCCCAATACACTAGGAACTCTTCACATTAATCATTGTAAACCCCAAATCTGATATTAAATGTTTAAAAGTTAAGTGATTCTGTAAGATACCAGAGATACACTTAATACACATTACTAATTATTATAAGACGCCATTGTTATAATTAAATTGGTAGTTTGCTAGCCAAAATGCACTAAAGGGAAATACTCAAGCTCACAAGGATAATTAATTGGTTACTATCAAGCGTTACTTTACAATTTATGTTTATTTGCAAATAAAAAGGGATTTTTAATATACGATACAGTTTGATAAATCTAGGAGCCCTAATAAATTACTAAATTGCGTACAGCTGTAAGTTTAATTAAGTTAATAAGAGAAAAATTTGTAATAAAAGACATTTGAAGTTATTAACGGGTTCACAACCAAGTGTACTTTTAGTACGTTGATTTAGTATTTAAGTTCTTGAGTAATTAATGCTTTAATTCGAAAGTGAAATGAAGCACCAAAACTTTTTACTTGATTAACTTATTGTGCAATTATTAAGTCTTATTCGTACAAAGTGATTAAGAGTTTCAAGTTTATTAGAATTTCTAATTTATGACAAAGCAAAAAGTGCCAATAAAGTAACGTTTATATAATAACAACAATAATAATATTAATAATAGTAATAATAATAGTAATAATAATAATAGTAATAATAATAATAATAACAATAATAACAATAATAATAATAATAATAATAATTCCTAGGGGTTGAACTACCTACTAGGCGCGTCCCCAGGTGGCGGATAGGGGAACGACCTTGCAAATGATCGTAAGTGATGCAAGGCCAACACCGAAATATGAGCTCGTGGCATTAAACCGTCACTGTTAGCTCTACATAATACGGTGTCGCGGACCAGTTCACGTGGGGCCTTGTAACTAACGAGGACAGGGACGGCAACCCTGCGTCCCCTTAGCTGGAAGTTCACTTTTCTTACACTAGTCTTGAGTGGCTTCCCTTACTTTAACTCTTTTCTGTCGGAGCACCCTCGCTCTAACTCTTGTTCTCTTCAGGCTCACGGCGAAAGCTGAGAGACCTCTTCCTTCTTCGGTCTACTCTTCCCAGGACATGCGCCGTAAAAAGCGTATACGGGTGTGGCAAGCCCGGGATGTCCTTGCTGGGGACGACTGAGCGCTAGCCGTGTCCTAATACCGCAACCGTGAACTGTACTTCAGAGACTCTAGCAGGGCGTGGCTAGGGAACGTTGTACAGCTATCGGTCGATGGTCTTGGCTTTACCGCCCGGACTACGAGGAAGGTAACCTCTATAAAAAATCCCCTAATCCCAAGGTCGTTTGGCAGTTTTAGGTGCTGAAGGGATTGCGCGAGGGGAAGCCTGAGCGTGGCCAGGGGGAAGCCTGGTTCCTAGCGTTGAAACGCCTGTGGGGAAACGGGCGCCTCCTCACAGTATGTAGCCTTGCTATAGTATGGGTGCACTTCTGTAGTCGACGTATGTTTCATCCCCTCTCGTGGGAATACTATGAGTTGTACTGATCTAAATGAGGACTTATCCTTTGAAATAGGCGCTGAAGGTAGACAGCGTTGTCAAGTTACCGTTGAGGAGTCCACCTCTAAAATCATGGATGTTGTTGTGGGTACAACCGGAAAATCCCTCAAAGAAAATTTAATGGAGAAGGTGACGTCGGGCATTGTGGCTCCTCGGTTCCTCCTCATTAAAAAGAAGGAAGGTAGTTTTGAAAAAGATAACCCGTTCTTTATAGCAAAGACATTATACAGTTTAGTAGGAGATGTTAATTTTTGTAAGAAAACCAAAGTAGGATTACTGATAGATACACGGACAAAGAAGCAGGCGCAATTATTGTTAAAAATTCAGATGTTTGGAGATTTTCCAGTAACAGTAGAGCCTCACCAAACACTAAATATAGTGAAAGGTGTTATTACATGTCGAGACCTCCTTAACTGTACAACCGAAGAAATTCTTGAAAATTTAGCTAATCAAAAAGTAATAGATGTTAGAAGAATTACGTCACGTAAAGACGGAAATGTAGTTAACACAGCTAGTTTGATACTTTCTTTTTGCTGCGATAATTTACCGCAATATGTTAAACTGGCAATATACAGGTTGCCTGTAAGATTATATATACCGGCACCATTGAGGTGTTTTAAATGTCAGGTTTTCGGGCATTCGGCGTCAAAATGCGATAAAGAACAAACTTGTGTATGTGGAAAAGAAATGCATATAGGCAAACAGTGCGAAAAACCCATACATTGTATAAACTGTGACGGGAACCACTCAGCGAGGTCACGAGAGTGTCCCAAATATAAAGAGGAAGCCAAAATACAAGAAATAAAGGTAAAAAAAAACATTTCTTACTTTGAAGCTAAAAAAGAAGTATGCGCTAATGTAGCAAAAGAGTCATACGCCACAATTGTTGCCTCCCCTAAATCTAGAGACATGAATGTAAAAGAATTGGCATCTTGTTTAATTCCCATACTTATATCGGAGTTAAAAAACACATTTAAAATACCTTACGAGAAGACACCGAAAACTACTACCAATGTAAATACCGAAAAAGAGGTAGAAAAACCAAAAATTAATAGTTCTGAAATAACTTCAGAACAAATGGAGACTGACGCTTCCGACAAAAGGAAGAGAACGTCAGTATCTTCAATCAATTCCTCGATTGACGAGGAAATTATTGATGAACAGAGGTTAGATATACTTAAGCAGAAAAAGAAGAAGGGTTGGCCGAAGGAAAACCCCGTAAGTCTACCCTCTAGTCTGTGATATATTTTTATTGTGATATTAGAACTGTGATATATTTGTTTGTTAGTCTAAATACATGTATACGTCCGTTGTTATTTTCTATTTATTTATTTATTGGTATATTTATTTCAAAGTTATTTATTCAAACCTAATTATGGAGCACATTATTCAGTGGAATTGCAATGGATGTGCAAAAAGTACGGACGAATTAAAATTATTAATTGCGGAATTCAACCCAATAGCGATTGCTCTCCAGGAAACTCATTTTAAAATCAGTGATGAATTTCAACTAAAAAATTATAAAATTATTAGGAAGGACAAGCACAACAATATTAGGGCTAAAGGGGGTGTAGCAATATTACTTAACAGTAATTCGGTATTCAAGCAAGTTAGGCTAAATACCCACATGCAAGTTACTGCTGTAAATGTCTGCTACCCAGTTAAAGTCACAATATGCAGCATTTATCTGCCAGACCAAAACAAAGGAATTAGCAGACATAAAAAACATAATATCACAGTTGCCCACACCATTTCTACTTCTCGGAGATTTCAACGCACATAGCCCCTTATGGGGATCCACAAAACACGATAATTGTGGAAAAACGTTAGAATCCTTCTTTGATACAGAAAATATAGCAATTCTGAATGATGATAAGCCAACTTACTTTAATTCCAGGTCGAATAGTTTCTCTGCAATCGACTTAAGTCTTTGTTCTCCAGAAATACTCGAAAAATTTGAGTGGAATCAAATAGCTGATCTCCATGGGAGCGACCATTTCCCGCTGATTTTAACTACATTAGGAAATAGGTCTAAATGGAGTATTACGGATAAATGGTGTTTGAACAGGGCAAATTGGGCTCAGTTTAAAAGTAGCATGAAGGAAGTAGATAAGCAGCAGGGCATAAACTGTTTAACACAAAACTTTACCGACATGATCATAGAAGCCGCACAGAATGCAATACCAAAAAACAACAATAAATTAAATAAACCACCAATACCCTGGTGGAATGCTGAGGTCAAAGAGGCGATCAACAACCGCAAACGGGCATTAAACGTATTCACAGGAAACCCGGTAATGGAAAATTTAGTCGAGTACAAAAAACGCAAAGCAGTTGCACGACGTACAGTATTAGACGCTAAAAGAAAATCTTGGGCATCGTCAATAACAGTAAAAACACCAATTTCCGAAGTGTGGACCAAAATCAAAGCGATAGCTGGTAAATTTAAAGATACAACTCCCATAAGTTGGAAGATCAAAATGTCATAATCACAGACCCTGATGAACTTGCAGAAAAATTCGCTGAATATTTTCAAGAAGTTAGCAGCTTAGATAATTATAATGAAGAGTTCAGACGAAATTTCAGGGTAAGAGGGGTACCATTAGACTTTACTGAAGGAGGTGCAAATGAATATAACAAACCATTTACTATGGACGAACTAATTGGTGCACTCAAAAACTAAAGAAACGTCTCCAGGGTTAGATAAAGTTGCGTATGCTATGATCAGAAACTTGCCTGAAGTAACAATGGAAGACTTACTACTATTATACAACCGTATATGGTTAGAAGGATATATCCAATAAATTGGAAAACTTGTATTATTATCCCTATGTTAAAATCAGGACAGCACCCTTCAAAAACGTCAAACTATCGCCCGATATCATTAAGCAGCTGCATTGGAAAAATACTAGAGCGGATGGTAAATGAAAGACTTACGAAATATCTAGAAATGCAAGAACTATTAGATACTTATCAATCGGGCTTTCGTAAAGGCTATTCAACGAGGGATAATATTACATACCTAGTATCCGCCATAGAAGAGCCGCTTAAGGTGAGAAAACATACTACGGCAATATTTTTCGATCTCGAGAAGGCCTATGATTTAGTATGGAGATATGGAATTATAGAAAAAATACATACATACGGAATCAGGGGCAACATGGCTAATTTCATAAAAGGATTCCTCACAGACCGATATTTTCGTGTAAGGATTGGAAACACTATGTCAAGCAAGCACTGCTCAGAGATAGGAATACCGCAGGGATCGCCCATAAGTGTCACCCTATTCTTAATATCGGTTAATGAATTAACAAAAACAGTCCATCCCACAATTAGTAGATGTATGTATGTGGACGATTTAGTTATATTTGCATCTACCGAAGGGGATAGTTCGCACAATTCTATTCTTCAATCAGCCGTTAATGATATTGTACACAAAGCAGAGTTGGTTGGATTTAAAATATCGCAAAATAAAACGGTATGTGTACATTTTTGTAGACTGAGACGCCCACATTACCGCCCAAATATTTTTTTTGAAACAGCAACAGATACAGTGTGTACAGCAGCATAAATTCTTGGGGATAATGCTTGATGAAAAACTAACATGGAAAACGCACATAAATTATATCATTGTAAAAGCACGTAAAGCGTTAAACATACTCAAATGTCTGTCGCATTCCAAGTGGGGATCTGACAGAGAAGTCTTATTGCGTGTCTACAAGACCCTAATACTATCTGTATTTGACTATGGTTGTATGGTATATAGAACAGCCGCAAAATCTAACCTTAAAAGGTTAGATACAGTACAAAATTTGTGTATAAGATACGCAATAGGTGCATACCCAACAAGCCCTATTAGTAGCTTACATGTTGAGGCCGGCATGTTACCGCTTAATTACAGAAGAATGTGGATTACGTTAAAATATGCCAAAAAAATTAAAGATAACCCTACGCATTACCTTAACAAAATTATTTTTAATCCAAATGTACAAGACATGACCAATATTCAAAATAAAACAATGATTCACAAACTACAAGAGATGGTTACAAGATTACATTTAACAATGAATGAAGAGTTGTACGAGATAAAAAATAGTGTGTGGAATATATGGCAACAGGAGTGGGAAAAAGAAAAAAGATTAGCAAAACAACATACACCAACGGTTTACAATAGAAAACCATACCCACCATTGTCTAGAAAACACAGCATCATTCTTAGTAGAATAAGGATCGGGCACACACATGCAACACACTCTTATATTTTAACAAAAACGCAACAACCGACATGTATTAAATGTGATAAACCATTAACCATAATGCATATATTTGAGGAACGTGATGAATTAATAGACCATAGAATAAAATATAACATGAAAAATGGGATAAAGAACGATTTTAAAATAAATAATGAAAAAATACAAAGCTTGTTCCAGTATCTAGAAGCAACCGGCTTATTCAACACAATTTAAAAAAAAAAGAATAGAAACATAAACATAAATACTTAGTAAACATAAGTACTCAGAAAATGGCAAATAACCATGAAGTTTAAGCCATAAAAAAAAAAAGAAAATAATAATAATTACCCACTGGGGATCTACCCATAGGGATCAACGTGGAAAAATCGTTGAAGAACTACTGGAAACTGAAGGAATTGTCCTCTTAAATACAGGACAACCAACACACATGAATACGAAATCCAATAGTTTTTCAACGATAGATTTAACCTTAGCACACAATAGTATTGCGCTGAACCTTGCTTGGAAGGCCCTTGAAGAATATTACAATAGCGACCATTGCCCAATTCTTACATCAACGGGATTTAAAAAACGGGAATATTCCATTCCAAGAAAGTGGAAAACAAACGAAGCCAATTGGGAAGTTTACAAACAGTCAATTCGCCAAACCCCACAAGACTTGGATGACATTGATACAATTGTTCAAGAATTTTCCAAAAATATAATAAACGCCGCAGAAAAAAGTATACCGCGTTCTTCCGGCAAAATTAAAAACCGATGTGTTCCTTGGTGGACCGACGAGGTTAAAAACTCTGTCCAAGATAAACGAAAATTATTCAATAAGTTTAAAGATCCCCAACAGTAGAAAACCTAATTAATTACAAAAAAAGCCAGAGCTAATATGCGGAAGATTATTTTAAACAGTAAAAGATCATCTTGGGAAACATATGTGTCCTCTATAAACTCCAGTACACCTCCATCGGAGGTATGGAGAAAGGCGAAAAATATACTGAGAAAACCTACTACTATTATCTCAGAAATCATAATAAATGAAAACAGAGAAATAACAAACATTAAAGAACAAACAGAAGCTTTAGCTACACATTTCGAAAACATCAGTAGCTCTAAATGCTTTGATAAAACATTCTTAAATATAAAAAAGGACACTGAAAAACTATTGGATTTTCAAAGTGAAGAACAAATAGAGTACAATAAACAATTTACAATGAAAGAACTCGAACATGCTCTAATACTTAAAAAAGATAAATCACCAGGTCCAGATAATATCACATACTCCATGCTCCAAAACCTTCCTGCATCCTCACAGAATAACCTGCTCCATATATACAACAAAATTTTTGATAAAGGATATTTCCCCGAAAAGTGGCAAGAATCCATCATAATTCCAGTACTAAAGCCCAACAAAAATATGACCGAACCAAATAGTTACAGGCCAATTGCTCTTACCAGTAATATGAGTAAAGTATTGGAAACGATGATAAACAGAAGACTTATGCCATATTTGGAATCGCATGGATTAATATCATCCCATCAAACTGCTTTTAGAAAGTTACATTCTACAATAGACTACCTTGTATATATTGAACACTACATCGTTGAGGGCTTCAGAAAAACGCAGCACACTGTAGCAGTATCTTTTGATTTAGAGAAAGCCTATGATACCATATGGCGCTTTAACATTATACAACAGCTACATGACTGGAATATACGAGGAAAATTGCCCAAAATTATAATTATAGTTTTCTATCAAAAAGAAAATTTAAGGTTAGGATACGCAGCACACTATCAGAAATACATACGCTGGAAAACGGCATTCCTCAAGGTTCGGTCCTAAGCGTGACCTTATTCTTGATAGGAATAAACATGCTACTTTCGACCATTCAGGGACCTGTTAAAAAGTGTCTATATGCTGACGACCTAATAATCATGTTTCAAGGAAGCTGCATAGATACAGTTAAAGAAAAAATACAAATACCAATAGACCAAGTGACTCATTATGCAGGAGAAAAAGGTTTTACCTTTTCTAAAGAAAAAACTAGAGCAATCCATTTCTGCCGCCCAAGGACCCCACACGAAGACCCAAACCTACATATAAATGGTGTAAAAATACCAGTAGTATCAAACATAAAAGTGCTGGGAGTTACACTGAATGAAAAACTATACTTTAAGCAACATATCAGTCAATTGGCAGATTCATGTAAAAAACGATTGAATACAATTCGAAGCCTATGTAACCGTAATTGGGGTTCCTCTCGAAAGCAATTACTTATGCTATATAAAGCATTTGTACTATCTGTAATTGACTACAGCTGTATAATCTATTCCTCAGCTAGACCATCCACCTTAAGAATCCTAAATAGTATACATGCATATGGAATTAGACTAGCCACAGGGGCATACCGAACTAGCCCACACGCAGCACTATTTGTTGACGCAGGCATCCAACCATTACGCATCCGTTACCAACAACTATTACTTATCTACCACTCAAAAATCAATGCTTTAAACAACCATCTAAACCATGATCTCATAAGTAACAACACCAACCAAGAGTATGAAGAAAGGCCAACCATAATCAGACCAGCTCTGGTAAGAGCAGCAGAGATTATTAAAAAAAACAGGTTAGAATTAGTCTCCATAGAAAACAATCAATCTCAAGAAATACCAACGAAGCTTAAAAAAATCAAGGGAGAAATTGAAAGCAAAATACAAATCATATGGCAACAAGAATGGAACGGAACAAATACGCAGCTACAAAAAATCAAGAGTAACGTAAAACCCTGGAGAATAGCAAGTCAAAATATAAAACCTTTAGAAGTAACTTTAACAAGAATTCGAATAGGTCACACCAATATGAGGCACTCTCACATACTAGGAAGGAGAAGACAAGATATGTGTAATCTATGTAACGCACACTTAACTATAAAGCACATTTTATTAGAGTGCACAAAATACAAAGACGTCGAGAAGAAATTAGGGTTGAAAGATACTATGGAAGATATCTTCAGAGATGATCAAGAGCATATGACATTACTGCTCCAATTCTTAAAAGAAACTGAACTAATAAATAAGATATAAAACCAAAACTTGAGGAAATGGCAAATGACCGTAGAAGTCACGCCAAAAAAAAAAAAATATAGGGGAGTAAAGTCGAACCAGCACCTCCACGTGGTACTCCCTGGGTAATGCTAACGCTGGTCGCATACTGTTTCGTCATATGCTCGCTCCTTACGTCCATTGTCTACATTTGTGTTTTTTTTTCGGAGAGTAAACTCCACCGTAAAAATCCGAAATCTAAGGTGTTAGCGATCCGTGCCAAGAGATGAATGGCTATGCGAAGTTAGTCGCTAACGAAGCCCTCTAGATACCCGGCTGCCTCTAGTTGCAATTAGTTAAGCCTTGCTGCGGTATGGGACCACTGCCGTAGTGGACATGTTTTTGTGCCCGTGTAAAGGGACGCCGTCGGATATCCCGATTTTTTATTATTTTTAATTAGTTCCCGAAGTTTATTAGCAAGACGCCGTCCTTTATAAAAATTTTCCTATCATGATTAATTATTTGCTAAGTAAAATACCAGTACTGATTCACAGAATTTAGTAAGATAACGTGACGCGCTAAATGCACAGGTGCAAAGCATCATAAAAATTCGTAGAAGTTCTAGTAAAAGTTAAACAGATTTCATAACGTTGCATAAAATTGCACAATAATTAATCATGCATCCTCCCTCCAGACGTAAATCCCAAAAACGTTTAAAAGTTTGTATACGTCAGAGCATCTTCCACCAATACGGGCTTACGGAATCTCACCACCAAAGTCTCGTAACCACCCTCGCGAATTCTTTATAAAAACGCGGCACGCGCTGATAATCGTAATATATAAATAACAGTCAATATAGTCGTAATAGATATATAGAGATATATTCGCGTTCGCGCCGACTGCTACCTGTTGTAAACCGTCCGCCTGTAACCGTCGTCCGAGTAGAGATCGCGACTCCGCGACCTGATAGCATCACCGAAGTCAAAAGATTAGAGTTGCAGAGATCTAACGTTGAAAGTACGTAAGTTGAGATACCTGGTGACCGGGATATGCAGGGTTGTAAGCCCGACGTACTCTTCTGTAACCAGACGCACTCTTCTGTTACGACACATACACACCTACACTGTGGATTTTGAAGAGTAGTAGCCCGACATTCCATTTGGCCGACCGAGATCCTATTGTTTAGTTTAACGGGTGGTTTGCCCAGATTTCTAACAAAGGAGATCCACCTATACACACCTACACTGTGGAGTTTGAAGGGTAGTAGCCCGACATTCCATTTGACCGACCGAGATCCTATTGTTTAGTTTAACGGGTGGTTTGCCCAGATTTCTAACAAAGGAGATCCACCTATACACACCTACACAAACACCACCACACAATACACCTCGACAAACGTACCAGCGACCGCCAGATACCTGTAATTAAAACCTCGCCGGAAGATTAAGCTGAACACCTCGTAAACACCGTTAATCCAGTAATATAGAAACGTAACCGTAAACACGAGACGTGTCCGTCAGTATTAAATAACCACCGTAAAGTAAAATAAACCACCACCGCCTCCACCATAAAAACGTAAGTTAGACGCGAAAGAATTCACTTTAAAATAGAAAACGAAGGTTTTATATTTTAAAAACGGCCAACATAACAAAAAGCTTTTAATTTTTATTTTGTTTAAATAAAAACCGGTATACTAAAATTAATCTCGTAAAAGTAAACAAATAATACGCCGCCACCGTACACCAGCTACTTAAATAAACGAAAATCTTTCATTTATTTAAAAAGGGCAAAAATTGAATGTAAACGTGAATGAGTTTATTTTCATAAGAAAAGCAGGTGTAAAACTTTACACTTGTAACCGACCGCTTTAAAATATTGATTATTCCTTGAAAAGGCAGAGCGTTGAACTCAGTGTCTTATCGCGCACGTGTTTATACCGCGTTATCTTGCTACCTGCTTCTGTATTTTATACAGGGACGTATTTAGGTAAAATTTATTTATTTATTTCGACATTTAACCAGTATAAATTAAAACAGTTAAAGGACGTAAACTAAAAGTCAAAACCCCAAACCTTCTATTAATGTTAAATTACAGAAACTCCAGAGGACCACCTAACCATTAGTACCTGGACGAAGGATGTCTACTTAAAGATAACAAAGAGGGAGTTAACCGTTATATTGGACACTCGAGAGCCGGGATCACAGTTCAGTATATTTACCTGTATCTATATCTTAGTTGAAAAGTAAATAACCATACAATATAGAAGTGTAATAAATAGGAAATAAAGTTATATGTATATGAACCTTTGTAATCTATTTGTTCAACGTGTTGAGAGCCTTAATAACGAACCCCGATCCCAATTTTGTAAGTACAAAATTCCGACTGAGCTAGAAAAGGGAAAAGAAACGAAAAAGTGAGGCATTACGTTTGACATCGTACACCCGTATTCGTGGGAACTAAATGGAAAGTTTCAAAATAAACATAGAGTCGTCCACCTCTTTAAACGTGGACACGGTAGGAGGTTCCGTTCAAAATCCCCAAAAAAGAAATGGAGCTGTTGAGGGACAGCATAAAACAAGCCCTACACTACTACATAGTAGAGAAAAGGAGGTACAACCCCGGTTCCTACTTGTTAAAAGGTTAGATGGAAATGACTTTTCTAAAGTCAGTCCGTTTTGAATAAATAAAAGTCTTTTTGGATTAGTTGGAGAGTTGAGGAATATTAAAAAAGTTAGAGATGGTATTTTAATCGAGACTAAGTGTAATTCCCTGTCTGGTAAAGCTGCTAAAATTAGATTATTATGCGATATTCCAGTAGAGGTAATACCACATGCTACTCTTAATGTCAGTCGAGGAGTTGTGTTTCATAGAGACCTATTGAATGCTGCAATAGATGAAATTTTGGAAGACTGCCGAGAACAAGGTGTTATTGTGGTTAGGCGAGTTCGTACAAAACGGGACGGAGCATTTGTAGATACTCCTACACATATACTAACATTTAATTCACCCATACTACCTACCAAGGTAAAGATGGCCATGTATAGATTAGAAGTACGACCTTACATACGTCCACCCATACGGTGCTTTAAGTGCCAAAAGTTTGGACATGTATCCGATAGATGTAAAGACGAACGTCAGCTTTGTGTCTGTGGAAAAGAAATGCATGTAGGCAGGCAGTGTGACAAACCGATAGAGTATGTGAACTGTTTAGGACCCCACCCTGCTCGGTCGCAAAAGTGTCCAAAATACCTTGAGGAACTTGCTATACAAAAAATAAAGACACTAGAGAAAATTTCATATCTAGATGCTAAAAAAAAGTCTCCATTCAAACACCTTCAAAACCAACATATTCAGAAATAGCACACAGAAAAAGCCCAACTGCTGAAGATATAATTGAAAAGATTACTCCTACATTACTTAATGCCATTTCTACGAAAATTGATAATGCGATTGAAAAACTATATACCCAGTTAACAGATTCTGGCAGAATGCCACCCCCTCACTCCGAAGGTATTTTATCCACATCTCAAGATGATATTCTTGTCAGAGAAAAAAGAAAAAGATCTGAACAGCAATCAAACTCTCTCTCATCTGAAGGTGAATCTGAGTCTAGCCAATCTGGTAGAAAAAAGAAGGGATGGCCAAAAGGCGTTCCGCGAAATCCTAAGCCTAAGTCTGAGCAACACAAAACAGAGACTGAGACTCCTGGTCCAGACTCAACAGTAACTTAATTCTGTGATATATTTTTTGTGATAAAGAAATTCTGTGATACAAAAATCCTGTGATATAGTTTTAGTGATATGTATACAAATATATGTTGTTTGTTTATAGTAATATTGTCTCGTATTTTTACAATATTTACAATATTTATCATGGCAGAATCCATAATACAGTGGAACAGTAATAGGCTTGCATATCGCTATGCTCATTTAAAGCAAATTATGATTGATAAATCGCCACTACTTATATGCCTACAAGAGACACACTTAAAACCGGATGAAACCTTCTCTCTTAGAGGTTATAACGCTTACTACCATTATGCTCAATATACCCAAAGAGCACACGGAGGATGTCTAATATATGTTAAAGATAATGTTCCATGTACACTATTAAAATTACAGACACAGCTACAAGTGGTTGCAGTTCGAGTCAAATACCCTTTGGAAATCACGATCTGTAATATATATCTTCCGGACCGAAATTGGTACGATAATGATCTAAGGAAAATCTGTAGCCAGCTACCAACACCATTTCTCTTACTTGGCGATTTCAACTCCCACAACTCCTTGTGGGGGTCAAACAGTACCAACTCCAGAAGAATGATTATAGAAAAATTAATAGATGAACTGGATCTGGTAGTTTTAAACAACGGACAGGGAACATATCTAAACAGTAGGTCTAATACTTTTTCTGCAATTGATCTCACGTTCTGTTCAGCAAATATTGCTCCTACATTTCAATGGAAGGTATTAGATGATCATCTTTTCAGTGACCATTTCCCAATATGTATTGAATTACCAACGTCGTGTGAAGGTACAGTTTGCCCGCAAAAGTGGGTAATTAAGAATGCGGACTGGGACGCATATCAAGTTGCCGCCGAAAAGAACTTTTCAAACCTACTGCCAAACAGTACACTTGAACAATATGTAACCTTAGTAACTGGAAATATAATAAACGCCGCCAATGAAAGTATCCCGAACACATCAATAATTACACGTAAGAAGCTGGTCCCGTGATGGAGTGTTAATGTAGCAATAGCTATCCAAGATAAGAAAAAAGCTCTACGGGAATTTAGAAAATTTCCCAACACCGAAAATTTGATAAAACTTTAAAAGACTACGAGCTAACGCACAAAAAATTATACATAGCAGTGAGCAATCATCTTGGAAAACCTATGTATCTACCTTAAACAGCAATAGTCAGCCTTCAGAAATGTGGAAAAAGATAAAAAGTATTGCGGGAAAAATACACACAAAACACAAAACTATCATCTACGATAAAGGACGTACTATCTCTGACGAACACGAGGTATCAAATGTTTTTGCGAGATATTACGAGACCGTTAGTGACATAAGTAACAACAATGCAGAATTTATCGCCGCGAAAGAGGAAATGGAAAAGAATTTGAACTTCAACGAACACGACATATCTTACTATAATGTTAACTTTTCCGAAGTCGAACTCGAGAACGCCTTAAGCAAATGCGGCAAATCCTCTCCAGGGCCAGACCTAGTGCACTACGAGACGATTAATAATTTGCCTATAGTAGGGAAACAGAAACTGTTAAATGTGTTCAATAAGATATGGCAAACTGGATATTACCCAGAACAATGGAAGACGGCTTGGTTAATACCAATTAAAAAACCAGAGAAGGCAGGACAGAACCCAAGTGATTATCGACCCATTTCAATTACTTCATGTCTAAGTAAAACCCTAGAGAAAATGGTCAGCTACAGACTTATGTGGACACTAGAGAATGGGGGATACCTATGCAAATCTCAAACAGGATTTAAAAAAGGCAAATCTACGATAGACAATTTAATTTCACAGTATGTACTAGACAACTTCGCATACAAAAAACATGTCGTGGGAGTTTTCTTCGACATTGAAAAAGCATTTGATATGACATGGCATTATGGCACACTCGAGCAACTTTTTCGATGGGGACTAAGAGGACGGCAAAATTTATAACTGCATTTTTAAACGGCAGGGCCTTTCAGGTAAAAATAGGAAGTGCAACATCAGACCAAACTAGGCAGCAAAATGGAATACCCCAGGGATCCACTTTAAGTGTGTCTCTGTTTATTATCGCAATAAATAGTTTAATGGAAGGAGTCCATCCAAACATAAAATTCTCTCTATACGTAGATGATATGGCTATCTTCTTTTCACATGACAATATGATTTACCTACAAGAAAATCTTCAAGCAGCAATCAATATAATCCTAGTAAACTCCAGCAATAGAGGCTTCAAACTGTCTACATCGAAAACGAAATGTGTTCACTTCTGCCGAAAAACTGCAGCACATGAAGATCCTATATTAAAACTCTATGACACTGATATACCTTGTGTAGAGGCTATTAAATTCTTAGGGATGATATTCGACAGAAAAATGTACTGGACTGAACATTTCAAACAATTGATGGCTAAACTTAAGAAAGCACTTAATGTTATGAAGAGTGTGGCGCACATTGGATGGGGTGCTGATAGACAGACTCTGCTTTATATGTATAAAACACTCATCTTGTCAAAATTGGACTATGGCTGTACTGTGTACGGATCGGCAAGGAAAACTAAATTAAAAAATCTCGACAACATACAAGTTCAAGGATTAAGACCAGCTACTGGGGCATTTCGGACAAGTCCACTACCTTCGTTACATTGCGATGCGGGAGTGATCCCACTAAACTTCAGAAGAATCACTCTACTAATTTCATATGCAGTTAGACTCCACTCTCAACGCAATCATCCGTACAAGAGCGACTTTTTCAAAGAAAACAACTCATATGAAAGTAGGCCAACTATATACCGCCCGGAATCAACACGATTTCATGAATTTATGGAAAACAATAACATACACATGCCCAATATAATGAAATCTGAACAACGAACAGTATGTCCCTGGGTTTCTAAAGTTCCCATATGCAACACGGAATGTTACAAGCAACGGAAATCTGAAAATATGCTCACTCTATACAGAAACATAACTCAAAGTTCAGAGGCCTCAACAAATATACGTACCAATGCTTATAAGAACATAAATGGAACGACATGCGAGATACATATAAACAACGCAGCGTATGGATAGACTCTACATCCTTCAATGTCATTACTTAATGCAGCACTTTTTGGATTTGTAAAAAATGAGGTTTCAAGGTTCGTTATCATATGTACGGAATCAATGACAGCTCTTAAGCTAATACGCAACGCTTTTTCGGAAAACATTCTAGTAAACAAAGTTTTAGAAAGTTACAATGAGATTTTGGAAAACAACAAATCGGTCGTATTCCTATGGATTCCAAATAACAAAGTACTACTTGAAGCAGAAACAGGAAACATCCTCACACCTATCGAAGCTTATACATCAAACATATATCAGAAGTCAGTTTGCAGTGGATATATAAAGCATTATTTCAAAAAGGTTATACACGAAAAGTGGCAAATGCAATGGAATAATGAGAGAACAAGACTAAGAGCTATAAAGAAAACAATAAAAGTTTGAAGATTCCCAGAAAATATTGAACGTAGGGAACAGGTTGCTATCACTAGGCTCAGAATTGGACACTGCAAATTAACTACTTCCTTTATTCTACTGAAAAGACGCCAACCTGTTTGCGAAGTATGTTAGGAAAGGCTAACTATACGACATATACTATGCAAATGTCTAAAATATACAGCACTAAGACAAACATATATTAAATCTGATAATTTTGCACAAATTCTAAGTAATAACGTACATGCATTACATAACCTTACTGTCAAAATCAACGGGGCTAATATACCAAATATAGAGAGCAATAGCGGCTAAATGATCGTAATAATCGAAGTCGCGGTAAAAAAAAATAATAATAATAATTTTGTTTATTTGTTTTGTTTATTTCGGCAATATATACATTTATCGGTCCAACCAAGTTTAGTAAAAACTTGTCGGTTGGTTCCGTACTAAATACAAAATATATACCTTAAATGTTTTATTTTAACATTATAATGATCTATCTGACGCTATACAGTTTGAAATGTAAACAATGCTGGTATAATTGATACGTTGATTGAAATATTGATGTTTAAGTACTCTATGTATGTTGTTATTATTTATTTGTTCTTAGGTGGAGTGTATAACCCAATGCTTTAATTGTCTTTTGAACACACCAATTTGGTTTGTTTGAAGAAGTTCGTATGGTAGCGAATTGAACAACTTTGGAATGGCACACTTGAGCGACCTTTCTCCATACTTCTTAAAGTAGTGCGGTAAATGGAATGTTGTGCGCCTGGTCCCGTAGTTGTGAACTAGCGGCACTACCAGGTCGTGGTCACCGTAGTAGGCCAGCAAGTTAATGTACTTGTAGAAGCCATATGGTGTCATCGTGTTCATTCGTTTTAATAACTGTTGTTTTTCCAGATTCTTGTTGCCGTGGATTTGTTGTAAAATATTTAACTGTAGGCGTTCAAGTTTTTTTTAAGTGACTTGCTTCCGCACATCCCCACATCCGAGCAGCATACCTAATGATGGATCCAATTAATGCCTTGTATATAACACTCATACTCATGTACTGTAATTTGGGGTAATCTCGCACAGTTACTCACAAAGTTAAAATCTTCTTGAATTTTAGTTTGACAAATTTTAAGATCTTTGTGTGAATATAGTAGTAATGCGTCGTCAGCGTACATATATAGTTCGCACGTTTGAATGCAGTCAAATACATCGTTTATGTAAATTAAAAACAGTACAGGGCCCAAGTTGCTGCCCTGTGGTACACTATTTTTGACTTTCACTTCTGCACTAGTTTCGTCTTGAATTTTAACTACATATTTCCGATTTTCCAGGTAGCTCTTGAACCAATTTAGTTGTTTATCCCTAATTCCTACATTCTTCATGCATTTAACTAGGACATTATGGTTTACGGTGTCCAAGGCTTTCGATAAGTCTAGGAATATAGCGATTACATAATTGTTACGATCTAATTGATTATTTACATAATCAGTCACCTGTGCTAACACTTGTTCACTATTTTTCCCTTGCTGAAAGCAATACTGTCTGTTATTTATAATTCTATTTTCCTGTAAAAACTTGTTTAGATGTTTTACAACATAAATTTCAATTACTTTTTCAATTATTGGAAGTAGGCTAATAGGTCTATAATTTGTGAAATTTATAGGGTCCCCTTTTTTATAAATTGGTCTGATTACAGCAGTTTTGAAGTAGTCTGGAAAAGTAACTTGCTTTAATGAGTCGTTAATCATTTTCGTAATCAATTTCTTGAAGATGGTAACATTGTTTTTTAGATCAATTGTTCTTACATTATCAATTTCTGGTGACTTTTTAACTTTTAGTTGATCAGTAATCAGTTCAATGATGTTTTCGTTAGTTAAAGGAATGTAGAAATTGTAGTTTGTCTCACAAACAGCAATGTTGGGTGTAACGTTATGTTGGCATTTTACTACTAGATCTTCTATTTGTTGGTAAAAGGTATCCGCGAACTTTAAACGATGTATCTTTTGTCGTACTTCTGAACGATGGTATTCATAATTTTTTCGTCAACTTTTTTCGTTTTTTGTTCGTAAGTAAGTGATTGATTTCGTTCCACATATTCCTCATGTCGCGCACTTTGTCAGTAAATCTTGACTGTAGGTATTGATTTCTTGCTTTCTTTATTTCGCTGTTAAGCATATTCCTATATCGCGTATAATTATTTCTGTAATTCGTGTTGTTTGGTGACGATTTCCATTTTTTGAAAACCTTGTCTCTATGTTTAATTTTCTTATACAAGCTTTCTGTTATCCATGCTTTATTGTTATTCCTTCTGTGTGGCTTCGGTACGTATGTAATTTTACTCTGATCGTATATTTTGTGTAACGTGTAGACTACGCTGTTCACGTATTTGTTGACATTTTTGTCTTCCATTTTATTCCAATTTGTATTTGCGATTGCATTACTAAGTTGGCGTTGATCGTATTTATTCTGACTTACGTGTATTGTGTTTTTTAATATGTTAATGGTGTTTCCTCCTAATTTTAGACACGCTGGGTAATGATCTGATAATTTATGCAGTATGGCTGCAGATTTATTAACTGTATAATTTTTGATCGTACAAATATGTGATCGATAAGTGAACTTTTTACTTGATTTTCCATTATCTCCTCTCGGGTAACATCATGTATTACCGAAACAAGTCCTTTTCCGTATAGTACATTTTCGTATTCTATTATTCTAGGATTTTCATGGTCTTGCAAATTAAGGTTAGTGTCACCTATTACGATTAAATTTGTGTGACAGCTCTTATTTTTTAGCGTATTATCCAATTCAGTAATAAATTTTTGTACATTTTTATCTGGTGGTTTGTATAAAAACAGTATCTCTACAGGATTTGAGTAATGTGGATAAATTACCGTATAGATACTTTCAAATTCTGTTGTATCAGTATCTAATATTTTAAATTTTATATCATTTTTAAGGTAAACCGCTAATCCTCCTCACTGCCTATTTACACGGTGTTTCATCACAGATTGATAATTATTTATTTGAAATTCTTTCTCTACGTTTTCATTGATATTTATTTCTGAGAGTAATATAATATCATAAAGACATTCGTGTAATAGTACTAAAAGTTCATCAAAATATTTTTTAATCGATCTGATATTTAGGTGGAATACACTTAAGTTTTTATTTGGTGCATCTGTTTCTGCGAATTGTATCCATTCATATTTTCACAATTTTTAAAGGTATTAAAAGTGTTGATTTCAATTTCTTCAAGTTTATGCATATTTACAAATACTGTTTATTGTGTTTCACGATAGGTTTAAAAGATTAAAGTTTATTGAAAATGTATATACAGGGTCCGCCAATAGTGCGTGGACGAAGCTTTATGAGTGTATACAATATCGTTTTCAAAATTATTTATTACAGAATTGTGTGGGATCTTTCGGGTTACAATTAGAAAATATTTTCGCAAAAATTACTACTCGTATACAGGGTATTACAACACTAAGTTATATTTTTTTAATTGGAACATACCGTATATTATTATAAATTTGGGTTCCCTGGTTAATTTTAAGGGCACTTTATTCACTATATGAGGTATCTTAAACGAGCAATTTAGGCGCTGCATTCCATTTTTTGAAAATTTCGAGGTTGAAAAGAAAAATTGTAACAACCGTATGGAGAAATGCGTAACACAAAAATTTTAATGGTTGATTAGTCATTGACTGTGCTACATAAAATCGTAAACATAGTACTATTATCTTATTTAATTTTCGAGATATCGTAATGCAAAGTATAAGATTTTCAATCATAGATAACTTGATTTTTTTTAATGGAAAGGTATACATTGTTAGATAGGACATTTAATTACATTTTTTTATGATATAACATTGTTGGTATTTATGTTTTTCCGTTTTATGGTAATCCAGCTTTTTTACTGAATTTGCAAAGTTTAAGATTTTTAATCATAGATAACTTGATTTATTTAAATGGAAAGGTATACATTGTGTTACATTGATAGATAGGAAATTTAATTACATTTTTTTTTGATATAACATTGTTGGTATTTATTTTTTGCCGTTTTTTGATAATCCAGCTTTTTTACTGAATTTATCGATTTTGGAAGAAAATAATATTAAATTAAATGTTCAAATTGTCGACCACACTGATTTAGACAATACTGAATTCTTTTAACCCTCTGGTAGGCGCTACAAAGATTTTTGAACAAGTAGTCGCTGCGTGTATTTTGTACACTGTGGAATTGAATAGACATCTAACTTATTTCCCAAGGTTTAATTTCTTGTTTCTTTTGTGATAATTCCTGTCTACCGCCTAATGCAATATAAGTAATAGTATACAACGAATTTTACAAAATATATTTCAGCCATTTTTTATATAACTAACAAAAATAATCTACAAAATAATCATTTACCCCTAAATGTTATAAAATGTCTTTGAAAGTAATATTATAAGTATTATTCAAAAATAATAAATCACAATAAAACCAAACATAATCATAACCCTTTTATGGGATATCTTCTTGTTCTGGTTGTTCTTGACAGGCCTGGCATGTATGTGCAGTGATGACATGTTCCTTACACGCCAATTTGTGGCACAGATTACACCTTATGGTAGTCACCCTATTTTTCTTCCATCCACAAAAGGAACATTTTCCTCTTATCGCTGCCGTTTCTCCTTTATTAGTATCTTCTTGATTTTTGTATTTGCACAAATATTGTTTCACGTCACATGGCAGGTTTGGGATTTTAGCTCTCATTTGTAGATGTGGGTTCATCAGCAACAGAGCTAAATTTTTTAGAAAAATTCTTCGCCTATTATTGTCCTTATTTTCCGGAAATAAAAGGTTGTATACTATATTAGAATTTAGCCCTGCTATGTTCAAAATTTGAAAAAATACAACAAGGGGCCATCTTCTTGTTCTTCTTTGGACTGTGTAATTGGCACATTTTTGATCCACACTATCTATTCCCCCTTTAGTCGAGTTGTAAAATAGGACGATATCGGGCTTTGAAGTATTTCGATCTACTAAATCCTCACTGTCAGTATGCATAGTCGACAGCAAGAGGACAGCTTTATTCTTTTTGTTGCTGAAAGAAACCAGTGTTACATCGTCTTGGAATGCAAATATCGATGATGGAACGGGCCTACTTTTATTGGGCTGAAGTTCAATCGGAATCTCCCTTTTATTTTTTTTTATCGTACCGACTAGTGTGATTTTTCGCTTCAGTAATTCTTTAGCTAAAGGATAACTGGTGTGCCAGTTATCACACGTCAGGTTTCTATTTTTCCCTTTATATGGATCAACTAACCTGAACACTACCTCAGAAGGAGTATTTGATTGCGCGTATGGCCCATCAGGTTGTTTACCACAGTACAATTCCAGATTGGCAACATAAAATGTCTTTGAGTCGCATAACGCGAACATTTTTAGACCATATTTGGCCGGTTTATTGGGAATGTACTGGATAAAGCTACACCGGCCCCTGTATGGTATTAACATCTCATCGACAGTCATATATTCACCCAGAACGTAATTATTTCTGCAATTAGATATAAAGGTATCTAAAATTATTCTAATTGGAGGAAGTTTATCTGTTTGCCTTCTTTCTTCCCTGCTGGCTTTGTCATCAAAACGAATTGCTGAAAGCAAAAATAAAAATCTCTTGGCGCTCATAGAAGCTCTAGAAATTATGTTGCCTGTATCGGCGTCCCAAACTTCGCGGAAGTCGGTATGGCTCTGTTTTTTAAGTCCCAAGAAATATAAGGTCCCTACAAACGCTAACATTTCTTCCATTGTAGCTTCTTTGGCATCCCTAATTCTGGCAAATGCTTCTTGTTTTCGTCTAATGAATATATTTGTACATCTTAAAATTTCTTCTAACATTGCAGGTGTAATAAATTTGATAAACACTGTCTCTGGATTTATTATTTCTTGTCGGTTTAGCAAAGGGCGAGGAAAAATTTTTACCACGTTTTTATGAGCATGTTTTGCGAACTTACTTTTTGCGGGATGTTTCCTCCACACAGTTTCAGTATCTTTACCAAAAAAACATAGTCCTCTGGTTGGTGGTTTATCGAGCTGTATTATTTCGCTGTAGCTGTCTTCCGCTTCCTCCTCCGAACTCGTATCATGTTCACTTACAGCAATATTTTCATCTGAAGCATCGTCATCAGAACCTCCAACGATTTCCTCCTCTGACTCCTCGGCAATCGCCTGCGCAATAAGTTCCAGTTCTTCCTGTGTCAACTTATTTGGATTTTTAATATGAATCCGGTCCCTAAAAATGCATAATTAATTAAAATAGTGACAAATTTTCAAACACCTTATGTATAAAAAATAAAAAAATTACTTACATGGTTAATCTCTATGTGTATTAAGTACACGGTCAATGTATTTATCCGCTATCAACTGTAACAAATTCTGCACAAGAAACCCACGCTACCTGAAATTGAACTGAACATCAAGAGAAATGATGACTTTGGGGTTAAATAACACGGCCAGTGAGGGGATACACTTTAGAACAATAATACAGCCGTTTGAAAAGCCACAGTGTACTTTTTACACTATAGCGCCTACTTAAGGGTTAATAAAAGAAGCTTCAACCCGATCTAACATATTAGGAGTAATTGTAGCAAAAACATTTCTAATTCGCAATTTCATATTCTCAGCAGTTGTTGGTTCTTCCTCATATACTTTATTCTTCACAAAGCCCCAAAAAAAAAATCCAATGCAGTTATATCGGGAGATCTAGCTGGCCAAGGTATCGGTCCTTGTCTTCCTATCAAATTTTCGTGAAACGTCGAATTTAACCACTGGGTTACAATTCTGGCATGATGAGGAGGTGCCCCGTCTTGTTGGAAAAACATACCTCTTCTTTGAGCCAAAGGTACATTCTCCAATAAATGATATAATTCGTTTTCTAGAAAATTATGATATTCTACCCCAGTGAGTGTGCCATTGAAAAAAAAAGGGCCAACAATAGTTCCGCCGAATATACCTGCCCAAACATTCACTGACCATTTATTTTGAGAGACTAACCGAAATTGGTGTGGATTTTCATTTGAATAAAAATGAAAATTATGTCTGTTCACAAATCCATTTCGATGAAATGTTCATTCGTCGGTAAATAATATCCCCGATATAAAATTTTGGTTCGCATTTAACTGTTGTTGAACCCACTGGCAAAAATTAATTCGATTTTGAAAATCTTGTTTTTTCAGCTCTTGATGTAATTGTACATGATAGGGGTGAAATTTATTTTTCTTTAACATTCGTCTCACGGAAGTTTGACTGATTTCTAAATTATCACTTAATTTCGGAATACTAACGTGGGGGTTTTCAACTGTAGCTACAAGTACACGAAATGCATTTTCTTCATTTGTAACAACTTTAGCTCTTTCGTTTTTAGGATATCCAACACTTCCAGTACTTTCAAATCTTCCTAAAAAATTGCGAAACGATTCTTCTCTTGGTTGTCTTCGATCAGGATAACGCTTCCTGTAGATTCGACGGGCCAATAAACAATTTTTGTTTGATTCTCCAAGCACAAATATCATGTCAACTAATTTATTTTGCAAAAAATTACTCATTATAATTCTTAAATAAACGTATTACGTATGTAATGTTCGTAAAGTTAAGCGTCAAACATTCACACTGCAATAAAGTAATTAACTCAGTTACGTTTGAACATACACGCGAAATGACAAAACAGATAATATTGCTGAATTTTGTTTCTAATATTCTTTTGTTTTCATAGCTTGATATGATTTAAACAATTGTACATACATATGTAAACCTACGAAAATTCGACGTTTCACGAAAATTGGATAGGAAGACAAGGATCGATACCTTGGCCAGCTAGATCTCCCGATATAACTTTTTTTCTTTGGGGCTTTGTGAAGAATAAAGTATATGAGGAAGAACCAACAACTGCTGAGAATATGAAATTGCGAATTAGAAATGTTTTTGCTACAATTACTCCTAATATGTTAGATCGGGTTGAAGCTTCTTTTATTAAAAGAATTCAGTATTGTCTAAATCAGCGTGGTCGACAATTTGAACATTTAATTTAATATTATTTTCTTCCAAAATCGATAAATTCAGTAAAAAAGCTGGATTATCAAAAAACGGCAAAAAATAAATACCAACAATGTTATATCAAAAAAATTGTAATTAAATTTCCTATCTATCAATGTAACACAATGTATACCTTTCCATTTAAATAAATCAAGTTATCTATGATTAAAAATCTTAAACTTTGCAAATTCAGTAAAAAAGCTGGATTATCAAAAAACGGCAAAACATAAATACCAACAACGTTATATCAAAAAAAATGTAATTAAATTTCCTATCTAACAATGCAAAACAATGTATACCTTTCCATTTAAAAAAATCAAGTTATCCATGATTGAAAATCTTAAACTTTGCATTACGATATCTCGAAAATTAAAAAATTACTATCTTATGTCTAATCAACAATTAAAATTTTAGTGTTACACATTTCTCAATACGGTTGTTACAATTTTTCTTTTCAACCTCTAAATTTTCAAAGAATTGAATGCAGCGCCTAAATTGTGCGTTTAAGATACCTCATATAGTGAATAAAGTGCCCTTAAAATTAACCAGGGAATCCAAATTTATAATAATATACGGTATGTTCCATTTAAAAAAATATAACTTTGTGTTGTAATACCCTGTATACGAGTAGTAATTTTTGCGAAAATATTTTCTAATTGTAACCCGAAAGGTCCCACACCATCCTGCAATAAATAATTTTGAAAACGATATTGTATACACTTATAAAGCTTCGTCCACGCACTATTGGCGGACCCTGTACATATAACTTAATGTTTATGTAATAATCAAAACTAAAATTTAATTCTAAACGTTCATTGAAACCAGGAATTTTACTAGTCACTTAAAGTAGACACAATTATTGGTTTATTGTTTTCGTCCTTTCTAGTTAGGATACTACCGTTTTTAACCCATACATATTTGTAATTTATCGCGTACGTTTTTTTTCTTGCTTCTCTAAATAGAGATCTTCCTACAGGAGTTAGGTTTTCATTGAAGTAAATGCGACGATTTGCCTTTTTTTCCTCGTCTGATAAGCTCCGCCACCATTCTCGTCCACGCTTTATCACGATATTCTTGTTTTCCTCTGCTTTCAGTTTGATTAACAACATGCTGTTATTTTTTAGAGTGACCATATTTACAGATTTATACTACATGTCGTTGCATCCAATTTTTGCCATAGCGTTTTTAAGTTTATCTTCAACTGCTTCATCACCATCTACACAGTGTATCTCTACATACTTTCGCCGTTTGTATTGTTCTAACTGTTGTGTGCAAATGTGTTAAATGCACACCTCAGCTGTCCTACTTTAGAATTAATAAATAACTAATATATCGTCAGTTATCACGATATCAGTTCGCTTACCTTATTAAAAACATGTGTATTTTAAATCCATTTTACAGATTTAAATGCACGTGATATGTTTATGAAATAATCAAGTTATCTTAACTGCTTCAAACATTCACACGTGATATCTACTAAAATAAATCAATTGGTAGTCAGTACTGTGTATGAAAAGTGTAAATGCAACTATTCTATTTAAATCTAATAAATATAACATGGTGTTAAGAACTATTTATAATATTATGCGATCAAGCTTATCTGAAAAATCAGTAATGTTAATGCAAACACTTATTTTAACTTAACATTCACATGTAGTTGTAATGTAAAAAATATGAATCGACAATGAATAGTCGAGTGATGAAATTATTTAATAAATCTAAACACAAATATCAACAAGGTAAGATCAAAGTATATGCGATCAAGAAGCATTAAAACGGTTCGGCAAATGCAATTTTATTAGCAAACATTAAATGACATAGTGGTAGTACGTAAAATATTCAATAAATATTCGTAATTGTGAGAATTTATTTTAAAAATTAAAATAAAATCATTCAAGGATTGTTAATTACACTTCAAAATGTAGTTTAATTAAAAACATATGAAAATCACAAATGCAAGGTCGAGTGTAAATTTATTTCGCAATGCAGACAATTCAAGTCACAACATACATGAATTCTGAAATACAAGGTCAATTGACTATGGAAATTCACCAAATTCCAGGAACAATGCAATTAGCTAATATAAATTGTGATAAATAGGAAATTAATTTAATACACTATCGAAATATGGACTATGCATTAATAGTAATGAAATTTATTTCAATAATTTCGAAAAAAATTGTTCAAATCATTTGTAATTGAAATTTCTAATTAAATAGTGTAAGTATAATTTGGTTAAAAATTTCAAAATTTTTCAAAACATAATTATTCTAATTAGCGTTATCAATGCTGTGAAAGTCTTAGAGCCAAATTTAAAACGTTTGCAAGATGAGCATTATGTTCATATACTAAGCAAATAATAGAGGTTATTCCAAAATGAAGAACTTAAACTTGGAATAATGTAAATGAAATTATCAATATTACAATGAAGTTACACTTGCAATATTCTTGGACAATGAGTTTGGAAATCAAGGGTATAATAAATATTATATTTACAAAATTATGAGTACAACAATGCTTTTCGAAACTCGATTTGATTTCAAATTCCCTAAATTAAATAAATTAGATATTAATTTGTAATACAAAATTTCAAAATCGTTTTCACAAACAATAATCACTATGACTTCGTTATCAGAATTTATTAATCTAGCTGATAAAATTCTTCCGAAATCGTTTACGTTAAATTCGTCGGCATTAGACTCGTTTATTGATTCATTATTACTACTTAGCAAAATTGCACGGGCAACGAGGATAATGCTCTAACCTTAGTAAAAACGCGATTAACGGGAAAAGCAAGATCTGCAACTACTGATAAGGTTACCGATCTGAAAACACTTATTACTGAATTAAAGTTTAAATGCAGGGTGATAAATCCGACGTTATCGAAGCACGACTATTAAATCTTAGACAACAAGGCGAGATACGTCACTATTTACGCAACAGATTGATCAATTAGCAGAAAGTCTTCAACAAGCATACATCTCGGAAGGAGTTCGTCAAGACACAGCCAATCTTTTGTGAAAAGTAAAGTAATTAAAACTTTGATTTCAAATTCTAAATCTGAAAGAGCAAAAATAGTTATAGAAGCAGGTACGTTTGAAACAGTTCAGGATGCTCTAACCAAATATCTTAGTGTTGATTCAGATAACAGTAATGCGACAAATTTTAGCAACTCAATGAGAGGAAACCCCAAATAGAGGCAATTTTAACCGCTTCTACCATAACTATCATCGTGGAAATTTTAACCGAAAAATGGAAATGGCGGTAACTTTTCACGCCAAAATTACCATCGTACAAAAATACTAGTAGACCTTATTATAATGATCGCGGTGATTCAAGAGCTGGAAAACGTCAAGGTTTAGAATAGCCAGTTTTCAGCAAATTGAGGGCATACGATTCGAAAATGTTAGTGCCATCCGATGAGGATGGGGATCGGAAATCGACAACAATAAGCATTCTTAATCTATCATTTTCAAACTGTAAATTTATCAACAAAATTTGGATGTTTTACATTCTTAGTAGATTCAGGGCAAATATCTTTTTAAAAGATAGTTTCAAAATTCGACGTACAACTTCAGACAAGAAAGAAAATTATACAATTCGCCAAATTACAAATACATGTATAGAATCATGTTTGGCAATTAAATTAGAAATTTTCATTGACAATAATAAACAATTCATCAAGAGTTTGATTAATAAAATGATTTTCCTATGCCGATGGTATCTTAGGGCAGATTTTTATCAAAATTTAGATTATCTGGATTATAATCTTGGTCGCTAACAATACGGATTCGCAAAATTTATCATTTTTTCTGGTGGACCAGACGAAGATACGTTTATTTTCCAGCTTGGTCGGAAGTTACCCGTGAGATAAAATTAAATAATGATTTTTCTGGCACTTACGTTCCAAATCAAGAAATACAAAAGGTATATTTGTTAAACGTACGAACACGAGGAACACACATAATAAATTTTCTTAATATCAATAATAAAGATATCCCTATTAAAATTTAAATATAAAACTGAAAATCTTGAAAACTACAAATTTATTCCATTAAAACGAAGTTACTGATAGACAAAGAGATTTATATGAAAAACTAAAATCAAATATTGAAAATAAAATCTTCCTTCAGATACATTAATTAATTTAAAACGCTCTGACCAAATATTCTGACATTTGCTCTAAAGGACATATTAACATAATTTACGAACAAAATTGAAAACTAAAACTGACGAACCGACATACGTAAAAAACTATAGATTACCTCATTCTCAAACACCTGAAATAAACAGACAAGTTAACAGATTATTGAAACATGATATCATTGAATCATCTATTCTGTTAGTACCGAAAAATCGGCAAATAATACCAAGGAATGGAGATTAGTAATCGATTATAGGCAAGTTAACATGAAATTAATAGCTGATAGATTTCCTCCACCCCGCAAAGAGGACAGCTTAGATCAACTAGGCAGAGCGAAATGGTTTTCGGTTTTAGATCTGATGTCAGGCTTTCATCAAATTCCCTTGAAGGAAGAATCTAGATATATAACTAGTTTTACCGTTAATTCAGGCACATACAGATTTAAACGTTTGATTTTCGGACTATCAGTGAGTCCCAATAGCTTTCAGCGTATGATGCAAATCGCTTTTGCATCGTTTACACCTGAAAAAGCATTTATGTATGTAGATGATATAATTGTTGTCGGATGTTCAGAAAAGCATCATTTGAAAAATTTGGGAGCTGTATTTGAAACTTGCAGAAAATACTGTTTAAAACTAAATCCCGAGAAATGTCAATTCTTTAGAAAGGACGTGACTTACCTAGGCCATTTAATTACAGATAAAGGAATTTCTCCAGATCCAGCAAAATTCGAAGTTATAAAAAATTATCCTAAGCCGTTAAATGCAGATGATGTTAGAAGATTCGTAGCGTTTTGCAACTACTATCGTAGGTTTATTCCCAATTTCGCACTTTTAACATACCCATTAAATTACCTTTGCAGAAAAAACATTACATTCAACTGGACAGACGAATGTGAAAATTGTTTTCAAAATTTAAAACTGGCGCTAATTCAACCACCAATACTGCAATATCCAGATTTCAATAAAAATTCATTATTACTACGGACGCTGCTAATTATCGGAATGGGACAAGTGGCCGCCGCCTACTGGCCGCTGCGGAATGGCCGCGGCCAACTGGCCGCCGGAACAACTGGCCGCTGGGACAACTGGCCGCTGGGACAACTGGTCGCTGGGAGAACTGGCCGCCGAGACAAGTTACCGCCGGGACAAGTGGCCGTCGCGTCGCTGTAAGTAGGTACAACTTGACCTCAAATAAATAAATGGCTAATTTCATTTATTGAAAACAAACAAACTGATAGTGAAGTAATAACTCTAATAAAATACAAAGTGGATAAATCTACAATATTCGATTATAGGAAGTTACTTGAAAATCTTCACAAATAAGTAGTTTGTGGGATCGGTATGCCATTATTCTAGAATGTTAATGGCATGTTTAGTGTCGCTGACTAGTTTCTAAAGGGGCAAATTCCGTTCTTTGTTAAATTTTCACAAATTTCTTGGAAATCCCACTAATTAAGGTTAACTCTAATAAAATGCAAAGTGGATAAATATACAATATTCGATTATAAGCAGTCGGCGGCCAGTTGGTTCGGTGGCCAGTTGTCCTGTCGGCCACTTGTCTCCCGGTCAGTTAGCCGCGGCCAGTTGGCGGCGGCCAGTTGTCCTAGACCGGCTAATTATGCCTGCGGCGCAATTCTCAGTCAACTACATAACAACCAGGCTCTTCCGATTGCATATGCATCTCGTGCTTTCACTAAAGGTGAAATTAATAAGTCAACACTTGAGAAAAAACTCGCAGGAGTTCATTGGGCGATTTCGTATTTCCGACCATATGTTTACGGTAACAAATTTACAGTCAGATCTGATCATCGACCGCTTGTTTATCTTTTTCCATGAAAAACCCCAATTCCAAACTTACTAGAATGAGATTAGATTTAGAAGAATATAATTTACAAATAGAATACATTAAGGGCAAAGATAATGTAGGAAGTGACGCACTTTCGAGAATTGACATTGAACAATTGAAAGAGACTCAAGCACATGTATACTCCGTTCAGACAAGATCAATAACTGCTAAACAGAATGACTGTATAGACAAAAAGGAACTCAAAGAAACCGAAGATGAACCAAAAAGAGACGAAATTACTACATATAAAATCTACGAAACACTAGAGAATTTTGAAGCTTATAAAATTCCTAAGTTGAATTTTAAAGTTATAAAAAGTGCACTAAATAATACTAATATAAATATTAAGGGACCCCAAATTAATGTTATTATTAAGTATAATTCTCATAGTTACTTAGGAAAGCCCGCACTAGAGCAGGTAATTTCCAAGCTTGAAACATTAGCTGGTAACCATGGAATTGATAAAGTAAAGCTCGAGCTTAACAGTGATATTTTCAATTTCGTTAATTTATATGAATTTAAAAGAATTAGTAATTCAATGCTCAAGAACTTGACCATACTTTTGACAAAACCAATTCAATTTGTAAAAACGGACGAAGAAAAACAAAATCTAATTATCAAATTTCATACAGATCCTCTACTAGGTGGACACTGTGGTAAAACAAGACTTTTAGCTAAACTTCGTTCCTATTTTTATTGGAAGAAAATGCGTCAAGATGTCGCAAAATTCGTTAAAACTTGTCATAATTGTCAAGTGAATAAACCAGGAAGAAAAGTAATTGAACTAGTTTGTATTACAGAAACACCCGTGAATGCCTTTGATTCAGTAACCATTGACACAATCGGGCCATTTGTAAAAACAAACTCTCGAAATTCTTACGCGATTACACTTCAGTGTGATTTAACAAAATATCACATCACTGTTGCTATTCCTAATAAAGAAGCTAAAACCGTGGCAAGTGCAATTTTCGAAAATTTCATTTTAATTTACGGTCCTATGAGAGAGTTACGTACCGAATACGTAAATGTAACTGAATTGACAAATTTATTAAATATTTCACAAAAAACTTCTACTGCTTATAGGCCACAAACAGTTGGAACAGTGGAAAGAAATCACAGAGTCTTGAATGAGTACTTAAGGATGTACATTAATGATTCGCGATCTGACTGGGATGAGTGATTGCTTTATTATACTTATTGCTACAATACAACCCCATCCACAGTACATCATTATACCCCTTTCGAACTTGTTTTTGCAAAGATTCCAAATCTACCGAGCGATTTCTCCTCCAATAAGGCTATTTCACCAATCTATAATATAGAAAATTATGCCAAAGAGGTGAAATTTAGATTACAAACCGCATTAGTTCGATCCAGAAAGTATTTGCAACACGCAAAACATAAAACGAAGGAAAACTTTGATAAGAAAATCAATCCTTATGTCAATATAAATATAGGAGATTTGGTATTGCTATCCATTGAAGCAAGACAGAAATTGGACCCGATGTATAAAGGGCCATATACAGTAACTAGTTTTGAAGATGTAAACTGTACTTTAAGGGACCAAAATTCAAAATACTTAGTGGTCCATAAAATAGGCTAAGAAAATATTACTAAGCGATTCAATATAGTTACTTACAGTATTTCTACTTATTACCTTTTTAATTAAAATAACATTATTATTATTATTAGATATATTTAAATTGGATCCAATTAGATTAATATAAATTTAAATTCAAGTTAAAATGCATAATAATTATTTTGCTTGACTGTGCGATAATTTTTTTAAAGTAGGTAATGATACTGTTAGATACGAATACCTATACTACTTAAACGCATATTAAGCATTTATTATTATTTATTAATAGTTTTCATGAAATTATAAAAAATTATATATTATATATATATATATATATATATATATATATAAATTGAATGAATATTGATCTCAAATGTATATTTTATTTTTGGTTTATTAATCATGATGTTTTCTAGTTATAGCTTTGAAAAGAGAATAAATTTGAAATTTGGTAATAGCATTAGTTAACTAAGCTGATCTAATAAAACCAAAAAAAAAGAGATATAGTATATATATATATATATATATATATATATATATATATATATATATATATATATAATCATTAATAAGTTATTCGTCAAATTTAAGTTATATTATAACCTCATGCAAGATTTTCCATTAATATTAGTACTTTGCATATTAATTAAATAGATTAAGGAAGTGTATGTGTGAATGCTAGTTCTAAGTTAGCTTAACAATAAAAGGAGGAAAGTCATACTAAGTAATTAAGTAATTAATAAAATTAATAAATCAATGAGGTATGTTTAATTTAAATGCACACCTCAGCTGTCCTAACCTTTAATTAATAACATATGAACTAATGTATTATACCGACAATCAGGTTATTATTAAATGACAGGGTCATACCTTAACAGTAAATCAGTAGTATGTTTAATTTATACCTCCATTCTTAACCCTTTATAAATTACATAACTTATTAACGCGAGTTAATAAGGTTTCAATTTGAAGATCCTTAGTTTCAACCGATTTTTGTAGCGATTTCACTTCATTGCTTAATGATTTAACTTCTTTCCTTAATTTGACATCTCCATGCTTGTCTCCCAGCCTTTGATATTCCACGTAACGTTGTCTCTGATATCGAGCATGAAAAGTGATAATTTCCATTGCATCCGTAACATTTAACCTCTTCAATATCAATAACCTCACAACAATGTTTACACTTCATTTTATCCAATTTTTAGATATTATTTTTAAAACACATAAAAGTATTAATGCTTGAATACAGTTTGATGTACTTTATACTAATTAATAGAATAATTCAACAACTTTTTTACAGAAGTAACTGTGTAGAGCACAAATTACGTCTTTACTCGAGGAGCGACAGACGAATAATAATAATAATAAAAAAATTTGAACTATACAAATTGGTTTTTTATTTATATCAAGCAAGAAAATTACATATCTATAAAGAATTAATGTGAAAAACTCCAAATATGTGTTTTAAATGACATTAATACTAACAAATTTAATTATTACATTATAGTTTTTTTACAAAGATTATTGTATAAAATGAATGTGGCGTATTAAATCTAATATTATCTTATATACATAAATAATGGTATGCTAATAATTTATTAGTCATCACTTAATTATTTTCTTATTATACCACATTCAATTTATTATAGTTACACTCAATAATTTAGGTTTGTTTCATGAAACCAAAACAACTTAAACTTTTAACTCGTTTTTTAAACGAGTTACATAATAGAGAGAGAAACAGTAAACATCAGTCCATCTGCTGAAGATGTTTCACAGCAAACAGCTGTGATCACCAAAGAGGAACCATCTGCAAATAGGAAGAGATAAAAATATTTGCTAATTATAAAGCACCATATAGCGTCAGACTATACCATGGAAAAATTCCCAATAATAAGAAACAAAACGATTCAAAATGTACTCGATCAAAAAAGACAATTTTACAAAAGAAATCCCTTACCGCCAGAAGCTCGCAATAAAATACGCAAGGAAGTCCAAAATATTCTGAACTCCCAGCTGAAGAAGCATTACCTCAAAAACAAACTCAACAAATTGAAACAGAAAGTACCGAATACGAATCGGAAAACATTGAAGACAATCCCGATAAATAAATTTTTCTGCGTAAGAATGTCTTTTAGTCAACATAAAAGAACATTCAATTGACGTAATTTTAGTATCAGTAAACAGTCCGCGCGGCCAAAGAATGCCTGTGTCGCGCATGGATGTTCGTGCATTCGGCCGCACTCGTTAACGCAATAGCGACTGAAAGCATTACCAGTGGCGTCGGTGTCGCGTTTTCAATTATTCGTCACCAAACCACAAGAAATTTTGAAATATTTTATTTATTTGAATTACAGTCCGCGCAGCCAAAGAATGCCTCGTGTCGCGCATGGATGTTCGTGCATTCGGCCGCACTCGTTAACGCAATAGCAACTGAAAGCATTACCGGAACGCGATTTTGGTGGCGACGCCACTGACATGCCGCGCTTAAGAGACGAAGTTGGACGAATGCGCATCCAACGTACAGGCATTCTTTGGCCGCGCGGACTGTAAATTTGCTTAAAATGCGGTTCATTATTTACATTTTTTAAAAAAGGCTGTCGCCCATTCGTCATCTAAACGTTAATATATGAAAATTCTGCGACGTATTTTAAGCGTTGTGCTATGTATGTAAATAAGACGTAGCCTTTACGATTTCTAAACTACGTTTACGTGTCGACGTTGATGAAGTATACGTGCTATATTTTCAAATAAACGGTTTTGTTATGTAACTCATAAAAGGCGAATGTTAAATAACGGATGCTACCAATTCTTCATTTAAACGTTGTGTGTATAAAAATTCTTGTACGTATTTTAAGCGTTGTATGGTGTACGTAAATAAGACGTTGCGTTTACAATTGCGAAATACATTTTGTGTATAGACGTTGTGGAAATATATATATACTATATATTCAACTGAACAGTTTATTATGTAGCTCATAAAGTATAAATGTTAAACAACGGATGCTACCAATTTATCATTTAAACTTTACACGTATGAAATTTTTTTTACGTATTTTGAGCGTTGGATGATGTATGTAAATAAGACGTTTCTTTTACGATTGCGAAATACATTTTGCATATAGACGTTGTGGAAGTATATATACTACATTTTCAAATAAACAGTTTATTATGTAATTAAAAATTATTATTAATTTTATTAAATACATAATAAAATAAAAAGTTTACCTCGAGTAGGATTTGTACCTACGACCTGTACTTTGTTAGAGTACCGCGCTAATAATAGTTTATTATGTAGCTCATAAAATATAAATGTTAAACAACGGATGCTACCAATTTATCATTTAAACTGTGTACGTATGAAATTTTTTTACGTATTTTGAGCGTTGGATGAAGTATGTAAAAAGACGTTTCCTTTACGATTGCGAGATACATTTTGCGTATAGACGTTGTGGAAGTATATAATACTATATTTTCAAATAAACGGTTTATTATGTAATTCATTAAATATAAATGTTAAACAACAGGCGCTACCAATTCATCGTTTAAACGGTCTCTCGACGTGAAAAAGCGTTTAAAAAATTGCATATGCGCCAATATACATCTACGAGTAGTTTGTTCGTAAAAAGGAAGTTCCCTAGCCTTAAGCTTGTTTAATGAGATGGACTTGACCAGAACTTTTATCAGTTTTGCTACGAACAACGAACTAATCGATGGAGCGACATTCAATAAGTGAAAGTGCATCTCCTTTGAACTTGCAACAGATCTGGTAAGTTTCTAATTGATAATACTTTTTGTTGGCTTTTTCTGAGAGTATCCCTTTGTTGTATTACAATAGATTTACCTGTTACCGGTGTGTATGTGTTCCAGCATTGAGTTTTTGGGCTTAAATAGCCTTATTGTAGGTATATTATACATAATATGCATACAACCTTTTTTTTTTGTGTGTGTTAATAATAAATTTTAATAGTTTGTACGCAAGCCACTTGGTGAAACATTGCTGAATTGATTAGTTAAAATACTTCGTAGTTTCACAATTTTTTTTATTCATTGACACCCGTTTCAGGTATCGCCGCTCTTCAGTTACAAAATAAAAAAAAAAGTGAAACTACCAGTGTTTTAACTATAAATGGTTGAATTTTTAAAGAGGATGAGCAATAAATCAAACAATAACTAGACTGTTACTCACCTAACAGCAGGGTATCACTGTTATTTTCCTATAGGATTATTAGGAATACAGAAAATTATCATTCCTGTAGAAATCCAAAAGCACGCACCTGACCCATTGCGATCAATCATTTGCCTAACTCTTATCACAGTTTTTATTGTATTGATTTATCAGGATTTCTATTGTTTTGGGCTTAACTTTAACCTGAATTATAACACAATTCGTTATAAGCAGCACATAGCAAAACATTTTTATACTTATTTTAAGGTCTTGTCCACATATTTGACAAACATTTTAACTATTTTACCACAATTTTATTTATTGCTATTTCTCTTTAAAAATACACCTAAGTATAATCGATTTAATAAAGAATCAATTTGTAGTAAATTTTAGAATAGGTAGAATAGGAAAATCTCATTTTACATCAGCAAGGCAGCTGCGTAGAAATGTAAAACAATATTTAGACAGTGTTGATTTAAATAACATCCCCAAAAATAAGATCCAATCAGAAATAAGCAAAGGCGCGTTACATGATACAAACATGCACAGCGATCATTCTCAAGTCACAATAAAGCAATGTACAGCTTTATTTAGAACAGGAAAGCAGAAATCTCACTACTTCAGCTTCGACTTCAGTAGAATCAGTTAACACTTCTTTGAACTGTAATCTCAATTTTGATCAGAAGGTTGATTTTAAATTACTATATTCAATGTTTCCAGGAGCACCAAAAACAAAGAAAATTGCAGCGCCTCACTGAAGCAGACTACAACGAGTTGGAGAAAACGCTCACAACAGATGTGGACGAAGGACTAGACTAATGAATAATAATGATGTACATAATTAATAAATAAAATATTTTTTCATTTTACTTATTCATCAAACAAACCTAACATAGACGTTACAAAATATCTACGAAATTGAGACTCTCAGAAATAGACATCGTTGTATAGGATGCGCGACTCATATTAAAAGCTGACATAACGATGTAAAAACCACATACCACCTACGAAGGTTTGCTAGACAACGTTAATTGTTTGAAATTCTGAACTTTAGAAATAGTCATGTTTGCATCGGATGGGTGACTCATTTAGAAAGCTGATATAACGATATAAAAACTACGTACCGGTTAGAACGGTTTGCTACACAACGTTAATTATTTGCAGTTCTGAATTTAAGAAATAGTCATGTTTGCATCGGATGGCCGACTCATTTTAAAAGCTGACATAATGATATAAAAACTACGTAACGGTTACGACGGTTTACTACACGACGTTAATTGTTTGAAATTCTGAATTTAAGAAATAGTCATGGTTACAGCAGATGAACGACTCATTTTCAAAGCTGACATAACAATATAAAAACCACGCACCGCTCACGATGGTTAGCTAGACAACGTTAATTGTTTGAAATTCTGAATTTAAGAAATATTCATGGTTATATCATATGAACGACTCATTTTCAAATCTGACATAACCATGTAAAAACCAGGTACCGCTCACGACGGTTATCTAGACAGCGTTAATTGTTTGAAATTCTGCATTTTTGGAATAGTCATCATTGCATTGGATGTGCGACTCGTTTTAAAAGCTGACATAATGATATAAAACTACTTACCGGTTACGACGGTTAGCTAGACGACGTTAATTGCTTGAAATTCTGAATTTAAGAAATAGTCGTGGTTACATCAGATGAACGACTCATTTTCAAAGCAGACAAAACCATGTAAAAACCACGTACCGCTCACGACGGTTTGCAAAACAACGTTAATTATGACTGTTGGAAATAGTTATTTTTAGATCTTTATGCTTTAGTACAAAATACGTCGATTACTGTTGGTCATAGTAACGTGTTTATCTGCCGATCATCGTATGTTCAACGTAAAATTTGAATGTGATATCTACGTTATGACCAAATTTATAGAAAATTAATTACCGGGATGTTATTTTCAATACATGCCAACAAAATACTTTACTATATGGTAGAATGAAACCCACGATACCACCTACTCTCCAAACATTTCCGTATACAAAACAAGTTAACAATACAATATCAAAAATATATGAAATAGTTTAAAATAAAATAAACGAATGTAATAATTTAAAAGACGTAAAGAACTTAGTCTATATAGGAGCTATAAGCGTACCTCAGATAATTGGCCAAACAATTAAAAAACAGCAAAACCCATCTAAAAAGAAACACAAACAAGAAATTTGGGAAAGAAGAATGAATAAAAAGATTGCCGAATTTCATGCAGATGTAGGAGTACTAACACAAAAAACTCGAAGTACAAAACGTTAAAGGTGGAAATCAGAATTCAGAAATGAACACTAACATCACGGAAGAACAAAACACATGCACAAAATATCCACCCGTAGAAAACATCAACAAATTTTTGAATGCAATATGGAAAGCTGAAAAAGACTACAATACCAAAGCACAATGGTTATCTAAGGAAAAGAATAAATACGATGAGATTCCCATCATGCAGATCCACTTAATAACAGTGCAAGAACTTAAAAAAGGATTGAAAAAGACCGCCAACTAGAAATCAGCAGGTATAGACAAAATTCACAACTTCTGGCTAAAACGCTTTAAGTCTATTTACAAGAAATTAGTTAAATTATACTCACATATTTTAAATCGTAACCTGCTTTCTTCACCCAAGGAATTATATACCTACTACCGACAGATAAAACAAAATCAAAAGATCCATCTCAGTACAGACCAATCACAAGTCTGCCCACAATGTACAAAATTCCAGGAAACGCGAAGAAATCAAAAAAAGACCTATATATAGGATATATTGACTACCAGTAAGCATTTGATAGCATCCCTCATACTTGACTCACTCAAGTAGTTTAAATCTACAAAATAGACCCATCTATGGTAGAACTTCTGACGAATTTGATGAAGTCATGGTGTACAACTATTAAAATAAGACACGAACACATAGGATCTATTAACACCTCAAGAGGCATCTTCCAAGGAGACTCATTAAGTGCCCTGTGGTTATGTATAGTTATAAATCCAGTTTCTACGATGTTGAACATCAAACAAGGTTACACTATAGACATAAATCATACAAGAAGTACATATACACACCTATTTTACATGAATGACCTGAAACTATTCGCAAACACCAAGGAAGGATTGCAGTACATGAATTCAGCACAGACATAAACATGACGTTTGGATTAAACAAATGTCACGTCAACGGATTAAAAAAGGGAAAATGGGAGAAATTAGAAGACTTCTTACTACCACACATTACAGATAAAATTAATAGCATGGACAAATATGACATATACACTTATACAGAAGTTATGCAGACGACAAACATAACACACATACACACAAATCAAGGAAGAACTAACACAAAAGGTGAAAGATAGGGTAAAAACTATAGTCTACAAAACTATCTGGAAGAAACAAAATAAAAGCAATAAATACATATGCCATACCATCAATGGTTTATAGCTTTGGTATAATCAAATGGTCAGACACAGATCTTGAAACACTAAATAGATCTATCAGAGTAATGTTTTCAAAATACCGAGAACACCATCCACATAGCTGTGCAGAGAGATTCCACTTCCCGAGATACTTAGGCGGCAGAGGGATCATTGATCTAAAAAATTCCCATTACAAACAAGTTGCCAACCTTTGAATCTGTTTTTACAAGAAGTGTGGAGGAAATACGTACTACAACACAATAATTAATTCAAATAAACATATACCATTACAATTAAAAACAAGATAATATGAACCCCTCACAAAGATCATAAGCCATGAAACAAAAATTCAAGCTTGGAAAGAAGAAAAAACTACATTCAAGACACATAACTAGGCTGCACCACCGTTTTCGAATCTCCAAATAAATGGCTTACTAAAGGTAGTCTTTTCTCTGAAACAGAAGGTTTAAACACTGCTATACAAGATCAAGTCATAACTACACTGAATTACAAGAAACTAAACATAAAAGAACGTCCACAGATACTCATTACACCAATACAATGTTGTGGTCTTTTTTCAAAAGATCGTTGCACATTTTGAAGCATATGAACATTAATAGTTTGAAGCACGTCTCGTATTCTTTGCTTCATGTCTTGCTGCGTTGTCAGTGGAATTTTATACACTTCATTTTTAACGTAACCGCACATAAAAAAATCAATTTTTGAAAATCCCGGTGATCTACGAGGCCAGCTAAACGGTTCGCCCCTTCCCATCCATCTGTTCAGAACCACGTTGTTCAGGTAGTTGTGAATTGGAGCGGTATGATAAACTGGTGCTCCATCATGTAAAAACCACATTTGATTGCTATATTACCGGGAACATGTTGCACAAGTTGGGGTAAGGAATTTTGTAAAAAATCTAAATAAACCCTACCATGTACTCGACCATTCAGGAAATGTGGTCCTACTACATAGTCGCCTATAATACCGCCCCAAACATGTATTGATCATCGTGTTTGGCTGCGCGTTACAGTATGATAAGGATTAGTTGTTAAATAATAATGAAAGTTGTGTCTGTTGACACACCAATTTCTATGGAAGGTGGATTCGTTACCAAATAATACAAAATCACAAAAGTCAATTAGTCGTTGAAGTTTGTCTTGGGTCAATTCAGAATAGTTTATTGTTCGTTGATAATCCTCATCTCGTAATTCCTGACGGAGTTGAATATGATAAGGATGCAAATTGTGTCTTCTGAGAATTCTATGCACAGAACTTTTACTTACTCCAAACTCCATTGCTATTTGACAGACACTGATATCAGGATCTTCTGTAACTTTTAAAAGCACATTTGTTTGATTAAAGGCAGATTTTACTCTTTCCCTTTTTTCATAAGCGACATTACCTGTACGTTTAAATTGTTCAATTAATTTTTCGAACGATTTTTTTGTCGGTTGCTACAGTCAGGCAATCGTTGTTTATACATTCTCGTTGCCAGTAGGATCTTTTCGTCTCTTGCACCAAAGACCGGGACCACATTAATCATCTCGTTTATTGGAAAATTCATTGTGAAACTAAACAGTTCAGAACAACACAACACAACTTCAGATTGACACCTAATTGTCAACGTTTTTTTGACAGTCAAAGTGATCTAGATTTTGAGAGAATAATTTATTGGTTTTTACCAAAACAGATCGTAAAAAAAGTTCGTGTAAGTCATAGCTAACTTGATAAAATAAAAAATTGATAGAATGGATAAGAAGGGCGGCCAGTTTAGCTGGCCTCCTACTTCATAGGGACTTTCTAAAATTGATTTTTTTATGTAGCATTACATTAAAAATGAAGTGTATAATATTCCACCGACTACGCAGGAAGATATGAAGCAAAAAATACGAGACGTGTTTCAAACTATTAATGTTCATATGCTTCAAAAAGTTCTTTTGAAGAAAGACTACAGCGCTGTATTGATGTCAATGGAGGTAATTTTGAACATTTCTGCTAAAAGTTTTCATTGGTTTTTTTTATTTTTTGATATTATTTGTTAATGAGTTTCTGTTAGTACTAGTTCTATTTAAATGAAATTTAATTTTATAATGTGTTTATTATTACTAAAACCACACATAACAAAAAAGAACACTTATTAAATAATGATTCAAATTATGATGAAATTATAATCCATTTTAGTTTTTTTTAACAAAAAACTTTTAAATTAAGTATTTTAAAGTAAAATAAAGAAAGATAAAAAGAACATTTTATTGATTTTTAACTAAACAGATCGTAAAAAAGTTCGTGTAATTCATAGCTAACCTGATAAAATCAAAAATTAAATAAAAAAACTGGATTTTGTTAATAGAAGGAAAATATCTCAGAAACCGTCGAAGTTAGGTATAGGGAACTGTTAATAAAAATGAAATGGTAATTTAGTGGCTTCTTAGAGATCACAAAATGGTTTTCTAAGTTAAGTGAGAAAAGTACAGATTTGCATTTTGACTCGCCCTGTATACCAAGTATAGTATGTGCAAAACATAATTGATCTCGTAAACTTCACTTACATACAAAAAATAATATTTGTCATAAAATACAAAAATTTGATTACATTAGAAAAGATACAGGGTCCTGAATTCATGACGATTTTAACCTTAAAGTGACCATAACTTTTAAAATCCTCGGTATACTCCAATCAAAAATCACATTAGAAGATTTGTAAAAACGAACCGAGTTCAAACATAAAATAATTTTGGATTATGCACCTTGAGATGTTTAACAATAGCGCTTTTATTATTTTTTCGTATCTATTATAATAACGCCATAAAAGAACTTTTCCTCACTATTGGGACACCCTGTATACATACATTACGTATATACGCATGGTGGGAACAGAATAAATCGATTTGATATTGTCCATTGGTAAAGTTATCTATCAAGTTTCTATTTTTATCATTGTTTGCTCAGCTAAATGACATGTCACTTTATTACTATAAACACGCTTATGGGATTTTCTGTAGAAGTTAGTAGGTGAAGCACTTGGAATATTACAACCATACTTTGGTAATGGCGGTAACTTAACAGTATTTGTTAGACGCAATTTAGACATTAGTTGTAAAACGCACCGTAGCAGAAAAAGTTAAATTTTTTTTTGTCGTGGAACAAACATAAAACTGTGCAAAACTATCATTTTGAGCATAACATATAGATATTAGAAGGTGAGTGTATGTTGTTAAATTAAAACATCCAAACAAAACTAAGGTAATTGATATTGTTGTATGGTCCATTCGGAAAACGCACATATTGCTATACAGTGTTACTTAGAATTTGGTTGATCTTGACCTTCCACTGAGTAATGTGACCCGAGTATGATCAAAATAACAGGTCAAGATCTCTATTAGTATGCTATCAATTAGCGAGACCAGATTTCAAAAAGGGTGAACCATGTAAGTAATTCTGAATCATCGTCATAATTCTTCCAATGTTGAGCACTCATTTTGAATTATGGGTACGTAAGGTCACAAAAATACGATAACATAAAAACACAACAAATGTAAACATAAGGTATAAAACAACTTGTATAAATATAAATCCTGTAAATGAAAACATAAAATACACAAAATCAAAATTCAATGTAACAATATATACTGTAAATGTAAACGTGCAATACACCAAAGAGAAATCTAATATACACTGTAAATATAATGCATATACTGACTATAACTACATCGATGCCCCACGTTTGTAAGGCCAACTTATAACTAATAAAAAATTAGGTGTTTTGATTGTTTAAATACAACAAAAATAGAGAAAGTTGTACCTTACTAACATAGGTAATCTGAATAAACACTAAACAACTGTATTTATGTGTATATTTAATAAAGCAAAATGTCTGATTAATATCAGCTAACATAACTCAAAGGATATTTCTCGTAAAGATTTACGATTCCAAAATTCAACACACCTACATAAGCTTACAATCTATATTTACTTAAAATACAAAATGCATTATGATCAACACTGTATTTAATAATGAAACAGTATTGATCTATGTCAACAGATATTAAGGTTAATGTAGGTATTGAACCCAAATGTTTATATCCTAGAAACAGCAATCAGCCGCTCCTTTATAACAGTATCAACACACTAACTGATTTGTTTGTTTAAAACGTACTTAATATGTTTTACATACGTGTAATTACTTTGTCTTAAAATGCACTGTAGTAGGAGATTTTCATTTCCAATTCATAAGATAAGATACGATAATTTCCATTTGTGAATAACGTACCAATAAACGAATTGTAGCCCGTATGTGTAAGGTAATGTTCATATTTTCCACATACCAATAATGGAAAGCTGTAAACGCAGGCAAACACAATAAGTGGTAATGATATAAGTGTATCTCCATTTTTAATTATTCAAGACAAAAATTTCATATCATCCTGGTCATGGACCCCATTTTATGGATCCTTTCGTGACGTCAGGCAACACGCTTTTACAACGAACAAAACTCCTAAAATTTCCGCTTTTTCTTAATCCCAGCGATGTCCTTAATGTAAAGACGCACTCTTACACCTTTCTTTGTTCCCTAATATATATAATATATACAAAAATGTAATTAGAAGCCTTACATACCTTATAAAAGGGAAGCAAAGCTTAAACGTAATGTAATGAACTGTATGGAAGAAGAAACGGAAAGGAAGGGAGTCAAGCGTATTCAGAACACTTTTACGCACAAATGTTAGACCATAATACACTATATATAGAAGTACTTGTAATTATGTAGACTAAAGTGAAAATATAAAAATTTAATTACTGAAAGAAAAAGGAAATGCTTAATGATACTAATGTAATGCAAATTTCAAAACTTAAATTAAGGTAACGATAGAGAAGAATTGAAAACCAATTAAGGTAACGATAGCCAAGAATTGGCACGTTACACAGTGTAGTAATGATACTTCTAAGACATTGCAGTGGTACTAAACGAAATGCCACTACTGACAACTATTTTACATTTGTACATAAACACCATATTATTTAGTGGGCACTACGTAAGGATAACTGAGAGTATCCCCCAATTTTTTGAGAACTTTATTGAGCAACATGGTCAAGGCATTTGATGGTCTACCTAAGATCCTGCGGGTACACCATCACTAAATGTTGGTCTTTTCTTTGCACCTCAAATAAAATCACAGAAGGAATGACGTTCTCCGTTGCATTTGCAAGCGCTACAGAATATTCTGGACCAACTGAATGGATCTTTCTTGCGCTTTTTTGAACCACTACTGTTTTCTGATCATGTATGGTAAGATGGCATCTCTGTTCGTCTAGGTTGTCCACTTTTAAACGTCTAATGTTTTAAGACCTATTTATTTAAAATTTCTTGCAGCTTATGAAAATAATCTTCCACAAGACATGCATTTAATTGAATTCAA